>OX365961.1:13517110-14037119 GCA_947247005.1 Spisula solida
CTGAATTTACAAAAAGCAGACCTATGACTAAACGGCATGATCATTTTACAGTATTTTTCAACATTAATTTGTTGTTTAAATAAGGCATAGGTGCGTAATCTATTTCCACCATTACCATTTCGGCTAGAAACCTGTTGTACCGAATTAAGCCATTCTATTTTAAAAATATTGAACATGCGTTCCTCCACAGAGCCTTTAAAGCTATGTTTCGGTATGACTATATTGATGTCACTGTAATGATACAAATCAAGCTCAAACAATTTCCGCTTCACATTGTAATGCCAGTTTTTACAAGAATGGTTTGCTAGAGATATTGCCCAGAGTGCTATACGTTTAGTGAGACGAGATGCGTGTAGTGAATTTAGCCTTGTCCAGTATGTAGAGATACAGCTCTACTGTCGAACTATAGGTGGCTTCCATGCCATTTCTCCAACAACGGCCGCATTCGGAGTGTACTTGCCAACCCCTAAGAAATAACGCATAGCTTTATTTTGGATAGCATTGATACATGAGAAGGTATTTTGTCCCCAAATGGCGGCACCATACGCAATAACAGGCCAGACAACTGAATCATACAATTTGGTAAAAACATTATACGGGACTCCACCCAACAATTTGCATTTTGCAATAACCAAACCGAGAGCTCGATTAGCACTCTGAGCAACAACTTTAGCAGTAATATCATAATTTAAATGTTCGTTAAGAACAATACCAAGATACGTGTACTTTGTAACAACATTTAACAAATTATTACCACATCTAAAAATAGCATCCGTTTTCTCGCATGAATTCGGACGAAAATGAACAATGTTACTCTTCGTGCAATTGATAGACATATCATTAATGTTACACCAGTCATTTAAAGCATTTAGCAAAATTTGTAAATCTGTACTAGTTTCTGCCAACAGTACTATGTCATCTGCATACAACAGTATGCAGATACGATCGCCATCTAAATTCACACCAATATCAAAAGATTTTAAATAAATGGCCAGATCATTTATGTATAAATTAAACAAAATAGTTGACAATATATACAACCTTGTCTCAATCCACAATTAATATCAAACCATTCAGTTTTAAACTGATTAACTCGAACACATGAAGATACGGACGAATACAGACTTTTTATTGCACAAAACATGTTTCCGGAAATACCTGCACCCTTAATCTTTATCCACAATTTTTGTCTATTAATAAAATCATATGCTTTACTAAAATCGATAAAAGCGCAAAACGTTGATAAGTTTTTCTTTTTTCTGCAGTCTAAAATGCTTGTTAAAGACAAAATATGAATAATATAAATGACATTCTTGAATTGAAAATTGGACCAATATATTCCGATGTAGCACATCACACCAATTCAAGCCGAAATGTCACGCAAATAGGCATTTTGACATTTAACTGACTTTTCAGCGATTTAATATGAGGAAAAATTTTAATTGTATAATGGCTGTTCAAAACAGGTGGTTGCTCAGTCCAATCAATAAAAACTGCAACAAGATTCTGAGTTTAGAATTTGTCTGAGTTTTTCAAGTCAAGTTTACAAAGTATTATTATCCAAATAAAAGGTAAAACGTCACTGGACAGAGCAATACTTTTTATTTTACGAATAAATTTTAATATGTGTAGAAAAGACATTGGGGCAAGTAATCAATCCGGCTTAAGATGTACGAATTACTAAAATTACGAATACTACAGTATTGTCTTTATTTATTATAATACAGATGTTGATGAGATAGAATAAATGTGTGTAAATTGTCAATATGTTTACCATAATGATATATAATTAAATAGCATTTTATACTAAAAACAGTATATCCAGGAATAGAGTTGAAACATAACGTAGACTTTAATACGAAGTTTACCGGAAAACCTACGTTATATGGATGTATCGGCTATACGGATGCCGCTTAGCGATGACCTCACAACTGAGAACAGCCGTCATAGGAGGTAGATTAATCCGGTGTGTTTCCCTAACATGGTGTAATGTGTCGGCAAAGTTTGTCTGTTGGGCATTGTGGCATTTCACTGATCTTTTTTTTCGTTCGACTGACACAGTCGACATAGTGCGTGGCCATTCGGTTTTATCCCTGCCAAATTGGTCAATGATCCCCCGGCTTCGAGAGAATCATTGATTTCATTCTAAATGATAACTATCAAGTCTTAGTGTTTATTTATTGATTTCTTCATTTGTTTGAATTATGCGTTTGTAAGTGTTGTGAATTTATTATACTGTAAAACGAATATAAGTACATGTGTATGGCATCTATGTACATGTGTTAACATAGATTTTACTTTAATGTTGTAGTATTATTGTTATTATAAGATATACGATTATGTTGTTTAATTACTAGATGTATATTCTATATGTAACTTTCATAAAATAATATGTTATTATAATTATACTTACAAGAACCTAGTATTATTATTATTAAATTCTGTCTAACCATCAATAAATTTAGGTACCAGGTTGTAGACACTTTTCTCTGATGAATGCGTACAGCCAAATGATTTATTAATCATGATTTTAACATTAGTTTGTCTGAACTTTGTTGCTGGCGGACAGGAGTTAATAACTTATAATATATACATATACGATCACCCTGAATAAATTAAATATAAAGAAATTCAATAAAGTTCTTATCGTCCTCATTTGCTGTGTTGATTTAGGGATGCGTGGTGCATACCTAATATTCGTATCCTGTTATATCCATGCAGTCAACTGCCTTCCGAGCTTAGAAGGGAAAACTCTTCAAACAGTGATAAGTGCATAAATTAGAATAAATTGGTATATTTTTTTGTAAATTTCTGGCGGGTAACCCAGCTATCAGTATAATCTCCAAATTGAAATAAATTATTATTATTGCATCTTCATCCTCCTTTGCTGTATTTGGCGTGAGTGTATAATTTGGTGCATAATCCAATTAAAGATAACTTTTACGTAATTCTTTCAAAGCTTAAACAATTATCCCACAGGGTTTAACTTGGCATGATTATTAATCCACATAGATCGAAAGGATTAATCATTCAGTTTAATTTAAATCATTTACATAATATTAATATTTATCGCCCCACACATATCACATAGGTTTTATCGCATTTCTTAAATTTAATTTCATAAACATCATAATTTTAATAAATTTAATACGATATAGAATGTACAGTACCGGTATTTGAATAAACTTGTTAAAGTTGTCTTTGTAGATGAACTGCGTACGTATGCTTATTTCTGAATAAATGTCACGTTGTGCTAACTTTGGTATTTGAGATCGGATCATCATAAAGCTAATACTAGTAATGATCGTTAATATGCTGCTTTCTGTTACTTTCTGTTTCTTTCTGTTACTTTCTGTTACTTTCTGTTTCAACGCCTCTGTTTTCTTCGGCTGTAAAGTATACAGGTCACCACTGGAGAAGCCTTCTGCCATACTAATGAGTATTTCAGTATCTGAGTTCGAGATTGAATTAAGAGTTATGTCGACACTTATTTCTATCAAGTTAAATTCATAACTTTAATTGCTCAAGCTAAATTCACAACTTTAATTGCAGATACAAATCAAGCCCGGTATATATAACATATTTAATTAACATGCGTGATATCATGTTCAACATTCCCGTATTAAAACATACCGTGTCCAGTCTGGATTCGCAATCATGTGTTATGTAATATCAAAGATCACCCGTTCATATGCAAAGTGCCCATCGGCAGTCTATTTGATGAATGAACAGTAAAACCTTTCACCAATTGCTCGCTGGTGGGCACACTTGTATATGAATAACCCTGTATACAAGCATGGTCTTTCATAATGTGCCCACCGGTAGTCTACTGGACGAATGAACATTAAAAACCTTTCATTCACCAATGGCACGCTGGTGGACACATTTGCATATGAATAACCCTGTATTCCGTAAATTAACGTCACACTTCAACTTTAAATTGTTATAAAACAAATCCATGTATGTAACAAATGACATCACTAAACAGAAAAGCATTATTGCCTAAGAGTACAGATATAGATAAGATATGCTTTATTGCAGGCTGTATAATCCGATCATTTGAATTGGCCGTCATGCTGTGCGCAGTTAATTAGCTCGGTAAATTCCGGCAGCTAACGAACTTCACCGAAAGGATATGCACCATTTAAGTAATGTTAAATATAGATTTATCCGACGCCGATTGGCAGCCATTTTTTGAGTGCGTCCTATTATCCAAGTACTTAAGAATACATGTAAATCCAAAGAGCATCACTTTTTTCGCATTTGAGGGCCTTTTATAATTATTATTACCTAATTACCATATGACGTCACTAAGCCCGGTTTCCTGGAGAACGGCTTAATTATAATTAATTGTTTTGAATGTTTTGTTTCCATGAAAACCATATATCGAGTGAAACTCTTATATTTACTAATGAGTTTAGCTCTTTTCCGTTTTCGATTTGAATTGCAGTGTAAATATATACAATAGCATATTTTCTGTGTGCCATGTACGAAGATAATTTCCTGGTTTGAGGCTTGTTGCTATAGTAACACAAAATGCCAAATATGTGACCCTTTCATTTGTACAACTAGCTTAATCGATATCACCTACTATAAGATAAAAAGTAAGCGGTGATGTAACGTAAAACAAACTTAAAATAATCATTAATGTATAATGCATGTAATGCGAATTATTTACTGTATTTTTTATCATTTCCTGAAAAGAGCATTTTTAAATCTCCATAGCAACCAAACGGAACATGGTAAAGCCATAAATGATACATTTTTGAAACGAGGAAAGATCTAATAGTTACTTTTAGTGAAAAAACACAAATCGAAAAGTTTGACCTTAATGGCCTTTTTCTCGCGTTGCGCATCATATCTCGGCCATTTTTTGTTAAAAACTTATAATAATTTGATTTGATCTATGCCCAACCACAGGTAATTGTATCATTAATAAAGTGTAAACAAAACAAAAACATCAACAGGGGGGGGGGGACTGCACAGGACAAGAGTTACTTCCCTGGAATTCAGGGGAGGAGACTATGTCCGACCTATTTAAAGTCGGAAAGAGTGTCTTCCCCTAAAAAGTAGGGGAGAGAGCTCTGCAAAGGACAATAGTTATTTCCCTTGAATTAAGGGGAGGAAACTCTGTCCGACCTATTCTAAGTCGGTAAGAGTAACTTCCCCTAAAATCAGGGGAGATAACTCTGTACAGCGCAAGAGTTACTTCCCTTATATTCAGGGGAGGCAACTCTGTCCGACTTATTTAAAGTCGGTAAGAGTGACTTCCCCTGAAAATCAGGAGAGAGAACTCTGCTCAGGACAAAAGTAAGTTCCCTTGAATTCAGGGGAGGCAACTCTGTCCGACAATTTAAAGTCGGAAAGAGTGACTTCCCGTGAAAATCAAGGGCGAGAACTCTGTACAGGACAAGAGTAACTCCCCTTGATATCAGGGGAGGCAACTATGTCCGACTTATTTGAATTCGGTAAGAGTGACTTCCCCTGAAAATCAGGAGAGAGAACTTTGCTAAGGACAAGAGTACCTTCCCTTGAATTCAGGGAGGAAACTCAGTCGGACCTATTTTAAGTTGGTCAGGGTGACTTCCCCTGAAAATCAGGGGAGAAAACTTTGCACAGTGCAAGAGTTACATCCCTTGAATTCAGGGGAGGCAACTCTGTCCGACCTATTTTAAGTCGGTAAGACTAACTTACATTGAAAATCAGGGGAGATATCTCTGTACAGGACAAGAGTTACTTCCCTTGATATAGGGGGAGGCAACTCGGTCAGTCTTATTCAAAGTCGGTAGAGTGACTTAACCTGAAAATCAGGGAAGAGAACTCAGCACAGTGCAAGAGTTACTTCCCTTGAATTCAGGGGAGGCAACTCTGTCGGACCTTTTTATGTCGGTAAGATTGACTGCCCCTGAAATACAGGGGAGGAAACTCTGTACAGGACAAGAGTTACTTTCCTTGATATAGGGGGAGGCAACTCGGTCAGTCTTATTCCAAGCCGGTAAGAGTGACTTATCCTGAAAATCAGGGGAGAGAACTCTGAACAGGGCAAGAGTTACTTCCCTTGAATTCAGGGGAGGCAACTCTGTCCGACCTATTTTAAGTCGGTAAGAGTGACTTCCCCTGAAAATCAGGGGAGGACAAGAGTAACTTCCCTTGAATTCAGGGGAGGCAACTCTGTTCGACATATTTTAAGTCGGTTAGAGTGACTTCCCCTGAAAATCAGGGGCGAAAACTCTGTTAAGGACTAGAGTTACTTCCCTTGAATTCAGGGGAGGCAACTCTGTCCGACCTTTTTAAGTCGGTAAGAGTGACTTAACCTGAAAATCAGGGGAGAGAACTCTGCTAAGAAGTAGAGTTACTTCCCTTGATATAGGGGGAGGCAACTCGGTCAGTCTTACTCAAAGTGGGTAAGAGTGACTTCCCCTGAAAATTAGGGGAGATAACTTTGCTAAGGACAAGACTAATTTCCCTTGAATTCAGGAGAGGCAAATCTGTCCGACCTTTTTTAAGTCGGTAAGACAGACTTCCCCTGAAAATCAGGGGAGAGAACACTGCTTAGGACAAGAGTAACTTCCCTTGAATTCAGGGGAAGCAACTCTGTCAGACCTATTTTAAGTCGGTAAGAGTGACTTCTCCTAAAAATCAGGGGAGATAACTCTGTACTGGGCAAAAGTTACTCCCCTTTAATTCAGGCGAGGTAACTCTGTCCGACCTATTTTAAGACGTTAAGAGTGACTTCCCTGAAAAGCAAGAGAAAGAACTTTACAGTTCATGAATTACTTGCCTTGATACCACGGGAGTCATCTCTGTATGACTTTTATTAAGTCGGCTACAGTGACTTTCCCTGAAGATCAAGAGTGATAACTCTGAAATGGGTTTGAACTCCCAATAGGAAGAGTAGCTTCCCTTTCGTTTTTGAATGTAATGGAAGCTATTATACTACTGCTTAGTAACAAGATACATACTTTATGTCATGCATATTACGATATCTAACCAAACATGGAATGCAACAATGTTTTCCTGTAAAGCTGGAGTATGTATTATTTATTCTCTTTTTTAATGTTTCTTGTATAATGGTTTTAATGAATTTATTTTATTTAGGTGCCGAATTTTACAATGTCTTTATCGAGTTTCGTGCCCCCGGGCCTACGACGCAAACTATTTACCTAGTATTACACCTATACTTAAATATCACCTTTCATTCATGACAGCTAATCCACGGTTTCAATGTGGGTATTTATAATGCATCTTAGGAAAACATAGATATTTTGACTTGCGATATGCATATTCACTGCAAATTGAAGAATAACCTATGTTTCATCATAGTGGTTATAGTAGCCCTCTACACAATGCATCAACACTACATGTAATTATAAATTAATCTTGATCAAAACGTTTTTAGCTGATACACTTAAGGAAATATTACGACTTCAAGAAAATTCCAAAGTTTTCAACTAAGACGTTTAATAAATTCCTGCCCTGTATTCTACTTAGACCCGACTCGATAGTTGATAAGAATATAACCTACATTATGAGCCAATGAAAACGCCGAATTTTGGCGGTTAACTGAAAATTTAATCATTAAAATTTTCTCTTCACATACTTGACGTCATGCGTTGGCGCTACTTTCTATCGGCCAATCAGAATACAGAATGTTATATTCTAAGTTAGTTAGAACATATTAAGTAAATTTTAAGTTATAGTTAGAACATATTAAGTAAATTTTAATGATTAAAAAGGGCGGAGCGAGCGAAGCGAAGCGAGTCCTTTTTAGTCATTAAAATTTACTTAATATGTTCTAACTAACTTAGAATATAACATTCTGCATTCTGATTGGCCGATAGAAAGTAGCGCCAACGCATGACGTAAAGTCTGTGAAGAGAAAATTTTAATGATTAAATTTTCAGTTAACCGCCAAAATGCGGCGTTTTCATTGGCTCATAATGCAGGTTATATTCTAATGACTAAAAAGGACTCGCTTCGCTTCGCTCGTTCCGCCCTTTTTAATCATTAAAATTTACTTAATATGTTCTAACTATAACTTAAGCACGCATTACCTACACTATATATACATGTATAAATGAGCCAATGAAAACGCCGAATTTTGGCGGTTAAATGAAAATTTAATCATTAAATTTTTCTCTTTACAAACTTGACCTCATGCTTTTGCGCTCATTTCTATAGGCCAATCAGAATGCAGAATGTTATATTCTAAGCCTGTTAGAACATATAAAGTAAATTGTAATGACTAAAAAGGGCGGAGCGAGCGAATTTACTTATTTATATGTTCTAACTATAACATAGGCAGGCCCTAGGTATCGTCACACATCATTAGATCAGAATGTAAAGTGTGTTAAATATTTATGTATTTACATTCTTGCCCTAGGGCCAGCACTCAGTAAAAAATATGATTGGGGCCACCCTTGAGTAAAGTACACCCACCTAATATATAGACCCACCCACCCAATACCCACACAAGACCATCCCACCAACACACCCACCGACCCATACGCCCACCGACCCAAAACCCAAACTTTGGAAATTGGTTGTAAAATTTCCCTCCCATGTGCAGATAGTTCTGTCTAATTCCTTGTGGGTGTTCTCGAACAGAAGTGTACGCTACCAAAACATTTCGCAAATTTAGAATCGATTGGGCAAGGAGTAGGTCAAAACGGAGTAGAATTGCATCAAGTTCCATAAAGCCAATGAAACAGCTTTCAATCGCGCGGTTTATGCACGCTATCTTACTGAAAACAATGGCGTATCAAAGAAGTTAGAGTGAAAAACCTACCTGAGTCGACGCCGTTTTGGGTCGAAAATCGTGCACTGTACCACTTTTGGTCACGTGGTTTTCCCACCGTGTCTAATTCCCTAAATACAGGCCAAGTATAAATTCGCGCTACACGTGGCAACAGGGTTTATCAAAGGAAGTAGTTATATCTAGTTCCCCGTGCATCATAGCCTCTCCACTCTGGGCGAAAAGATTGATAAGTGCATTATTCTAACTTGATTGTACAAGTATATAAGTTCAGCCACAGTCATGTTAATGCGCGAGCGAATAAACCTGGTCCTCTAATAATTTAATTAATTAGCAAAGTGACATGTTATTAAAAAGTTGTCTTGTCTATAGTCCAATTAGGATATTGTAACAGTGACGTTGCAGTTTATGTGTACGCAAAAAATCACAACCATTGTCTAAACAGGTAGAGCGAAGTTTAGTATGTTAGTTTAGCATTGAAATTATAGTTGTTGGTACAGTATAAGCCTTTATAATTAGTTTTACACTGTTATAGTGGACTCGACCGCTGCGTCACTGGATTTTTATCCTGACTGGACTATACATTATAAGTGCTTTTGCGTGCTTTGTTTTGTTGTTTTCATTTATAAGCAATGAGTATCGTGGTTGCATCGCGGTTATGTATAGTGTGCGGAGAATTTGTTAGCTGATCTATTATCTATATTTATAACCCGGCTGTATGTTTTCATAAGCGGAATGTATCACCAAGACGCTCCAACCTGGGTTCAAACTATGAACGTTTGTACCAGCGTTGATCAGCGTTTCAAAAGTCAGAAAAATTAGCCCAATCGACAGTGAAATTACGCTCGTGAGGAGGAATAATTTGGTTCACAGTGCGAACGTTGTGCATCTAACGCACGCTTTCTCAGCGCTCAACTGCGTTTGACAGCGGTAAAGCTGGGTTCACACTCTAGCGTTTGGACCGACGTTTTCCGACGTTTGGGCAAACGTTCAGCTCGGCTAGTAAAAGTTACTAAGCGTTTTGAAAAGTTGACGATCGTTGGTAAACGCTGAAGAACGTTGTATTCGTTGAAAATTTTTAACATGCAAAAACTTTGCCGACGTTTGGAAATCAACGCTGATGTAAGTTGTGCTCCGTTTATAAACGTTCCTGAACGCTGAATTAAGTTTATCAAAGTTTGCTTAAGTTAAACTCCGTTGGCAAATGTTTGCTGAAACGTTTTAGTCGAACGTTTATTTAGCGGAGGTCAACGGGTATCCAGCGCAATGAACGCGCTAGTAACGCAAGGGCTGGCGTAAGCCAACTTTCCCCAGCGCAAAATAACGTTTGTCCAACGTAGGCCAACGAAAGTAGTTAGCGCAGACGAACTTTCAATAACGTTTCAGTAATTAAGGTAAACTTTGTTCAACGGATTCTGGCGTTTGGCACCTCGTTCGTCTAAGTCGGACTAAGTTAGAGACCGCTACACATACGCTAACCTACGTTCGCAAAAGTTCACCTACGCCGATAAAAAAAGATACAACGCAGGCAAACGTTGTTAAGCGCTTGTAACCGCTGTCAAACGCAGTTGAGCGCTGAGAAACGTTCCTAAAACGTTAGCTTGCGTTAAATACACAACGTTCGCAGTGTGAACCAAAATATTCCTTCTCACGAGCGTAATTTCACCGACGTTTTGGCTCATTTTTCTGACTTTTGAAACGCTGATCAACGCTGGTACAAACGTTCATAGTGTGAACCCAGCTTTACAAGCGCTTAACAACGTATGTCTGTGTTGTAGCTTTTTTTTATCGGCGTAGGTGAACGTTTGCCAACGTAGGTTTGCGTATGTGTAGCGGTCTCTAACTTAGTCCGACTTAGACGAACGAGGTGCCAAACGCCAGAATCCGTTGAACAAAGTTTACCTAAGTTACTGAAACGTTATTGAAATTCTTCTGCGCTAACCACTTGCGTTGCTACCCGTTGGCCTACGTTGGACAAACGTTCTTTTGCGCTGGGGAAAGTTGGCTTACGCCAGCCCCTGCGTTACTACCGTGTTCATTGCGCTGGATACCCGTTGGCCTCCGCTAGATAAGCGTTCGACTAAATTCATTATCACCACCAACATTTCAGCAGACGTTTGTCAACGGAGTTTAACTTCAGCAAACTTTGATTAACTTAATTAAGCGTTCAGGAACGTTTATAAACGGAGCACAACTTACATCAGCGTTTATTTCTAAACGTCGGCAAAGTTTTTGCATGTTAAAAATTTTCAACGAATACAACGTTCTTCAGCGTTTACCAACGATCGTCAACTTTTCAAAACGTTTTGTTACCTTTTACTAGCGGAGCTGAACGTTTTCCCAAACGTCGGTAAACGTCGGTCCAAACGCTCGAGTGTGAACCCAGCTTAAAAGGACGGATGGCGATATTGAACAATTTTCTCGCGGACATTTATATTTAACCTTGTAATGTATTCATGCATAAAGGTCAGAATCAGGCCAAATTATCTGTGCTATACTATAAAACACTAATCTAAATCTCTGACAAAGCACGATAATGTATAAGTTACACAAGAATCTTGTCATATATTCCTGCATAAAGTTCGACGACCAGTTAATTGTAGACATTATAGCTAATTGAGAACGTTGACTTTCTATCACTGAGTAACATTTGTGTACTTAGATAACACGATTGATGCGTGATTTGGATGATTAATTCATTGATTTCTATAACGAGTTCATCTGATATTATATACATAAACACTGCCGTAGTTCTAAGATCAATCATACAATCCGGACAATCACATGTCGCTGGCTTAGGATGCTACTAACAACCTTATTAATAAGACTCATACGTATTTGAAATCTTCATCACAAGGTGCTTCTTATGAGCATATTTTCACGCAAACCGGAAACTGAAAATTCAGAATGATTTTTTAGAACGTAAACAACGCCGTACAGCAGTCTGACAGTATGTCGTAAAAGAAAAATATTGACGACTTGTCTTATAAACATGGATAAACAGAAAAAAAACATTCAGACCTATTGATATAAACGATATGCATGTGATTTTATTTAAATTGGCGGCCGAAAACGTTTTTTTTAATAATCGTAAAATACGTAAAACGGCTGCGCGGAATGATGCGCAGACGACGCAAAATCGTCAGGAGTGGTCCCCCTTAAGACCAACTATCTCATTCTATGCCAGCGATTAAGCAGGTCAGTTATGTACAGCCTCGGTAATTTACTATACACAAGGATATACAATGTCCATGTGAACTTTTTGTTTAATTATTTAATCACCTTTTGTGACCATATTAGCTTAAAGACACATTTTCTCTCCCAAAATGTTTTCCCGATCATCCAGTAAATAGACTAAGTACAAATAATTAGGATATTTTTCACAAATAAACTATAATTGACGCAGAATGTCAGCAATATATTTCGAAAAAAGTATGACAAAATTCACATTTAGTAAAATGTATGGATGACAAAATACTAATTTCGCTAGAATTGCTCCCCTTTGACTATAAATTATGCATTTAATGTTTACCTTTCTTTATTTTGTTTACAAACCAACTGGAGGCTTTGTTTCGTTTTCTTCCACCATATGGTGTTTTCACCTTTGGGACTCAACTAAAGTGCTCAAAATGCATCATTTTGCAGATAGGTTGCCAAGTTATTGCTTTTTGAAAATAGCCATTTGAGGCATAATGGGACTTTAAACATTCGTTCTCCGAACCAATGTGATAAAAATGCAGCTGAAAATGCACGTGTACATTTACCCGAAGTCAAAGAAGCATTTTTATGCCTTTCTCCATCTTTGATGCGGGGGTCTTTTGCTTTGTATTAATATTGTTGTAAAGAAGTGTAATAAATGATCCATACTTTTATAAGGGACCGTTCATCTGCTTAACTCATGTATCTCTGTCGGTTTGTAGGTCGGTAGACCAGACGGTTTCCGTTTAATACCTCAAGAAAAAAATCTAAGTCAGCTGTAGATGACCCCTATTTATTTGAATTTTAGGTCAATATGTTAATGGTCAATGTTGCTGCGACATTTATCGTGAATGAATAAACCGAATAGTTTCCGATCAATAACCCACGAACGTTTCGTCTTGTTCCCTAGCATCCTCAGTCATCAATATGTATCAACTGTACATGTCTACTACATATTTTGGGATTCAGTAGGTCAAAGGTCAAGGTTGCTGATACCTTTAGCTTGAATGAATAAACCAAAAGGTTTCCGATCAAGAATCCAAGAGCGGTTGTGCCAAAGATCTTCAAACTTTATAGGGGGAGTTCGGTCACCAACGGTAGTTTGTCCATTAATTTTGGAATCAGTAGTAAAAACTTAAAGCCACCGAGATCTTTGAGATTAGTGACAATTTGACTGCCAGAGGACATGCATGTTTTACAAATATCAAACAAATTTTGTATTTTTTGTAAATATTCTTACAATAATAAATGTTCCTTATATATTATCTACTGCATTTTCTTAGTTACATGCCTTCTGGCATTGGCGTATTATTTGTATGTGTATTAAATGTATATGACAATTGGACGGTCATGGGTGCACATACATGCTTTTAACATTCATTAAAACGCACATTTATATGGGTTCAACATTGCATTTCTATATATGTGACAATTTGGCTGCTATGAGGGCGTACATGTTTTACAAACGTCTCATTGTGATAGTGGAAAAACCAAAGGGGTCAAAAGCAGATTCATGACCCTGAAATACGAATCTATATGGGAAATTTGTTTTGACAGGAATGTTACAACGCATGTCTTTCCGTGAAATTGTCATACAATTATGTATACAATGTGAGTGAAACTTTACTTCAAATATGAATTCCAAGACAATAACGAGGCTGTTGACGATTCTACTTCGATCCGAAATGTGCTGAAATGTGTTAATTATGTTAATAACTACAGCGCTATGCCACAAGTGAACGTCGAAATGCTGAGTATGTGATGCGCTTTCCCTTCTCTTTCAATATCATCAAAAGTCCGGGATCATGGCCATTTTCGCTGAATTTTATTCGGGGGACCATTCTTGGCACACTCGCTACATTACCATACTTCCTAAATTTATTAATAATTCATGTTATGGTAGTCCTATGAATGACTAACCAGCGTGATGTGTTTGTTTGGCGGATTCCTGAGTAGTACAATGATATTGAAGCTTCTTTGGATCAGAGCTGCTTCATTCTGCCTCCCGACCATGTTTATTTAGCTCAAAACGAAAGCACACCACATGCGCTTCTTCTCAAGTATGGAGTCATTATTTAGACAAATAATACTATGGACTGAATGTCACAATCCCTACATCTTTAAAAGTTCAGAACGTTATTTGGTTATCGACTCAAAACCAAGCGCCATTTCGTAACCTGTGGCACGATCGACTAGATGCACATCTCATCATCCAATTAATATTGCTTGACAAAAAATATATTTACCAAAAACGTACCGTTTTTAACGTGGCGCCTTTCTCTGTTGTCACAAGTTGTGATAGGGACTAGTGCGATTCTCCCGTGGATAGTAAAAGGACCAATTATATACATACAGTACAACCTCTGTACAACAAGACCCTTTGGGAGCTGAGAAAACTGACCATCGTATACGGAGATTTGTTGCTCCATAGAGGTTACATATATGGTAAATATCAGCTTAGAGAAATGTGTACGTGTTGTTATAGATAGGTTATTGCTCTACACATGTTCGGTTTATGTGTTGGGCAGTGTGTCCTATAAATGTGGTATGTGATGTTTTCTGTGCTCGGCTCGATAAGTTGAGTGCCGCCTTCCCTGACCGACTTTCTATTATCTTTTAGTACTGTATATATAAAACATTAGCCAGATTATGTTAAGAATTGAATACACATTTTCTGCAGTTCATCGGTGTATGAACTGTCGGGAAAATCACGCCTAATTTAAATAAACGCCGTAGTTTATGTAAAAAAATAGGAGTGGTTTTCCCGACAGTTCATACACCGATGAACTGCAGAAAATGTGTATGCAATTCTTATAATTACAATAAAAAATAAAAAGTGTTGTTAATTCTCATAGGGACTCAACTGTTCCCATCGTGTTATGTTTAGTCGTGGCGTAGGAATCCGTAGTCCCCGGAGATGAACGAAGCTAAATTAAGTAACAAAACCAATCAGCGCGGGGCAGCAACGCTCCCGAGGGACTCAAAACACGACTGCCGGGATCGGCAAATACCACGAAAACATGGATAATGCGGGTTTGTTTAATTTAACATTTAAAGGGACTGCCTCACATATTGGTGGATTGCAAAAATAAAATAAAATGGTCAAACATTCGCGTAATTTTGGTATAGTTGCCTGTATATCCCATAAACAACCACGCGGACATCTAAAATAACTTGAGAAACTTCAGCATTTTGTAGATATTTAGTATTTTACATCAAAAATTCTATAGGGTATTAATACCCTATAGAATTAACACTTCTATTACTTAAATTGCCTGAAATTTGTTCACATTTGATGAAAACAAATAAAAAAACGAACCAAATACCTCACTGATGTTTACGCTGTAGTTTGTTGATGTTACAGTTCAATCATGTGTGAGTTACATACTTCACAAAGCACGTTGGAAGGGAACTTAGCGATTTTTTTCAAGAAAAAAAATGCTCAGTGGGCGATATCGAGAGTGGTTAAAATTGATTATCTGCACCAAATCTTTCATAAGCAACCGTCAGTGGCTTTCTATTACATCAATACTTGGTTAGGTTGGAAAATCACGATATACAAAAATTTTAGCCCAATCTGTGAGGCAGCACCTTTAAATCTTATTGGAAATTATTTAGTTGTTACGAATAAAATTGGAATTACAGTTCATTTGGCGCTGAAGTACATTAACATGTCCCAGCTGATGAACGAAGCTAGATTTAGAATGAATGAAAAAGTAGTCCGTTGATTGATTTGCATACGGAGCTGCTTCATCGGGATATGAACGACAGGTCACATGACCGTTTCATCCAATCAGAATGCAGCATTCATGTGAAAATACACAAAGTTGTAATTATATACATATAAACATATAATTAAGGTAATATAAATAATACAAAATTAGATACAGCTTTACACAGTCTTTAAGCATAAGATGGAAAGAAACATACTAGTAGTCATGTCCGTCTTGTCTTAAAGATCACAGCTAAGCTAAAGACATGGATGCCATTGAACTAACATCAACTCGGCGAAGACAATGACTTTTTCAGAATTGATGGCCGCATTTTTGTTGTCAGCGTTAAATCGCTCGAGCTCGAACTTTGAACTTCATGAAGTATGGATACTTTTCTCGGTGTGAATTTTACCACTGGCACTGGACGGGATGGTCCGGGTAAATTCAATTCGAAGGTTCTAAAATCCGTCCTTGGTTTCCGTACCCGGTCGTTTGGCGCCACGCATTTAAGAACCATAGACGATTCGAGTATACTATGTAGTCCGGTAGATATTGTGTACGGTTCATGATCTGTTGTGGGTTTTACCGTATTCCGTCGAGACATTATGGTCTTTATACTTTGCCTGAACTTTATATTGAGTGTGGTGATCACCACTGGAGTTGAAATTGAACACATGTAAGTTAAAAATGCAAAGAACGAATACACAGTGTTTGATTGACGATCGGTTCCAGCAACAGCTACGATATACACTGACTGTGGCAGACACGTGCACAGATATATGCACGTGATTATCAAATATGTCCGCATGGCGCGTAAAGTACTTCGTGAATAATTAATTCCTGGTACTCTGGCAGCGGCTGGACCTGAATACATAGCTACAGCTAGCTGTGCAATCATGGTTACACGGTGGTGAGAACGTGCTTCAACTATAATCACAGTGAGAGATACAAATATTACAAAGGACGGAACAATTGTACATGTCACTTCTTTGATGATCGCGAAAACTGGTGACAAATAAAAATCTATCAAACAGCGTCCATGAATGTTAACGAAATAGTATTTACCAACACCGGATAAAGGAAATATAGCAAATAAAAGACTCACTACCCATACAGTAGTCACTGTTATTGCTATAGTCAGTTTTGACATGAAGTTGTTGTATTGCAGTGGATATGATATTGCCACGCAACGGTCTATAGACACACTGAGCATGCTCAAAGACTTCGATGACCTAGATAATGACGTCATGAATGCGATGACGTCACAAAGTGGTTTAATATATCGTAAAGCCGGTACGTAAAGAACGGCTGCTGTAAATGGCATAACGAAAACGCCAGTGAGTACTTCACTAACTGCAACAGATATTAAAAGAACGTTAGTTTTTGTGTGTAAATACGTTGTCCTGGCAACCGCAACGACCAATATCATGTTACAAATTATGGTAGCAACTGACAATAATGTCACTAAGATTGCCTGAAAAATGTGCGCCCTTGGTTGAAAACACACATCAAGACCCGTAGAAGAATTAGTTGTGTAGTTTTCGATATTCATACTCCGTAATATTCCGTATTACTGGATCCTCTTCAATCTATTCTTTTGCCATTGTTAAGAAATCAGGTAAATTGATTTTCGCTTAGCCAAGTCTTTGAAAAAATCCATTTCAATTCTATCTGATTCCATGATCACCAGCTTATATCCATAGACAAATCATTTAATGTTCGCGTGCATTAAATCGCGATATTTTGGTATTATCCTTTACTGGTTAAAACAGATAAACTATACAGTTTTTGTGAAGATCCATAACACTTTGTCGTTTGGAAATAATTAAACACAAACTATCTATGTATCCATATATAGCGCGTGCATGTTTACGCAAACAACTTCTTACAAACCGATTTTGTAAAGGCCTCGGGTTTTTAAAGAGTACCCATACGTTGGTTTATAAATCACAAACAGTTTGTTATTCTGTCATGTTTAAGATTTCTTTTCACGTAAAAGTCTTTATCATTAATATTATCGTTAAAATGAACTATATGAACAGCTCTGTAACGTCCACTTGAATTACAAACGTTTTATTATTCAGCACTGTTTAAATAAAACAATCCAACAAGCGAATGTTTTTACATCAAAATTATTATGGGTAATCTACGACGTCTCCATTTGAAGCGCTTCACTGCATGTAACTGATTTTACATTCTCTTAGAGAGCACTTGTTCAATAAAAACAGTTTAAAATAGCCCCAAGTAATTAGTCGTTTCATTCATGTGATTTTCTCTTGTAAATGCTCTCATAATAAATCCATGACAACTTCTCTGATGGTTTTCTGGTATTGATCGCCTAGTACGTACACTTCAAATGAAATGCTCACGTGAGAAATTTCTACTACGGCCTGAAACAACTGTTTGTTTCTAATTTTCCAGAAAAATGCTGAAATATGATAATGGTCATAGATAGTAGTACTGGAGGCCGTCATTAGGAAATGGAAGGAAAGAGCTAGGACTAGATATGGACAGCAGCATCGGCAGTAATAGTAGCAGCAGCAGTAGCTGTAACAGCAGCAGAAGTAACAGTAACAGCAACAACAGCAGCATAAGGATCAGTAGCAGCAGCAGTAACAACAGCAGCAACAACACCAAGTAACAGCGAAGACAACACAAAAGAGCAAAAAGGGAGGAAAACTTATCCATAGTCATATTCTCCATGGGGAGAGAATGAACTAAGGCAAGTATGCCAGGCTACGGTCAATAACTTATCTTATGTCCTTATTGGCTACGGTCAATAATTATTGGCTACGGTCAATAACTTATCTTATGTCTTTATTGGCAACGGTCAATAACTTATCTTATGTTCTTGTTCTTGTATAGGTCATTGATATCTGTATTTTTCATGATCAACTGTTAACAAAAATGACCATTCCAAATGGAAATAATACTAATTTGTATCATTGGCAAAATCAAGTGTGATTAGTGAAAGAAGTCTTTTGGCTGAACAACCTTCGTCCATCAACATTCGTAAAAATGAGATTACTTTTAGTATAACGTACTGTTTAGGCTCGTGTATCGGTCCGATTCCTTCCTATGTCGCAATATACGACATTTTTTAATATTCGAACGGAAACCAGTGTACGTAATAATGTGAACAAAAACCAATCTTCAACATTAAACATCGAAATGTCCGAAACAGTTTCCCGGACCTCCCTAGATTTCTACCCTGACAAATATGTAAAGGAATCCTGCTATATCTCTCGTCAAACTAGGATTCTAGGATAAAAATCTATTTCAGTGCACTATATTAATAGTTTTCCATAACCAGTGACACTAATATGGAAACAAATTTGTATACCATACAGTCTCCAGGAAAACTTTCTGTTTTGACAAACATCTAATTTTGAGTTTTTCAATAATTAACAGTAAAATCGTAATGAAGCAAACTGCAAAAAAACTTAATTTTAAGTAGGTTTCAGCTGGTTTTGCAGAGGCCGAGTTCGGGGAGCCTTTTTGTGTGACGTCATGAACGTCATTCACACGTTATTTGACGTAACTATATGAATGTTTATATAAACTCATGTGAGTTTCCCATGCAAGTATATACCTGTGTGACATAATACACAGTTAAATTTCGTCTGCCACACGTCTGTTACCTGTAATTCTACACATACATTAATGACGTAATGCTCAAAAATAGTGTCCGTTTTGTACGCTTAATTTTGCAACATCTCAATACAATACAATCATTTCACTCAAATACTTGTACATACTGTACATGTAAATATGAGGTGAATAACATTCAATACATACATTTGACGCTACACAAATATTAAATTGCAACACGTATCATAACCATTATAAATGCAAACTGGGACATGTTATAATATGAAATACTTAAGTAACAAGTCATTAAGAATTGTAGGCAATACAGAAGTCCCCTACCGGTTTTAAGCCATTTTCAATGTTTCTGTTGCCATAGCAACCACAACCGCATTATCCCCTTATTACCCCCTATCCACATACCAAGTTTCATAAACCTAGCTTGGAAACTGTTTGAGTTATGTCAGGATCCAGATTTTTTGGCGGACTGACTGACTGATTGACTGACGGACGGACGGACGGACGAAGGGCAAACCTATAGTTCACTCCGGTCAAAAACCGGTAGGGGACTAACAAATACATACATTCCACCATTGACACTCTCTATTAGCCTCTAATGTATCTTGTCCACCTTAAGGCTAAGTTGTCTGTTCATTAAGTTAATGAGGTAGCAAACATATCGGAGATATTGGCTAACTTAGTTTCTAGGAAACTATTGATTAGTTTAAGTAAATTTACGTGTATGTATTTCTATGCGATTCATTCATAAGTTGAATGACCACAAACAAAGACCGAAATCGAACACAGCACTAGTAAAAGACTAATACACGGACAAGTGTTACTAGTCTATAGTCCGTCGACGATAACACTAGGCCTTGGTTTACAAATAAATGTCCATTTTTGTTCGATCTTGTTCATTTGTGGTTTCTGTTTCTAGCGGTGGTGATGAACCAGTCAATATTATGCCCGCCCGGGAGGCGGCGGGGATACAGACGAATCTTCCCGACAGGCGGGAATAAGACGACTTTATCAACACCGAGTCCTGGGGAATACCCACGGTGGGGATTTAGACAGTGAGCATTGTCTCCCGGGTGGGGATTTAGACTTAAAAATGAAATGTATTATACCCCTATGTTTTATATTGGAGTTACAATAGTTTTCCGCCAACCCATCGAAATCAGAACGTTGGGATAGACACACAGTATGAACGCATGGCTCCCTTTTTCAGGAGACGAGTCCATGTTTGTGTTTCCCAAGTTAAAGATATACCTTTTTTATAGATCGTTCTTTGTTGTTTATTTACAAGAGTTATCTCCGGCGAGCTATAGTATAGGTGGACTTGGTAAATCATTATATAGTGTGGCACTATTAAACTGTTTTTATGTGGCGTACGCCACACAATGATATTACCACTTTTCAGCTTACGACCAATTCAATGACTATAGGCCAGAAAATAGTCCTCCGCAAATAAATAGTTTAAACATATTTTATTACCCAAACAATGACATACAAATAGATCTATAAATACATATATATATATATAGTCCGTTAGCGACTAGGCTGGGCCCCATTAACCTTAAATATCTCTTAAAGTAATTATGCAATTTGATTGAAATATGGTATGGTACACTGAATTACCTTTACCAACTCTGTGTTGAAATTTCAGATTTTTTACGAACTCATTAATTTATTCCCCATTGTGTCTAATGTATTAAATTTTGTATTTTAATCAACGAATGGAAAGGGAGTAAAATAAGCCATTACGATCAGGTAGTTAGACTAATGCTATTGTATTTGTAATGACTGTAACGGGACATATATGGATAACTTTTACCTTAATTTGACTGGTCATCAGTGTGTATATAGTTCAGGCACACCTTCTGATTGTAATGATCATTTGTGTAAACAAAATGTTGAGTCTTAAAATGAGCTTAAACATAAAACACATACCCTTTGATGTATGGGCCTCAATCTGTATTTGCAATCGTCACTGGTGTGTTACGTAATGTACAGTTATATTGGACCAATTTGCTTACCTTTGCTGTTCCAGTCACTTCAATCACCCATACGTATTTACCCTGTTTTAGACTTAAAATTTTACATTGGAAGTAAATGCAAAGTACGCTTTTCTGTGAACCAAAAATTTTGTTTGAATTTATGAGAGTTGGTAAGGTGGATTTATGATAATATACCAATATTTATTCTAATTGGCATTGTACTTTTTAAGATATTTAAGGTTTATGGGGGTCCAGCCTAGTCGCTGACGGACTATACATACATGGGTAAAAGGGTCGAGCCACAAGTTCTAAAACTTAGTTACGGCTCTCCCCTTATACCAATATCAATTACATTATCATAATTCTAGTTAATATGGCATAGAATTAATTAAAATTAAATGCATATGTTTACCTGTAAGAATAATGTATACATATTTACAGAGGTATTATTCAAACAATTTTTCATTGGAATGACTGGATTGAGTAAGAATAAAGATAGGACAGAACGGTAAGAGTAAGGTTAGGAGTAAGAAAAGAATAATGTTGTGGACGTTAGATCTAATCTTTATGCATTGAAACGTTTAGTGTCTTTAATGAACTTATGAACAGCATTTACTATTTTTATATTATTTTCATAAGTTAAATTATCGTTTCCGAACAATAAGAGCTACATATTTAGAGGATTAAGGCAAATAAATAGTGAATTTGAATAATGATTTGAACGATATTATTTTATTATTATTCTCGTGTTTTCGTTATTGTATCGTACGAATGTTTTAAATCGTAAAAGAACTGACGAGACGACGGATAAACACGGAACTATTCACGAGTTAAACATCTCTGGCAGTAAATGTCGCCACATTATAAAATCGATGATTTTGTTTATCGATAACGTAAACCTTCTAATGAAGTGATTAGGTCAAATCACAGTACCTACTCAGTACTCACTGACTGATTAACTATATTTATTGAGTGGTCTGCGTGATAACAGACTGTCGGCCTTTATCTAAGACAATGATAAGTTGGAGAAACCACAAATACAATTATCGAATACACACGTTCTTAGCACTTCAAACGCTATCACATCTGGGAAATACGCTCGTATATAGCATTGTGATAAACATGTTTACTAACTTACCGTTTTTATTGCACGATATTTCTTGGAAAAAGTCATTTGATCGGAAGGTGTGGCATGTCATTGACATTTGTCATGTTTATGTATTTGTTGAAAGGTATGTATCAAAGTCGTTTTGCAAAAATAGGTCAGTTTTATACACATATACGTACAAAGGTCAGTCCTCGTTGCTTGCAAGGGCTGCCTAACAGACTGTTCGTGAGATCCTTGTCACAAGCTAACATAAATTAGTTAACATACATAAATTCATTAAGCGTTGGGCAGGCAGATAGGTAACTCTATTTTTGTATAATTTATTATATTTTACGTAAGTTATATTAAAAGGATATTAGGAAATCGGACAGAGAATGCATCACTCAACTTAACCAGCCGAGCACAGGAAACAAGAAAACAGCACATACCAGCATGTCCAGCACATAACTGAACGAGAAAATGAACTTAACCGCTAAGCCCATGCCCAACTTTTACTGATTGCGTCTATGTTCATTTTTTATTACTCTTTTTTCGAGAAGGAGCGGTTCTGTTGTAGAGGTAGCGGGAGGAAAAACAAATACTATTTTATTTTAGGCCTGACTCTTCACACATAGGATCGCTAAATTTTAGATTTATTTATTATTATTCAAATAGGCTGACTATTTACAGGTATGTCTCTATAATAAATAGCCATCACAATGTATCACTGTTTAATGTCACACATATTTTAAAGGGAGTACAATACGTATATAAAACGGTTCGATATTAACTAAATAATCACAGGAACTACACGCACTTCTAGACGTAACCATGGTAACGGAGACTTTGTTTAACAACATTGGAGATGAACTCCATGTCACTGTGAAAATACCTTTGTCATCATATGCGCCGCTGTGAAGTTATTAATATAGAGACGGTCAAAAATACTTATATACATACGTTTACTGTTACGGTATGTAACGTGATACGACTTACTGTAATCAGAACTGGTACTATGATGTACGTGTACTTAGAATATTATTTCATGGTTAGAAATTCAACTTAAGTTTAGTTTCATTTTCTAGGTGACGATTTTAGCTTCTGTCGCCAACAAGCTTCGACATTTGTCGGTAAAGTTCACACGCAATGAACTTGACGCAGGCATTGTCTGTAAAGTCGTGAAGAGTAAAGGTAATCAAATACTAAATCTCGACGAGACTTCCATTTGCCTTACGGTAGATATTACGACCATTAATACCAGAAGGGACTTCCTTTGTCGTTAACATTGCAACTAGCTAAATCTTGGAAGGAACTTCCTTTGTCGTTTACATTGCAACTAGCTAAATCTTGGAAGGGACTTCCTTTGTCGTTAACATTGCAACTAGCTAAATCTCGGAAGGGAATTGCTTTGGCGGTAACATTGCAACTAGCTAAATCTTGGAAGGAAATTGCTTTGGCGTTAACATTGCAACTAGCTAAATTTTGGAAGGGAATTGCTTTGGCGTTAACATTGCGACTAGCTAAATCTTGGAAGGGAATTGCTTTGGCGTTAACATTGCGACTAGCTAAATCTCGGAAGTTTCAACTAGCTAAATCTTGGAAGGAAATTCCTTTGTCGTTAACATTGCAACTAGCTAAATCTTGGAAGGGAATTGCTTTGGCGTTAACATTGCGACTAGCTAAATCTCAGAAGGGAATTGCTTTGGCGTTAACATTGCGACTAGCTAAATCTTGGAAGGAAATTCCGTTGGCGTTAACATTGCGACTAGCTAAATCTTGGAAGGGAATTGCTTTGGCGTTAACATTGCGACTAGCTAATTTTTGGAAGGGACTTCCTTTGTCGTTAACATTGCGACTAGCTAAATCTTGGAAGCGAATTGCTTTGTCGTTAACATTGCAACTAGCTAAATCTTGAAAGGGAATTGTTTTGGCGTTAACATTGCGACTAGCTAAATCTTGGAAGGGAATTGCTTTGGCGCTAACATTGCGACTAGCTAAATCTCGGAAGGGAATTGCTTTGGCGTTAACATTGCGACTAGCTAAATCTTGGAAGGAAATTCCGTTGGCGTTAACATTGCGACTAGCTAAATCTTGGAAGAGAATTCCTTTGGCGTTAACATTGCAACTAGCTAAATCTTGGAAGGGAATTGCTTTGGCGTTAACATTGCGACTAGCTAATTCTTGGAAGGGAATTGCTTTGGCGTTAACATTGCGACTAGCTAAATCTTGGAAGGGAATTGCTTTGGCGTTAACATTGCGACTAGCTAAATCTTGGAAGGGAATTGCTTTGGCGTTAACATTGCCACTAGCTAAATCTTGGAAGGGAATTGCTTTGGCGTTAACATTGCAACTAGCTAAATCTTGGAAGGGAATTGCTTTGGCGTTAACATTGCCACTAGCTAAATCTTGGAAGGGAATTGCTTTGGCGTTTACATTGCGACTAGCTAAATCTTGGAAGGGAATTGCTTTGGCGTTTACATTGCCACTAGCTAAATCTTGGAAGGGAATTGCTTTGGCGTTAACATTGCAACTAGCTAAATCTTGGATATAGAGTATATTGAGTCAGTTTTCATTACATACGATTTGTATTAAACGAGTGGACTAAAATGTTCCGTTTACTTTCTTTTTATGATATTAATAACAACGAGGTCTGGTTTTAATAATATTTTATTTACCCTAAAGTAAAATCAATGCAATCAGTTAGCAATACGCCATCTTTCCACCATTCGACATTGCACCCTCCACAGTAGTTGGCTCTGAAATGTACACACAAGAACATTTAAAACGAACAAGTTTGTAATAAGCGTTGGCTTTAGCATGCTTATGTAGCTGATTTATTTAAAACAGGTTTAATAATATAATACATTCGTCTCACCCCTTTCTATAAGACTGAGAACTACTTCGAAACAGTCAGAAATATGTAATGTATAAATAACCGGTATATAATAATTTTGAATATTTACTTGCACTGAACATTATCGTGGTTTCCACACTGAAAGGGATCAGCGAATGTGCATGGATCAGCTTTACAATATACATTGTTACAAACAGCTGCTCCCTCTACACCTGAAACAATACATGCATTTATTTCAATCGTGAAAGCTCGGCCAATTCCGTTTGTCTCCGGTAAATATACCTCATGTATAGATCTAGGATACACTAACGCTAACGTCTATTACAATGTATAAAGGCCGAGGTACATGATCAGAATAGCATTTAGTTGTTTAGGATAATTAAGATGTTTATAAGTACGGTGCATCATCCCTTTGACAAACGAACGGTTTCTGAGATTCATTGCTGATATTATGCTTATGTGTATTCGTGTTTATTGTCGTGTATCAACATTTTTGTTCAATAACATTCAGCGGTAGATTCACCTAACCAAGGTTATAAAGGAACTTCTCCACATGTGAAAATTGACACTGTTGCATGGATGTAAGAGGTTTTGTGTGTTGGGCATTGCGTCGTGTAATTGTCGTCTGTGGTGTCAAGTTTTGTTTTTGTTTTTTGTGCTAGTCAGTGTCAGTTCAGTGCTACCTTCCCTGTCCGATATTTTAATATATTTTGTCTTAGAAGATCGTAGGTTTGACTAATAACTTATTTATTGATAATATTTGCCTGAATTAAGAAACATTGCACCTTATTCAAAGCTCCATAAAATGTTTACATTTAACATAAATACCGTTACAATAAAATCAGCACGTAATATTTGACAATAACTCTGACATTGGGTTCATGTAGATATGAGACAATTTGTTCAACTTTTTCAACACTTCGTCTTGAAAGCAGCATATACTGATCGCACTTACATGGGTAAAAGTTTTTTTTTCAAAATACTGAAAGATTCTTGCAAACATACTGAACATATTCATTTATAGGCGCTGTCGTCGTTTCTTTGTGACTTTGAATTATCTTTGCCCTGCAGTATAAATTTACATAGTGCAATTATTTCTAAATAATTACTGAAATCAGTGTATTTAGACTGAACACTTTTACCCATGCATTTACAAGAAGGATACACAAACTTCTGGGACAACCCTGGTGTGTTGTGTAAGCCTCATCCAAATATATTGACTAAAGATATTATAAAATGAAATACATACCGACGGATAAGTAAACCAATATAACTAGTAACAATATAATAGCCCTCATGTTGTCAACGTCCTTGTTAAATATACTAAAAATTTCCCTTAGTCTTGACCTATTTAGATAGTACTGCCACCACATTGTAATAAAAGAATTATTTCAGTATTACAAGACGTATAAACTGATAAACGAACGTATTACTTACATATTCATCTTCGTTACCTTCGACACATACGGCTGACGTCAACTGTCTCCAGTTAATTATGTCCTTGGTTTTCTTTTCTGCTTCCATCCATCATTCTCCTTCAGATTTCTTAGTTCAGTCCTCCTCTTCTGTCAGTGTATTGTTTTATCATGGCTCTTACGGAATTCTTAAACTTACGCCCAAATTTAAAGTCCTTAAACTGCTTTTACAACTGTACATTTGGGATTGATAGGGTTTGGTATTAGTACATTACTGAATCATTTCTACTAACCATAATTTGTAGTTGTTAAAGAATGATATATAAATTTAAATTTGGACATAAGTTTAGGATTTCCGTAAGTGATTTGATAAAACAGTACCCATGAGCGCAGGTAACTGTATCATTAATTAAGAGTAAAAACAAATTCAAAAATTTTTTGGTCAAATTTATATATTTATGAATAATTATAAATTTTACAAAATGTTTTTTTTTACTCTTAATCAATGATACACTTACCTGTGCCCTTGAGTCCATCTTAGGGCAACATTTGTTGGATTTGTTATTGATATTATTATTAATTGGATATTAATCCATATCCACCCTAGTTACCAACACCATTTAGGCTTAACACAATTAATAAAGCTCGATTAAAGATCATATTAATGTAAAGTCGAAAGACACAAAGGTCTACAAAATACTCAAAAATATTCAACACTCATATAATAGTTTTATTCATTTTCCTCATCTAGATTTGCAGTTTATGGCAAACAATGGCTCAGTATTGCAATGTTTGAGTGTTGAGTCTAAAGTGTTAGTAGTGGTTGTTATTCCGACACCAGGCTTTTTTAGTCTTCCCCCACATGCGCTTGGCATCTGGAGTCAATCTATGAGAAACATCTGTTTGATTTGTCTTTCATTAATCCATATACACCTTAGTAACAAAAAAACAACACTTAGTGTAATGTAGGTTTAACAACTGAAGCCTATCAAAGGTCATATTAAAGTAAAGACACAAATGTCCACAAAATAAGCAATTGTGTAATGATTGCTGTGAGTCACCACAATAAAATGCTTCGTTTTTTTAATGCGAGTACATGTACATGAATGGTGCTTCCTTGGGGTGTTGCTGTGTGGTCATCCTTGTGGTTCATTATTATCTGAATTCTCAAAATGAAACTCCACATCTTTTTCATCGTTTCTTTGAGCAGTGTTTTTTTTCAAGAATGAGTCAAAACAACTCAAAACACGAAAACAACAGTGCGTTTTTGCAGACGAAACTATTGATTGTAATCATACATATAGCACATTATCATCTCCTTCTGACTGACAAACAGTATTTGCTTAACATATTGCTCTGGAATATGTTGTTCCACTCACGTGATATGTAAGGTGAGAACTCATTGACGTTCCTCGGCCGTGACGATGTACGGTAATGCTCTTTCCAAGCTCATTCTAGACATGATCCTTCGAACACAATGTTTGGGGACAACGCTGTCTATATTAAAACGTTGGGTGCAAAAATATGTGATTATGTAAGCCGTTCGTGCCAGGAGCGATCATGTGGACACACAAAGTAACCTCCCCAATAATAATGACGTCAAATGGAAGTGCTGCAGACCGAATGTTAAGGCTTTAGTTCAACAGTCGCAAGCGCATTTTAAGCAAAGTGATGAACAATAGGGTTACAAACAAACAAAACAATCACCTCGGACGCGATGTTCTCTACCTAAGTTGGCATATTGACTTCATGTCGTTATCCATGGATAACCTAGTCATGCTGTTTGACCGTACCAGGGTACTGTTTTATCAAAGCACTTATGGTAATCATAAACTGACGTTCAAATTTAAATTTCTATAACTCCTTAACATCTACAAATTGCGGTAAAGGGTAGTTCAGTATTAATTGTTATTCAGTCCACGAAATCAATCAACCAAAATCTGTCCCCAGTGTATAGGTTTTAAAGAATAATTACGAATTGAAATTTGAACGTAAGTTAAAGATTTGATAAAACAGTAACCTGCACTAAAAGTCTTGTCTTGTAAAAATGTTTTTAGGAACTTTCATGTTGTGACAATTATTTTCTTGTTCATTTTGATGGTTTTCCTTGACACCTGTGACTGGATTGTCTTTGTGGTGTTCTTTTAGTACTTTTTTGGTTTTCTTCTGTTGCCTTTATGATGCGCTTCTGTGTGCTTTGTGGGTTCTGTTGAATGCTGCCAGTTTCTGGTATAATTTCATTTTTATTACCGGTATACTTTTTATACACTTAACGAATCTTATAAGGTGTGTAGATTTACCCATAGCTCGGTTAATACGTGTTTGATTTGCTGAAATGTTCAACATATGTAGCTTGGATATGTGGAATGACAATGCAATTTATTTTACTACAACTTGGTCACAATTTTCACTAACAGAATAAACAAATGATGACATCGTCGAAAGTTAATGTTGCACTTTCTTCCGTGTGTTCATTGGCCGTTTGTCAGTTTGTTAATGTGTGTGTAGAAATATGAATAAATAAAAAGGCTATATGGTAAACACACCTGCACACTTATAAGATTTGTACGTGTATCACTCTAAAAAGCCATGTACATTACATAACAATTTTATTTCATAGTATTCAGGAATTCAATAACAAATCAAAAACAAATCATAGAAATTTTGTTATATCAACAGAAACAATTCTTTGTTGCTAATTTAACATCCTTTACAATAACAACTTATACGTTATTACATATCGCTGGCTTAGAATGAGAAGGTCAAAATCGATAAAAACTGTCTGAAAACTGCATATAACTCAAGGAAAAAATAAGCTTTTTCAACTTCAGTTTGGTCAACATGACCAGTTCGATTTTCATGAAAATAGGCTCATAAGAAGCGCCTTGTGATGCAGATTTCAAATATGCATGAGTCTTATAAGCACTTACGACCTTCTCATTCAAAGCCAGTGGTATGTTCAAATCTAGTTTTCGGTCAAACCGTAGGTTAATGAACTCCAGATCGATGGCACCATTTCAAAATGGCGAAGTTATACAAATAGGTTTTCTGGAGCCATATTATTCTTATTTTCATCGTGAAAAGTTTATCGTACAAAACTGAAATTTAAACAGCAACGTGGTTTTATGCGAGAATGTTATCTTGCAAAAATCTTGGCAGAGGAACTATATTTTTTTGTAAAAAGTCCATGTTCTGTATAGTCCGTCAGCGACTAGCCTGGACCCCCATAAACCTTAAATATCTTAAAAAGTACAATGCTAATTAGAATAAATATTGGTATATCTTCATAAATCCACCTTACCAACTCTCATAAATTCAAACAGAATTTTTGGTCCACAGAAAAGTGTACTTTGCATTTACTTCCAATGTAAAATTTTAAGTCTAAAACAGGGTAAATACGTATGGGTGATTGAAGTGACTGGAACAGCAAAGGTAAGCAAATTGGTCCAATATAACTGTACATCGAGTAACACGCCAGTGACGATTGCAAATACAGATTGAGGCCCATACATCAAAGGGTATGTGTTTTATGTTTAAGCTCACCTTAAGACTCAACATTTTGTTTACACAAATGATCATTACAATCAGAATGTGGGCCTCAACTATATACACACTGATGACCAGTCAAATTAAGGTAAAAGTTATCCATATATGTCCCGTTACAGTCATTACAAATACAATAGCATTAGTCTAACTACCTTATCGTAATGGCTTTTTTTTGCTCCCTTTCCATTTGTTTATTAAAATACAAAATTTAATACATTAGACACAATGGGGAAAAAATTAATGAGTTCGTAAAAAAATCTGAAATTTCAACACAGAGTTGGTAAAGGTAATTCAGTGTACCATACCAAATTTCAATCAAATTGCATAATTACTTTAAGAGATATTTAAGGTTTATGGGGGTCCAGCCTAGTCGCTAACGGACAATACATTGCTCCAAATATTTGGTGCTGCGTTGGCATTTCCATAACGTTTTTGATTGGACTATGGTTTTAACACATTGCAGAAAGATGGGTGTGGTATTTGCTATAAGATCTGTAATGATGTAAAAATCACACCACACCAAACGTGTAACTTCGTCATTTTGAAGCGATGCCGCCACAATGGCTATCTAAATATGAAATAATTTTATTAAACCCCTGCAGTGGTTTGACCACTGTTATACATTGTCTTTTAACTTGTTGTTTATTAACTATGACCTATAGTTCCTAAGTAGTTTTCATAGTAAGGTTTTCACTAGGGTCGGATATTGAGGGTTATTTTGCTTTTTTTAAACAAGATCATAAATGTTCGCTTTTTCAAAGTTTGTTTCTCATCGCACGAAAGGTGCAACCTGGCCCCGATCTCCCGAAGCATCTCAAGTAGAAATCTCTACTCAAATTGAGTTTTTTTGCTCAAATCAGAGTCAGAATGTATGATAAAATTTATGGTTCAAGCTCTTAAAAGTTTACTGTCGGACAAAAGCTATACATAGCTTATGTTATTTTGTTGTACCAAATTTCTGACAATAAATAAATTTTGACTTTGACTTTGTATTAAACTAAGAATATAGTTTTCCTTTTTGTGATGCAAATTTTGATTACAGCCTCCAATGGTTATTATCTTAAAGACGCATGGCAATGTTTGAGATGAGATTTAACTCAGATTTAACTCAGAGTGAGGTATTTCGGGAGGTCGGGGCCTGTTCTCACCCCAAAGTGACAAAAATGTTAAAGCCAAAATAACTATTATAATGTTAGGGGAAAATTAACCCTTCAGGCAGAATCATAAAAGGTCAAAATGTATTAATTTGAGGGATCAAAGAGTCCAAATAAACCCTTGCATAGAATATTATGTGAATTAACAAAAAACCCAGTAAACTTCTATCACAAACTGTGAAATCTGAAACCATGATTGAAATAATACAAATGTTATTGAAAAGAAAACTGACTAGTATATATTCATATCTCATCGATAAAATGGCACACAAACATGTAATAACAATTTCCTTAAGTGAATTTGGTGAAATTTTAAAATTTGACATGAATTATGACAAAAATAAAAATCAGATAACTATTTACATAAAATGAAATGCAAACTATTTGAAATGCAGAAAATATGTCAAAATTCTTATTGGAACAAAAAGACTAAAAAGCATTATCCGTTTTTCAAATACAGAAATTACTTCTGCATTGTTCTTATAGTATGACAGCCATTAGCACAGGGCTGGTTTTTATAAAGCATCTTAGTGGAAAACTAAAATATTTTGACTTAAGTAAAAATTTGCGATGTGCAAATTTTCCACAAATTAAATAATAACCAATGTTTTCTTAGTGATTATAGTAGCTCTCTACGTAATGCATTACAACTTTGCAAGCAATTAATAATCTTGAGTGTATTAAGTAGTTGATGCACTTAAGAATTTTAAGAAAATAATAAGTTTTTTCATTAAGATGTTTCATATAAATACCGACCCAGGAACATACATATATTTAAACTTAGTTGGAATCAATTAATACTAAACATATACACAGGTAGACATATGTACTAATAATTGATAAAGGTTAAAATACAATTAACAGTTAATCAACAAGGAATTACTAGTATTGACAGAGCAACGTGACTTCCCAACACTGGGGCAAAACTAGACATCTTTTTAAGTGTAGGACCAAAGATTCTTTAACTGTAGATAAATCTATATTGCCTGTTGTTACATATATTTTTTTCAAAAACGACAATTTGTCAAAGGTAATTCAACATCACAGTGTTGGAAGGGACTTACCATTACCAAGATGCATAAAAGAAAACCTTGAATGGAGTCAAGAGGAAAATCGAGGCACAATTGAGTTATTTTCATGAAGTGCATTCTTTTTTGCATCTCATTTTCAAATTCATAGGTACCACATCTTTGAGATGCTACATTGCCAATAATATCACAAAATTATAAACAGAACATAAAAATCTCATTATTAAAGCTCCATAATACTAAAAATATAGTAGATTTTAAATAAAATTTTAAATTTAAATACAGTAACTTAAATCCTTAAAAGCACAAATAAAATAAAGTAAGAGTATTTTGCTAGAACAAACTTGCCTATCACAGAACCAATTATAATATTTTATCTAGTAAAAAATAATTATTGCCAAGTTCAAATGCATAAACTATTTAGAAACATAGAAATTATTCAAAATCACTTAACCATGTATTGAATCACTTAACCATGCACCAAGCCATTGAAGATGGTGAACTCATTAAATGAAGGACAAATACAAAATCACTATATAATAAACTAGAAAAGCTTTTGGCACAAAAACGTACAAGTCTCTACAAAAGGTAATAAGTAAGGCAATAACCATCCAATCTATAAATTAATGTCGGATAATATGCAAAATTATATAACTAGGCTTGGCACTTAATACAGGTGAAATTTCATTAAAATCTGGTTCATGGTTATGCACCAATCAATTTTTTCCCCCAGGGGGGAGCGGCGGGCATACATGGGACTTTTGACAGAAGGCTGATCCGGACAGGTGGGAATTTGAGAGATAGAATGGTGCCGAGTCCCGGGAAATTTTGACTTTGGCCGAAATTTTGATCACGGGGGTATGTAAAGCATCTCCCAGTGAGGGGATTTTGACAAATTGCCCTTGCTCTAGGTGGGGAATTCAGACTTTGAAAAAGTAAAAATGTCAAATTCCCCTGGGTCAGCCCGCCGCCCCCCCCCCCCCTGGGGGAAAACGTTGATAGGTGCATTAAAGAGAACAAGCACAGACAAACTACTAGTATGTGAAATGCATCCAGAAAGACAAACAGGCATCCAGAACAAAAAACTGTATGTCTCCACAACTCTACGAGATGTGATAGTCATAAATACTATCAGAAAAGTAAAGTAACTTTGAATCATATAACAAATCAGTTGAAAGGATTATAGTCTAAGAATAACAAAATGTCAAAATAAGCAAGATATAACCATGACAAACATACACATGATCATCCCTTAAAAATGTTATTGAAATATTTTCAAATAACATATTTAATTTAGTACTATATTTACATAAATATATATATATGTAAAGATAAACTTTAGAGAAAGGTTAACAAGTTCTGAACCATACAAAAGAAACTTATTACAAATTCTACTCAGGAATCAACAATAATTGTTAATAATTCTATGATGACAATAACATGATAATCACAAAGCAGTACATATAATCATATGGTGATTAATGAACAATAGTATCAAGGTGATTTATTTTCTGATTGTGATTAATTTATGAACAATAGTATCAAGGTGATTTATTTTCTGATTGTGATTAATTTATGAACAATAGTTACTGTATCAAGGTGATTTATTTTCTGATTGTGATTAATTTATGAACAATGGTATCAAGGTGATTCATTTTCTGATTGTGATTAATTTCTATTTGTATCCTTATTTTGTTTAATGCAAGAAAATTGCAAGACTTATTGTCATAATCATTAGAGAAACAGCAAAATATCAATAACTTCATTGACGATAGAATATAATTAGCACTGTGTGGTGGTAGTGGTTAGGTGGTATTTTTATCTTAGCCATATTTTCTTGTACAATTCGTTGTATCATGCGATATTTTCAGCACTTGTTTCCGAAAGGCTGTAGTTTAATGTATATCACCAATTTGCAATTGTTAAAGGTGCCGCCTCACAGATCGGGCTAAAATTTTTGTATGACGCAATTTTCCTACCTAACCAAGTATTTATATAATAGAAAGCCACTGGTGGTTGCTTTATGAAAGATTTATGGCATATAAGCAATTTAAATCACTCTTGATATTTAGCACTCAGTATTTTTCTGTTTGAAAATATCGTAGAGTTTCCTTCTAAAATGTTTTGTGAATTATGTAATTCACACATGATCAAACTGTAACTTCAACAAACTAAAGCCGAAACATCTGTGAGGTATTCGGTTCGTTTCGCAATTCGTTTTCATCGAATGGAAACAAATTTCCGGCAATTTAAGTGATAGTAGTGCTAATTCTATAGGGAATAATACCCTATAGAATTTTGAGTGTAAAAATGCTAAATTACTACAAAATGCCGATGTTTCCCAAGTTATTTTTTATGTCAATGTGGTTGTTTATGGCATATACAGGAAACTATACCAAAATTACGCGAAAATTTGACAATTTTATTTTTTTTTTGCAATACACCAATATGTGAGGCAGTCCCTTTAAAGAATTATAAAGAATTTAAATTTGAGCGTACCTTTGAGCTTTTCTTAAGTGCTTTGATAAAACAGTACGCTCAACCCATAATTACAACCAATACTTACACTCAGCACTCAAATATTGAAATTCATTCTTTTGAGTTTCATAGTGACACTTTTTGAGAACGAGAAGTTATAATAATAATAAGTTTGTACTAAATATTATTTATGGCTTACTTCATAGTTTAATTTGTTGTAATTTATCAGCCTGAGTGCTGAGAGTGGCACACAGATTCAATAATTATATCTATATCTCATAAAGAGTACACAATGGCAAAATAAATGTATCAAATGTAATTTTCAACACTCATATGAAGCAATTTTATACATTTTCCTCATCTAAATTTACAATCTAGGCCAAATAATAGCTCATTGTATTACTTTTTCAATATTTGATTATAGGTATTGGTTGTAATTCGGGGCCCAGGTTGTATGACAGACAAGCAAGGTATATTCATGAGAAACAGGTTAATAATTTCACATAATACACTAGGGTACAGTTTTATCATAGCACTTACAACAGTCTTAAACTTACTGTCAAATTCAAATTCTTTATAATTCTGTAACAACTATACATTGTGATAAAAGGATCTGTAATTTTACCAATGATTCCCATCATGAACTCCTACAATCCAAATGTGATCCATATTTTTTGTTGTAAAAGCATTATAAGAATTTAATATTTTAGAGTTTTAAGTGCTTTGATAAAAACAATATCCTAGTATGTTGATAGTAGATTTCAGGCATGTTTCAATCACAAGTGGTTATTTCAATATTCATCAACTCTTTGTATTCGTTTTAAAATATATACTAGTATAGTTCGTTTAATCAGGTCTGTCACTTGTATACAAACATTGCAATATCATAACATTGTATCTTTTTATTGTTTTAAACATTTTGATATGAGAAAATGGCAGTGCAAACCAATACCTTATTCATAAAGCCACATACTAATACACAATATATCTATTAAAAGAAGACATTAATAAGAGCAATTTAAATGTTTATGTACACAATGTTATGTAAACAAGTGACCCACCTTAATAATCAATTTATATCATATTTTGATGATCAGTTGAAGTTCAGCACCCCTAAACCATACATGTATATTTCATGTTCCAAATATCAAATAATTGTCATATAAAACAGATTCAGACATGAATAGGCATTCTCCACGTGTCACATTGCACACATTAATAAAATTAACAAAATAAACATGAATAATAAATCAAGGCTAGGTTTTGGCTCTAACTATTGTCTGGTCTGGTTCCATTATCTGCGCGCATGTCTGGTTTCTCCAGGCACCAAACCAATATTTGCCTTTTGGTAGTTTCAAAATGGCACAGATTAAACAAGAACAAAAGCTAAATAGCAATAGTTGGACCATAGCTCAAGCAGTGAAGGTTTTTCGCGGTCTCTAGTTGAACTATGGTTACCATGGTTAGCGCCAAAACCCGGTCATTTCGAGTTTTGGACAAGACATACCTTCTAGACAAAAAAATATGTCAAAAATGGATTGGCACTAGTGATATTTTCATTGATATCAATATACTTGCAAAATGCATAAATCTTAGGCAATATCCCATTCTCTTCTGACACCAGAATCATTTATGTATTGTTCAAGATCTGGGATGAGCAGTCCCAAGCTGAGTCGTAATTGTATGGAATGAGGAACAACAGAACACAAGGTGTTGAATTGAAAATATCTGGGAACTTGGATTAACCACTGACAAATGAGCTATATCAATTATCCAGTACTTACCTGTCTTTTCTATCAAGAACAATTCTGATTTAAAATTAAAATCCTGATAAGTGTCAGAGAAGAGTGACACAACAGTTCGCCATAGTAGACTATAATTATTATTAGTAGTGGTAGCTAGAGCATAAGGCTTATGCTTCACTCCACAGATGCCTCCTTATACCAAAGATAAACAAGACTGTATTCAATGAAAGCTTATGCCCCAGTGGAAGCCTTGTCCATTATAACGAGCTAAGTCAATCAGGGGGCATAATTCTGTTGACATGTTGGGTATTATTACAATACATGGCATTGACAATCTAAGGTGTTTATGATGGCCATTATAAAACAAGAATGCCAAGTTTGAAAGCAATGTATTGATGGACCTCCGTAGCTCAATGGTTAGCACGCTTGCCATTTAATCTGGCGACTCAGGTTCAAATACAGGTGGAGGCACTCATATGCCTCCCATATTTCAGCAGAAAGCTGACAAATAAAGGGTATGCTTGGCATATATATATATATATATAATTATATAACATGGATTATATTTGAGTTTCAAAAACTTGAAAGTTTTGGTTCATTTTCAATGTAAGGGATTGACAGACGAACAAACAGATGGACAGCACAATCTCTATATGGCTCCCGCATCAGTAGATGCCAGGGCATAATAAAAGTTACATCTGTATTTTCCAGGTAACTTTGCACTCAGCATTAAAATGGCAAAATTGACTTCAAGCTTTTATTTCATACACCTTCGTTACTATAGTTACCATCAGAAATGAAGTATTTAGAGTCAGATAAACATCCGTTATAGAACTTGCTAATAAAAAGTGACATATATACACAATAATAAAACCCAGACCGTCAGCAATAAAACGCAAATAAACTGGAAAAATGAAGATGTGACTCCATTAATGAACCTAAGGACAGTTGAAGTATTCTACGTTTACCGGTATGTAATTTTTAGAAAATGAAACAGTTTCTTTTGAATGAAAATCAATCTGATATAGACTGGTCAAATGTTATCTGATTTGATCTTTGATGAAGGTTAATGAAGGCCAAATAAATATTTTGCAAGTATATTGACATCAAGACATATAATGCTTGGTAAATTAATATTTATCACAGGTATATTACGAGAGTTTCGTATCATAACCTCGTAATTTCATCTTTTTCGTTGATATAAATAACCTCACATTCGTCTGTATGGAATGATACACGTATATCAGGAATGCTTGTCTTTAGCTGTTCATACGACATGCTCCCACCAATGCCTGGAAACATATTTCGTTCAATCTTTGGGGAGCCAGATGGTGACCCCTTAGCCGAGGTACTGTCTGTCCCCTTACTTGAAGTGTGTTTCCATGGAAATTTAATTTCAGTACTTGAGTATTTTGATCGGGCACCATTTATTTCTTTCGTTAAAATTTCATTTTTAGCACCATTTGATGTTACACGTTCTAGGGAACCAGATGAGTGCCATGTATCACTTAGATTGGTTCCCGTTTTCTCTGTGGCTGGATAATGGCTGTCAACTTCAGGAAGTCCGGCTTCCTTGACTTTGTTTTCTTGGTCAATTCTATCCAGTCTAGCCATTTCTTCAGCAATTTCCATGGCAACGATTTTATCCTGATAATTCTCAAGGTCAATTTTTGGTATATTGTCTTCAGTATTTTTTGTATCAATTGCATCAAATGTAGTATACATATTTTCACCTTCGATACATATCTTTGGAACTATTATGTTACCATTCTCCCCAGCATAGAACACTTTATCTTTCTGTAATGTTAAATCTTTAACACTATTTTTGGAATCCCCTTCATCTGCCTCAAAAACATCATCAATAATACATTCATTCGAACCCATTGGAGAAGTTATTTTTGACTTCAAACGGCTAGCAGGTGATATTGGTTTTGACTGCTTATATAAAACACTATCAGAAGCCCTTGACATTCTAAGTTTAGTTGCATTGTCGCCTTTAAATGTCAGACTATCAGCGCCATTACGAAACAGATGTGAATCTGATTTGTTTAAATTTCCCACGTCACCTTGGTTACTGAGTTCATCGCTCTCCACTTCGGAGTCCATATAACTGTAATCTTCATCATAAGTGCTAGAGTTATCTCCCACAGAGAAACTCTTCAATGAAGTCACAGATGGCCACTGGCTATGAGCATACTGACCTAAAATTTAAAAAATCAGTAACATTTAAACATTCCAGAATTATTAACAAAGACAACTATTAATCGACATATTCATTGCAGAAATTATTTTATAAATGTGTACTTTAAGGTAGAACAATTTTTTCTTCCATCCCTCTACAATGTGTACATTAAGGTAGTCAGGCAATCAACAAGCAATTCTCGATATTGACATTACTCAATAAAACCCGTTTTTCCAGAACCGAAATTTCACGGTCAGGGGGTTAGCGAGCAATAAGCGATATAGCGGGAGTGTATATAATTATTCTTTTTTCAACGTTTAAACATAAAAAACATCTAACACAATTATTACACATTATCATTAAACATCTTTGTTTTTAAACTTTAGCAAGAATTATCCTAAAAAATGCTTTATATTTGAAATATTGCATTTTATTCTACACTGCCACTTCCATAGTCTGACATTTCCAGGAGAAAATATACGCATTTTTCAAGTTAAACATATTATTTTGGCGAAAATATTATCAGCGAGGTCGTAAAATTGTGTTGTCATTGTTTACTAGTAAGACTTTTTACAAATTCTTATCATTTGGCTTAAATAATCGCGATTATTGTACCTGGTCGCTCTATACGCTATATGCATTTTCCCCCCTGATGTACGTTCGGATAATCTCGCACATTGTCGCTCAATAAATTCCGTTATCCCGGAAAACGGATTTTAACCTGTAATGTCGATATGGTGAATGGGCCGACTTCATTCCCCACCAAGCAGCATGCAGCGCTAACGTGATGCTAACGTCATGTGATAGCATGTGATCTTTGTAAAGTAAATAAAATGATTACCGCTCATCTTATAATCCGTCATATTAGTAAGCCCTTTGCGACTTTCTATCAAGTGGCTTGCCTCGTATGAACCAGTGTGCCTAGATGACTAAAACCCAACATATATATATTTATTGTTTGCTTTCAATGGATTATGGAGATTTTTCAGTGAAATAAACAGTGAAAATAACAGTAAAATTACCACTTCGTTATTTTCACTGTTTTAGAAGCTGCATGGTTCCAGTATCATGCAGAAAAAGAAACATAACGTCAACGGCGTCGGGCTTTAAAATATGCGTTACGTCATCATGACGTCATAATTATCACGTCTTGACGTTCTAATTTCGACGTGATTTTTCCAATTAAGCCAATTTACAGTAACGGCACATATTTAAGAGGAATTGACGCATATAATAAACAGAAAATTTGTTGATTTTTGGTGTAAGATCAATTTTATTTCACTCGTAATCACAGAAAATTACATTTTCACTCGTGGCTACGCCACTCGTGAACATATTGATTTTCTGTGATCACTCGGTGAAATAAAATTTGATCTTACACCAAAATCAACAAATATCCTCTATATACTTCATGTATGAGCAATCATATTACATTAGGTAAGATCTGAATTGTGATTGTACAGTCAAACCTGCGTTAAAGACCGCCTGTCAACAAAGACCATTTTGTTTATGAAACCTGTCTGCAAAGTCCACTCAATTCTATCTCCCAAGGAGGACATGAATAATTAACCTGTTAAGAGACCCCACCTGTAAACTAGCTTTACTTTTTTATATTCTTAAGGCTGGTCTTTGTATATACGCACCTGTAGAGAGAAGACCGTTGGGAGCTGAGATCATACTGTATGCGTCCCAACTATCATTGCTAGACGAGTTATGACTAAGTACACTTTGTCGGATTTGTTCAAATCTGTTCCAACCCTTTGATTCGCAGTATCCTGAAATAAATATAACAGTGTCCTGAATGACCTTATGTAAATTGTACAAAATATGATAGTATCCTGATCTAAATTGAATTGCATCCTGATATAAATAGTACAGTATCCTGAAAATGTAAAATCATTAACATTAATATATACCTCAAACAATTGTTATTCATAAGGTGGTACCAGAGACTAATTTTATTATTTTATTAGATATCTATAGTCTCTGATGGTACCCACAAATTCTGATTTTATTATGACCCTTTCCAGATACATTGAGTATAAAGAGTAATATAAGCAAAGTTATTCAAGAATTTAAAATATATGAAAGTAGTCAGGGCAAAGTTGACATACTGTCTAAAATCTGCATTTCTTCTTGTTCTATCTCCTTTAACTCCTGGTATTTAGACTTCAATACACCCTGCAATATAAAAATAATAGTTTAAAGTTACCATTTTTTTAGGGCAAATAAAGCAGCGACACAGACAGGGATCAACCAGGGATCCTAAAATGCATGCTCTACCGCTATTTTCATATCATCCTGTAAATGAAATATGTTTTCTTCATTTTTAAAAAAAAATATAATCTTTTAAAGTGTCACAATATTTCAGTCATATGTATGTAGACTACCAAAATTATTTTCAGTAAAATTAAACAGAATTTCAATCTTCGTAAAATTGCCATTTCATTTATGTATCAAACAATTTATTAAAACTATGTACCTTCAGCAATATATGTTTATCCTATTAGTTGGGTTGAAGAACACCATTTCTCATCAAATGTTCAGTTTTATACTGGAAGCAGATTCACCTAACCAATTTTCCTGGATTGTATTTCTAATCAGTACTTAAACTTACTCTTCGACATTAAGTAACCAGCAACAGTTACTTCTCCACATATGGAGGATAATCAACATGATCGTCAAACTTTCATCGAAGGGTATAACCTGCTATGACCTGGCATCCTTGAAAACATAGAGTTCAAAGACTATTTCAATATTAACAGCACTTCTAAATTAAGTATGCTTCTAAATTAAGTATGACCTAAGCAGCAGCTACCAGGATTCGATCCAGGATGACTAGATTACAAATCCAGCACACACATCACTTGACTTGAACCCAGACCCACTGGACCACGCCCATGCACGCGCCTGCTCTTTAACCTACCTTCAGTTTGATATATTTCTCATGTAAATCCACCTTCCTACAACAATCTTCAAATAAAACAACCATTCTGAAAGTACAATGGAACATGTGATAACACAATTATTACACAGTAGTATAACATAATAACAAACAAGACTGCGTTCAATAAACGCTTATGCCCCCTGTGGAAGCCTTGTCCATAAATAAGTCTAAGTCCAAAATTAGGTCAAGGTGAAGGTCAAAATGGGGTTAGGTGGTACAGGCGTGTGGAGAGTGTTCATACACAACACCCATGCAAGTATGAAAGCTTTGTAGCAAGCCATAACGATGCTAGAAGAAACGGTCAATTTGGGTTAACCAGGACGGACGAACGGACGGACGAACGGACGGACGGACGGACAGGTGAATCACTATATGCCTCCCGATCTATCGATACGGGGGCATAAAAAACATCTGATCAGATCACTCCTGATGGATGCACGAATGTAAACAAAGTAGTTTCATAGTGTATAAAGAAGTCAAATTCTGGTTATTGCAATAAATCATACACATTCAATTGTATAGTTTTCCAATAAGTCAAACAGTGACCGGAAATGACATATGCTTTTGCTTGCAATAAGTCATACAAGTTGAATAGTGTAGTCTCCCAATAAGTCATACAGTGACCAGAAATAACATATGCTTTTGCTTGCAATAAGTCATACAAGTTGAACATTCTCCCCATAATTCATACAGTGATTAGGTTTAATGCTTGTGCTTGCAATAAGTCACACAAGTTGAACATTCTCAAAATAAGTCATACAGTGATTAGGTTTATACAGTGTGAGTAATTAATTATAAATAAGGCCTCGATCTCACAAAGCATCTCAAGGAGAAATCTCAACTCAAATTGAGATTTTGCTCAAACAGGAGCCTCTGAATTTGAGATAAATCTGAAGCTCAAGCTCTCGAAATTTAACTGTACACATAATAAACTCTATGAAATGTTTCTGTTTTGTGATACAAATTTAGAGCACAATTTCCAATGGAAACATATATCACCTCAGACGATAGGTGACAAAATTTGAGTTGAGATTGAGCTCGGATTTGGATGTTTGGGTAAATCAGGGCCTGAGCTAAATGTTGAATAACTGAGCTTAGATCAGTCACGATAGTCAAACTAAGAAGGCAAATGGCAAAATAAAAATCATATGTAAGAAAGATAACTCTGGCATACAAATCTACATAACATACCTCATTATCTCTCCTCCTTGTCGAATCTTGTTCACTAATTGTTGATGAGAGACTTCTCCGACTTTTTCTCCATTAACAGAAACAATGACATCTCCTGTAAAAAATGGGTAAAATTAATCTATACGACACACTATGTTCTTTGTGCTTTGTGTTTGACGGAAACAGTCGTAAGTATGTGGTCATCCAGTTTTTTCCTGCAGAATTGACTGATGACCTCCAGCTTCGAAGGTCAATAGACAATTAAATGTTTGATACAAGGAAATCTACATGAGGTACCTAGCTTTTTCTGAATACTAATTGGTTCTTTAATGTGTCAGTTGTACAACATAAACCTTCCAGCTTCGAGGAAAGAGACAAATGTTTGATACAAAGGAAACCGGGTTTGGTACTCTAGCTTTTTCTGAATACTATTAGACTTGGTTCTTTAATGTGTCAGGTACTACGTGTACAACACAAACACATGCAAGACTACTAGTACCTCCTAGTTTCCGACCAGCCATTTCCCAATGTAAGCAATGTTCTGAAAGTATCCTGTCAATACAATGACACCTTCCCAAGGGACAAGTATTAGACTCGTACGTGACACAACACAGACCAACCATATGCCCTGCCAGAAGTTAATGTTAACAATAGTTTTTGCTTCATTTTCGATTAATTCTATTGATTAAAACATTTGCACAGTCAACCAGTTCAACAGTGTGCAGTGAGTACTGAGATCAATATTTGTACCTTCTGAAGGGTATTGCTCTACAGAGGTTGCACTATAGCCCGATTTATATGTAAATCTGTAACCTCTACAGAGGTTGCACTGAAGTCCGATTTATATGTAAAACTGTAACCTCTACACAGTTTGCACTGTGGCCTGATTTATATGTTAATGTGTATACCCTCTACAGAGGTTGCATTGTAACCCAATTTATGGGTAAATCTGTAACCTCTACAGAGGTTGCACTGTAACCCAATTTATGGGTAAATCTATAACCTCTACAGAGGTTGCACTGTTGCCCGATTTATATGTAAATCTGTAACCTCTTACAGAGGGTGCACTGTGGCCCAATTTATATGTAAATCGGTAACAGTCTACAAAGGTTGCACTGTAACCCGATTTATATGTAAATCAGTAAACACGATCTACAGAGGTTGCACTGTAGCCTGATTAATATGTAAATCTGTTACTATCTTGACACTATACATATACCACAATCTTAGATACCGGTTTGTATAGTGTTATATTGTTGTTTGTAAACTATCTGCGGTTTTTAGTTTGAATTAAATTAATTCATGCATTAATGATTATACTGCAACTTTAATGCATCTAGGGATACAGCTTGGTGTCATCCACGTCGGTCCTGATTAAATATTCATGAAGTAATGCAATTAATGACATAGCAATATTTATCTGTTATAAGCTGAATTAAAAGCTTGAAGTTTTGTGTAACAGCAACATAATTATATTAATACTTTTTTTACAGTACAACCTATCCAGAAAAGCCCTCCATTGAGCAACAATTAACCTCTCTATAACAACACCTTCAAAATTTTACTAAGCCAATATTTACTATAAATTTTACCTCTGTAGAGCAACAACCTTTAAACAATGGCCAATATTTGTAGGTAGCTTCCAAAAGGTATGGCTCTAAAGAGGTTTTATTATATATATATAGCCTTATAAACAGCCGAACTTGTCTTGAACAGCCAGTTATATATAACTGATACATAAAATGGGGCCACTAAAATCAGGTGATTGTTTTACACTAGAGAGAACTTAAGTCACTAATAAAGATGGTCAAGCAGTTTTAATATCTTTCCACCTCAAACTTTGTCAGGAAGTAAAGAATTCCTTTCAGACACTTAAAGAATATGATAAAATATGTGCACTTGGTCACCAAACTTGTTTTCCAACAGGTGATTGCTTTATTCTGATGAATTTTATAATAAATTTACCTTATGATTTAGGGTTTAATTGATTGCATAATAAAGTAATACAATTGTTTTAATTTTTGGACGTATGCTAAGCATAGCATTTATTTGCCAGTCAGCTTTCTGCTGAAATATGGCAGGCGTATTTGGCCTCCACCCGGATTTGAACCCAGTCACCAGATTAGACAGCAAGCGCGGCTGCGTGCGAACCACTGAGCTACGGAGTGGCCTATAAAAGAAGTTACAACTGAAACAAGACATTATATATAAGGATGCCAATGGGAAGTTAATCAAAAACTTTAATCTAGCAAGACGGAAGTTACATCTATTGTTATACATGTAGATTACAATATTTATTTTCCTCTCTAAACAGGGCTGAGTGCATTACATTGATTATAATAACTGACCAAGAAATTATTTCGTGCAATTTAATTTTGCGGAGTTCGCAAGTGGTTGAAATTCGTGAAATTAAGTTGCCGCGAAAGTACTAAAAACATTAATATGGACATTGCAGGAAACTTAAAAACGTGAAACAATTTTGTCGCTAATCATGCCGACGATCAGAAAATGCAAAAGTTTACAGTAATTTAAATCATAATATCGGAGTGATCTAACACTTAATTGTAAAGGGAAGGTATTCAAAACTCAAAACCTAAGTGTTTGAAACCCTAGGAGGCATTCAATAGCCTCCTAACATCCAAGCTCATTACTCTTTATGTTTTTTTACAGGTGGTCTCTCTTAACAGGTTCAATATCATTAACAATAACCAAATTGTCACACAATATGCCTGTCTGGGGGGGCATGGTAAATGAAAAACTTTGAACATTTCTCAATTTTTTGGTAATTCAAGAGTCAGAATCCAAGAAGACCTGGGGCTGGGCCCCCTAGCGAAAAACAGAACAAGTTTTATGATTAAACATTCTTTAACATATTTAAAGGGTCATTACTGTGTCAAATCATCTGTTTTTTCCCCGCCAATGACCTTCTACTTAGAAAAATAGGAAATGAGCATTATGGGATAGGTATAGCATCAATGTTTTCCACTGTGACATACCTCGTCTCATTCCGGCTATCCAAGCAGCACCATTGATCTCGACATAATCTACATACGTCATAATCTCTATCTTGTTGGTTTTCTTGTGTTTTATACCATACGTCTACAACAATAATAACAGTATGAACAACAACAATATAAGCAACAACAACAACATCTATATACTGACTGTTGAATAAATCATGAAAGGCTATATAAGGAAGCATTAATTTCATATGATTGTTTTACTCCCACTGTGAGTGTGATTTACTCAAGCATAATCAAGTCAAATAATCACCAACCAGTACTGGTATTACCAACTTTATTACCCGGCTTATCTCACCTAAATGACTCTACTTGAAACCTGTATGTAACAGTTATGTACAGTAGTACAGAGTGTTTACTGCATTTCCGCTTACTGCTTGTGTACAGTAAATTCTGAGTCTAAAATAGAAATAAGAGGTAGACTTGTACCTTTAAGTAGTGTTAAAAAATGCTACTATAATATTGAAGTCGAAAACCAAACTTGGACATTAGCCACTCGGGCATTCAGATGCTTGGTCACATGGTCCTAAAGAGCCAAATCGCTTCATGAATTCCAATAGAACTGCGGCCTTGCGCCGCAGGTGATAATAAACATTCAATGTAGCATTTTGTTAGTTATACAGATTATTTTTCTTTTCTTAGACTGTATTCTTGACTGATCAAAATGGCACCTTCTCCGCATGTGGAGGGCAATCAATATTGCTGTCAAATTTTCATTGGCCACGAAAGGAGATCAAACCCAGGTTACAAATCCAACACACTTAAACCACTGGACCATGGCCGCGACTAAAGCTCACTTTAAAACACTGGACCATGGCCTCGGCTCAAGCTCAATCTAAACCACTGGATCATGGCCTCGGCTCAAGCTCACTTTAAACCACTGGACCATGGCTTCTGCTTAAGCTCAATCTAAACCACTGGACCATGGCCTCAGCTGAAGCTCAATCTAAACCACTGGCCCTTGGCCTTGGCTCAAGCTCAATCTAAACCACTGGACCATGGCCTCGGCTCACACACAATCTAAACCACTGGACCATGGCCTCGGCTCAAGCTCAATCTAAACCACTGGACCATGGCCTCGGCTCGTGCTCAATCTAAACCACTGGACCATGGCCTCGGCTCAAGCACAATCTAAACCACTGGACCATGGCTTCGGCTCAAGCATAATCTAAACCACTGGACCATGGCCTCAGCTTAAGCACAATCTAAACCACTGGACCATGGCCTCGGCTCAAGCTCAATCTAAACCACTGGACCATGGCCTCGGCTCAAGCTCACTTTAAACCACTGACTGGACCATTGCGTAGCTCAGAAATCCAGCGAACTATAAACCACCCGACTGTGGCCGCAGCTCAGAAAAACAGAATGTTTATGGTTATAATTTTTTTAGGTAGATTAATTAGAGGCTATTGAGTAAATGGTCAAATAAAGCAAAGTGATACCTGCAAAGTGAAGCCCCATGATTTGTTCTTCTTGTGTAACCTGAGTGTTCGTCTCTTGTTATTTTCGCCTGGATCAGTTGTGATTGATTTATCTTGATCTAAATGATGCAGCTCCGCCCCGACCGAATTTCTCTTTGACATAAGAGGCTGAAATATAATATTAAGATATATAGAAATTATATATACGGCCATAACCGATGTGTTAAAACCACCTCAGCAGCGAGCAAATACCACTAATACAAATAAAACAAGACATGGAAATTCCATGAAAACCAGGTTTTGAGGCAGCAAAGTCTAATTCTACTTTGAGTAACAGTGACATTGACCCCACCGACACCACTTTCAATATCAAGCAGGGTCTTCACACAAGCTACCTTAACACAGCAAGTTTCATTATGATATCTCATTCCTAACTTAAGTTATTGAGCGGAAACTGTTTTTCTATTTTTAGTAACGGTGACCTTGACCTTGACCCCACCGACACCACTTTCAATCTCAAGCGGGGTCTTCACACAAGCTACCTACACAGCACTGAGTTTCATTATGATATCTCATTCCTAACTTAAGTTATTGAGCGGAAACTGTTTTTCTATTTTTAGTAATGGTGACCTTGACCTTGACCCCACCAGCCCAACATTCAATCCCAAGTGGGGTCTTCACACAAGCTACCTACACAGCAAGTTTCATTATGATATCTTATTCCTAACTAAAGTTATCCTAGGAAACCAATGGTTGACATCCGCCCGCCCGTCCGCCCACCCGACGAAATCGCCAATCCAATAACCATGGCAAAAACCAAGATTTATAAATTATACATGTAAAACAGGACATAAATATGTATAAACACTTGTAAAATAAACGACAGGCCTTAACTAATAAAAATGTCAACTTCATCAAAATGTTTGAAGCCAAAGTTTCAAGTAGAAAAATAGCAAACATGCATGCACTAGGTCCTAGCATGAAGAGGATCATCCAGCCAGATTGTGAATACAAAAATCACAATACAATGAAAATACATAAACTATCAAATCATTATAAGGAAGTTAAATTTGTTCAACAGTTTACATTGTTGAACCTTGCCACAGTTAGTGTAGAGGGTTTGGTAAGTAAAATGTAAACTTAAATCTCATATATCTATCATAAATCAAAGTTTCAATATGTAGATAAAATCATGGCAACAGCAGCATGCCTATTGAAGTGATTGATATAAATGAGACTGTCCGCACATTTGAGACCTCCAAGTTTGTATGGAAAATTCAACATCATAATACAGACCCGGAATTAAACTTATTATATCAAAGGTTGCAAGTTTAAGTAATTTATAATGGCTGTAGTATATTAAATAGATTATAATTACATAAATTTCTAGTTAATGGGTACAATTGTCAAAGTCATTGAATTCATACTCTGTCGGACACTTCTTTTAAGTTTATTTTATTTTATTAACTACGATTTTTCCATAAAAATTTTAGCAGCAACAATAGATATAAATTAATGTATTTTGACACAAAAACGTATGTCATTCTCAAAGGGTCATAACTCTAGCCCTCCTCAAACTCCTCATAATAAGCCCAAGTAGGCCGATGGTACAATTAGTATTCATGTGAAGTTTAATTGAAAGCCAACCATAATAAATGGTTAAGGAGACAAACTTCGTGATTTAGATCCAGACAGACAGACGTCCAGCACAAAATCAATATGTCTCCCCAACTGTATTTTATCAAATTTATACATGCATTACTATAATGCTGCGATTAGATATGACTGTGTATCATTGAAGCCAGCATATGATTACCATAAAAATGATATAGTTTTATTTTCAGACAAACATACAAACAGACAAAAAACAATAAAGTCAACAAATAAATGTATAAAACTTAAAAAATGTTTACAAATAAATCATTCAACGATACCTTACTGTACGCCATTTTCACAAAACTTAGATAAAAAGTGACACAGATATTGCTGTCAGTGCGATTTCGTACTGATAATATCATGTATGTAATGATAACACAACAATATACATGTCTTTCCCCCCTTTGTATCTATTAATTCAAAACATTGCATGTCACTTACAAATATTAAGACAAGGCAATCTAAAAGACGGATATTTTTTATCCCCCTCACTGGCACCACATAAATGGATAGTAAACTGTGACCTTGACTGAATGCCATTCAGCTCATAAGTTGGATATATCGACTCTGCATGCTGCCTTTGTGAGTCACACATTTGCAATAAGTTACATGCACCTCCGCCAAGGGTTTAAGAAAGTTATGGACGGGACATGATTTTGTTACGGACGCCCAAACTGCTGAAAGGAGAACTGGGACTATACCCATAATATATTTACTATTAATACTTAAAACCCATGTTTGTTGGACTGAGTCTTTATGTACACAATATAACTTCATTCATTTTAATACACTAAGTTTATTTCAAGGGTAACGTTCATGAATACTTCATGAAGTGTTCTTAAATATTTCGCAGAGGCTGGCCGCAATTAATCTGTGAGGTTTACGCACTTAATTGCACTTTTTACAGTATTTAAACCTTAGTTCATGAACATGTGAAGAACTATAGTTCATGAACTGTTCACTGACAGTCCATGAACAGAAAATGGGACATTGACAAATAGAACAAAAATGTTCATAAACTGTTCATAAACAGAAAAATGCTAAGGAATTTTTCATGAATTTAGTTGGAATGAATAGTTCATGAACATTTCATGCCATAGGTGTTTAAAAACACTTCATGAACTTCAAATTTTAAGAACACTTCGCTGACATTGTCCCATTTTCTGTTCACTGACTATTCATGAACAATTCATGAACAATTGAACTGTAAGGCTTCATTTCACAGGGGAATTTTAACCAATCAGTTTTGGTAAAAATATGCACAAAAATATTAACTGGCTCAATAATTACTATGTTTAGTAAGGAGTTTGAACATATAAAATTCGAAGTCAATGTACTTTTATAAGTACAGCTTTTATAAGTGAACCGTGCTATCAGTTATTTCAATTAAGTCTCAATTTGTGACAATGTTGTCCACATTGTCCGCAGGAAATACAACTTGGGGAACAATACTGTGTCGCCATCATCATACGTACTATAGTATATGAGAATTGTAACATTTTTGTGTCATATTTTGGTGAACAACATTTATCTTTACATCAGTAAAACATTATAAACAGTCTATACTGTATTACCTTTCTAGATCAGCACCTTCGGGGAAACTGTAATAACTTGGTTTAGTTGTTGTACAGAGGTTGTTGTACAGAGGTTGTTGTACAGAGGTTGTTGTACAGAGGTTGTTGTACAGAGGTTGTTGTACAGATGTTGTTGTACAGAGGTTGTTGTACAGAGGTTGTTGTACAGAGGTTGTTGTACAGATGTTGTTGTACAGATGTTGTTGTACAGAGGTTGTTGTACAGAGGTTGTTGTACAGATGTTGTTGTACAGATGTTGTTGTGCAGAGGTTGTTGTACATAGGTTGTTGTACAGAGGTTGTTGTACAGGGGTTGTTGTACAGAGGTTGTTGTACAGAGGTTGTTGTTCTGGAGAGGTAAAATTAACACTTTATTTGTCATGTTGCAATGTTATGGTTGTTGCTTTGTTTAGGCCTGCTCTTGCGAGGTTCCAGTCTGCATAATTATTGCATAATTTATAGTCCTTTTTTGTTCAAGTTATATCGGGTCCACCAGAGAAAAATAAAAATAATCAAGTTTTTAGAGCTCTCGACATAAACTCATCCGGGATCAAAGTTTCAATCAACATGTCAATTAAGATGCATTTTGATTACAAGGCCAAAAAACTCATTATTTTCTTTGGCGTCATATATGTAGTAGTATGTCAAAGCAATGTTTCGATGTCTCCGAGTTCCACTTGACGGTGAGTGAGTTAATAGTCTATTCAACTTAACGACCTATTATAGCAATAATAAATCCAACGACAATACTGATTACTAGAAAGTTAAGTGGCTTTTGAACCATATAGATTTACATGGCAAACAGGACTTCTATACATATTTATTTACTTTTCTTATCAAGGTATAAATATCAAACTGATGAATTTATCCATGTACATACTGTATATATTTGATAGTATATATATGACAGATAAGTTTTTAACCTTCAAACAATCTTGAAAAATTTGGTTTACTTTCAGTGGTCTATAATATAGAGCAATCATTGCTACATATACGCTGTGCAACATCATTTTATTAAAAATTGCAACTTAGTTTTGAAAGGAAAGCAATTTATGTGTCTCCAACAAGGGGCCATAACTAACCGAGCTTAAATATTCCTGAAATGTATGCTGGGAGTGACAACTTATATATAATGCTTATATTACAAAGCATTCATGTAAAGTTTCATTGACATACGACCAGTGGTTAAGAAGAACAAACACAAAGAACTTAGTGACAGACCGACATCCAGACAAGAGCATCAAGCACAACATGCAATACGTCTCCCCGCTCTATGTTGGAGACATCAGATGAGTCAAAAACATCTTTAGATGACAAAATACCAACAGAGTTCAATCAAAGCGCTATGCGATGACAGCGCTGAAAGAACAGGGTTTATGCAACTTTTAAGCAACCCTGTTCAATAATTAGTTTGCTATATAACATTATAAATAATATTAAAGGCCATTATATTAGCAGGGCCAAATCAAATAATCTGATTATAAGGCCGGCCTATGGAAGATCCCTATCAGCTAGTGTAGACTTTCTTTAATGGGTCAATATTGTTAAGTTACATTATATACTTCAAATTATTCAAATATTGACTTTCGCTAGGATTTTTCCCTTTTTTGTATGTTCAAAATTTCAAACATGAAGATTTTGAACTTCACAAACGATTACATGAAGATGTGTATACTATATTAGCTAGTATGACCTTAAGCTTGACAAGAGTAATTGTTCCTGATTTGATTGTTTGTATATTTTTTTTCACGACCAACATTTTAATGCCAGACAGCTCGCATGCAAGTAAATGGCACACGGCAACCTGCAGCATTGTAACCGACATGAACTTAGCTGTTGGCATAAAGAAGGTACTATATGGAGAATTGACATAAATCTCTGTGGACCTTCTAATATATAAGCATAATTTTAAATTCTATTAGCATGGTTATATGTTTTCATAAGCAGGAAGTTAATCATGATAAAGACACTTGAGATGTAATACGTACCAACCCAAAGGACCAATAATACACGATTTGCTCGCCAAAATTTATATATTCAGAGCAAGAACCTTATAATAATTATTCATACAAATGGTCAGGATCAGGTCAAATTATCCGTACTATACATACAGTTAATCCTCCTTCCAGGATTCATAACTCAGACCTCATCTGGGGCCGGGATTACAACGAATACTTACACTCAGCACTCAACACTCAAATATTGAAATTCACTCTTTTGAGGTTCACTGTGGCATTTTTTTTAGAGCAAGACGGTTGTAATAATGTTATATTGGTACTAAATATTGTTTTTGGCTTACTTCCTAGTTTAATTTAGTGTATTTGTAAGCTATAATTGCAATTCATCAGTCTTAGTGCTGAGTGTGACACTCATAAATAGTACAAAATGGCAAAGAAAATTTATCAAATATTATTTTCAACACTCATTAACTATCTTATACATTTTCCTCATCTATATTTGCAATCTATGACAAATAATAGCTCATTATATTACATTTACAATATTTGAGTGTTGAGTGCTGAGTGTAAGTATTCGTTGTAATCCTGGCCCCTGCTCCAAAGGTGGATGGCTTCACCACTCTGCCCAGGTAGAGATGGTATATATATATACATTTTTGTATAATTCTAACACAACCAGTGGTGTCACCTATATATAAACATAGAGTGGAAACCAAGATGTACGTGATTTGCCGATAACAGTGTAGCAATACCACGTGGTTAGTGACAACAGTTCCAAGTAGAAATTTGTAAACATTGGAACACAAATGTTGCCATAATTATTTTATTTCTTCATCGATTTCTATGAATTATACGTCACGCTAAGGAGAACATTATTTGCTTTCCATGAAATATAAAATCTTTTTCAGCGGCTGTGCCGTTTTGTCCATTACTCTGTGAAACCGTAAAACGTGTAGGTTTCACAGGGTAATGGAAAAATCAGTAAAGCTGCTGAAAGAGATCTTATATTTCATGGAAAGCAAATGATTTTCCCCTTAGCGTGGCGTATATTTTATAGAAATCGATGAAGAATTAAAATACTTATGGCTATTTTATTTTCCAATGTTTACAAATTTCTTCTTGTAACTGCAGCCAAACGTCACGTGGTATTGCTTCACTGGATAAAGCACAGCTACAATCAAATAACTTTCCAAATGGCGTTCCGAGGATGAAAATAGTGCAGCAAATATAATTTATGTATTGAAAAAAAAAAATATTTTATCAAATGTGGAATATTGCCTATGTTAAAATCGAAATAATGAAAATGTACCAGTGTTTTATCATTAATAAAGCACAGTCACTTCTTAAACCACATACATAATTAGTCCTTGTCATTATGAACCCTTGGCCTATTATACACGCCAATTAAGACATCCAGTAAATCAGCTGAGAGTCTGTGGTTAACCCATAACTTATTTCTTTTTACAGTAAACAATGTCTTAACAAAGAAATCCCATTTCTAACGACAAGTTTAATTAATCAATTAACGGAAGATTTCTATGAAATTACATTTCTTGGTATGGACAAACAACAAGTTAAAAACAAACAACACTTAGTTTACTTGCGTATAATATTATACACAGAATATGAAATTACCTCTTACTTCATGCCTTGTAATTTTTTAGTTCAAGTCATGTCATTTTTTATTTTATCTCATATGTCATGTCATTTCTCTCAAAATGCATTGATTTTAACAATATACAAACTGTTTCAATCAGTGAATAAATGCCATTTCATACCAATATATTTTTTGCTTGCGAAAATCGCAATGATATCATGGCATGGAATTTTAACCAAAAAATATTATAAAAAGAAAAACATATACATGGATAATAAACAATAAAAAGGTATTTCATACATACAATAGTCATGTTTATATTATATATAATTATTTCAATAAACAAAATCAATAATTAACTGCATGGTCACCTTAAACGAGTAATAAGCAAAAACCATACCTCTCCAGCCATTGATTTGTTGCATTTTCTGTATTAATACACCAGTACACATGTAATGCATAGTATAAATGTCAACATCGATTATTCATGACCCTAATTAAATCAGTGGTAATTAATTTATAGGTGATAACGAATTGAGACAAAACAATTGCTTATATTAAGTGTCAAGGCCAGGGGTAAACATAATTTGTGCTTCTTATATGACAGTTATAGGGAGATAAACAAATCTTGTTGCAGTGGTATAGCGCAGAGAATTTGACATGATCCTGACCTTTATGCATGAATATATTTCAAGGTACTCGCGTTGAATATATAAATTTCCGCGAGCAAATCGTGCAATATCGGTTCTTTAGATTTGTTTTGGTATTACACCTCGAGCGTCTTCGTGATACTCTCCGCTTATGAAAACATACAGCCGGGTAATAAATATAGACAGTATATCAGCTGTTAAATTATGCTAATTTAAAGGTCGAGAGTCGTGTCAAATTCTCTGGACTATACTGTCAGTTCAATAAATAATACTAATGAGGGAACATAATCCCATTCAAAAGAATAGGGGAGCTTATGTTTTATATACTAAAGAGATACCTTCAATCATTGCCATAATAATTGAAAACCAGTTTTTCACATCATCTCGTTAGTCGAATGGATTAAAGCATGCATGCCGCTATCATACCAGTGATTTCGTTGAGATTTTGTTCAATCTAGCCACGGTTCTCATTTGACTTTGAAAACACTGTGGTTAAGTTTTTATAGCATTATAGTTTGTCTCATCAATAAAACACAATAAAATAATTATATAAAAACTAAAACATATAATATACAACAGCAGGTGGGAGACCAGTAGGGCCCTTTAAAAGCCCTCTTGCTATTTTTCAATTCTCTACACCAGATTGACAGCAAAATTTTCAAAAATTTCACGTAAACCTAAAAAGAAAAAACACTGTGGCCTTAGGCTTACATAGTATTGATCGGTTGCAATAAAACAGTAAGATTAAAGATGTAACACCTTTTGTTGACATACAAGTATTGTTATATTATGCGTTAAAATATTAACCAATTTTCCGAACAATTACACAGTCGAATATAACGAGATATCAATTATCTATCATTTCGTATTATTTGTAATGTAATGTAATGTATTTAGTTGAATTAGATGAATTATAAATTTGACATGAAATTGCAAGAAATGTGTTTGTCATGAATGATTACAAATGATTTGTTTATGTGCAAGATAAACCGTTACTCGATTATACAGTGCATATAATCTTAACAAGTTGTTCACTTTTTCTACTGTTATAATTAATTAAGGTGCGAAAGACATGGCCTAGAGGTAGGGCGCGCACTTTGGGATAGAGAGGTCCCGGGTTTGACCCCCTTCTGTGCCACTGCTTAATTTCTCTGAGCAAGAATAACCCACAGTGCTCCATCCAACCAAAGTAAGAATTGGTTACCTCTCAGTGAGGGCGGTGTCTGTACAAGTGTTTGATATTCCTGGGTGCCATATCTAGATGTTGGCTGCACACAAACCATGATAGAAATAGTCTCCCAAGGTAGATTCAACAGCAGGAGACCGTTAACATGAGCTAGCGCTACGTAGCGCTTTCCACATGAGGTAATCCATGCCTTCTATATTTAATTGAACAGGACATTACTGAATAAAGGCGCTTGGTAGCGATTTGCTTAGGCAACGGACCACAGGTTTCCTTCAGATAGCCCAATGATCAGGGGAAGTTAAAATGCCAAAGGGTGGCTACATGGCTAAATTGCTAAAAGTGGCCCTCGAAAATTGGCGTTCAATCATTAATCTTCAAATGTGAATGCTCGATCAATTGCAATTTTATCATGTGAAAGACATATGTACCTAACTATCTAACTATAAGTCCTACATGTAAAGTGAATCTACTATAATGATCTAAGTTACTGTCAATCATTTGAACATTTAAAGGATATGTAGCAATATTTTTCCAGTCTTAAAATAATTGCGATTTAAATAAACATTGATATTTACGCAGACGACAGTAAAGGTAAAACAGCCAACTATGGTGGTTTGAAACAATCGACAGAATTGATGGAATTTCATGCGAAACATTTTGTCTTTTGGTGCACGCTGGTAGATAATGGTTATAGAATAACAGTTTGAGTGGTCTACCTGTTATATTTCAAACAGGAAATGGCTATTTAATAGGACGAAATGGAATGATCATTGTCAAAGACCTTGACCTAAGCCAGGGCTGTACAATTTGCACCGAGTCAAATATGTTCTAGCCTAGGGTATATTTAAGGCATTTTTCCTTAAACAAACATGCTTATTTTGGTAATTTCTTAAATGTTCACTGAGGGTAAGTGCTATGGTGTGCCTAAGCGTGGCTTAGCCTGCATGCAATAGTAATAGAAAATACCGCTACATTCTCTTTAATATTAACTCACTTATGATAATCCCTATAGTGCATATATTCTGTTCTGTCCATAGACATTAATCATGGTGGATTAAGAATGCTAATACAATGGATTAATAAGTCAAACATTTAACCCAGTTGTGTCTAATTACTTTTAATCCAACAAACTAGCACTTTAATCCATTTTCAGCATTATATTCCACATAAATTACATCATAGACGCAAGAAAATTCACACCAAAATTTACGACAGGTCCCGATCTCCTGAAGCATGACACAATTGGAAATCTCGGCTCCAATTGAGATTCTACTCAAATCAGAGTCTGAATATGAGATAAGTCTAAAGTTTGATAGAGCTCTTGAAATTTTACTGACACTAAACCTAGTATAATGTTTCTGTTTCGTGATGATAATTGTGAGCCCATCCTCCCATGGAAATTAATTAACATAATGATCATAGACATGTACATGACAACATTTGAGATGAGATTCAGCTCAGATTGAGATGCTTCGGAAGATCTGAACCTGAGAGCACAAATAGTCCATGCATTAGAATGTATGTATAAACTGTATATTGTGAAAAAGTTCATGAACTATTCATAATTATTAAGCACGCATTTATAATTCATGAACAGGTAAAAAAATCTGCATGAAACTAAAGTTGTAGAATAGTTCATGAACAGAATTGATAATAGAACAGTTCATGAATGTCAAGGATTGTGTGAGTTCATGAACACCATTTACATGAACATTTCAAAAATTAGTCTCATTGAAAAGTATTTCCAGACTTTCGTCAATAGTCCATAATATATTTAAAGAAATGAACCTATAGTTCAGGAATTCTTGACAATTGACTGTTCATGAACAATTCATGAACCTTTCGACGCGGCATCACTGTTCATGAACAATTAATGAACCTTTCGTCGCAGCATTACTGTTCATGAACAATTCATGAACCTTTTGATGGGGCATCACTGTTCATGAACAATTCATGAACCTTTTAACTGGGCATCACTGTTCATGAACAATTCATGAACCTTTTGACGGGGCATCACTGTTCATGAACAAACCTTTTGTCGGAGCATAACTGTTCATGAACAATTCATGAACCCTCTATTGGGCTTCACTGTTCTTGAACATAGCTTTTGTCAGGGCATCACTGTTCATAAACAAACCTATCGTCGGGGCATCACTGTTCATAAACAAACCTATCGTCGGGGCATCACTGTTCATAAACAAACCTATCGTCAGGGCATCACTGTTCATAAACAAACCTTTCGTCAAGGCATCACTGTTCATAAACAAACCTATCGTCGGGGCATCACTGTTCATGAACAAACCTATCGTCAGGGCTTCACTGTTCATAAACAAACCTATCGTCGGGGCATCAATGTTCATAAACAAACCTATCGTCGGGGCATCACTGTTCATGAACAAACCTATCGTTGGGGCATCACTGTTCATGAACAAACCTATCGTCGGGGCATCACTGTTCATGAACAAACCTATCGTCAGGGCTTCACTGTTCATAAACAAACCTATCGTCGGGTCGGGGCATCAATGTTCATAAACAAACCTATCGTCGGGGCATCACTGTTCATGAACAAACCTATCGTTGGGGCATCACTGTTCATAAACAAACCTATCGTCGGGGCATCACTGTTCATGAACCTTTCGTCAGGGCATCCATCATCTGGTACAGTAATTGGCTTGGATATATATTACCTCTGCTAATTCATGAACTAATTGTTTCCCAGCAGTTCACGAACTTCACTTGTTTAATGTTCAATTATTAAAATTTTATTATACAACCCCATAAAAAACTGTGTCAAATTATAGGACAACTCCCTGCGTTTATGACCATTGCCATATCAGTGATGACCATGTTTCAACCATGGCCACCAATGAAATGTCCATCATATGCCCGTGAAAAAATTGGTGACTATGAAATGTCCATAATGTTAACCATGTTTTGACCATGTCCATATCAGTGATAATCAAGAACCACAAAACAAGCCTCTTTTGGACATGGTCTTCATAATGTTAAATCATGGTCAGTGGAAATAGAACATCCATATAATGGTCAAATCATGTTTGTAGTGATATCTCTGTTTTGACCATGATACAAGTTCATGGTTATATCAATGTCATCTCAGTTTCTTCTTTAAAGGAAATGTGTTGGACTTGATTTGGTCATGGTCAATTAAAAGTTAATTCATATCAAGAGTAACAACAATTCCATATCATATTCATATCAAGTTTGTAAAAGATGGAACTGTTTTGGCAATTGTAAAAATTTCATGGTTAAATCAAAATCATTTCCATCACCTTAGAATTGAATTCACATAATTATTGTTATTTAGTCAAGCAGTTTAGGACAATAATTTTATGTAATTTTTCTTTGTAAACATGATTATTGCCTAACAAAAGCCTGCTAACAGTTATGACCTGACATTTTTAAAATAACAGAACTTGCATAGCTTAGCGACACAGACCTGTCTCTTACAAGAGACACTAAATGTCACTCTTAACGTTTCTATCTAATTATGGCTAAAACCTACTCTTCCGAAAAGATACCTTAAAAGACTATACGCAACATACCCAGCCACCCTGGGAGCTCTGGTCTGTCCTTACTATCAGACACCCAACCATTGACTGTTACTAAGCTGGTCATGATCAGAGAAGTATGGGTGATCGACAGGCAATGGTTGGTAATGTCCGACCATGGTCTGACCATGTTCAACAATGTTTGATGACATCATAGGTCACATGGTGTAAATTAAAAATGGCTGCCAGATGACATAACCAAATAAAGTGTGGCTGTAATGAAAATGGAAACACTGCTAAAATGATGGTGATATGAAACTGGTAATGTACTGATACTTAAGTTTTTGATAGATTATACAATTATATTAATGATTTACAATTGAAAAACAAACATGACAGATACATATTTATGATATAATTATGATGAAATAAAGTGGGTGGGGTATGATAAAGAATAAAACAGTTACAGTATATATTTGAATTTTTCTTGACCTATATTCTTCAGGAACTGCAATAATGATCTTCATTTCACCTGTTGGTTACATCATTTGATCAAAATTAATACAAAAATGTAGTAGAGTATTAAATAGGCATTATAGTTGAAGTTTTTGTTTTCACTACAACTGAGTTTCAAGAATGCACAATTTTAGCTCACCTGAGCACATCATGCTCAGGGTTAGCTTTTGTGATTGCCTCTGTTATGTTTTGGTTAAATCAGACCATGAGGATACTACTTTTTGAGCTAGCTTTGGCATTATTTCAATCGGCAAATCCTGTTTCATGCATGGTTACAGGACTGTCATATCGAGGTCATTTCAGTTCATTATCATTGCCAGATCCTTCCTATAATAAAGCATACCATGTTCATATCATATCTAAAGGACCTTGTTTTGGCATTGTTATGACAATGTTCCAACTGAGGTCAAACCATGGCTCATACATGGTCATATGACTGTCATATTGAGGTCATTTCAGTTCATCATCATTGCAAGATCGTTCCCCTATCATTGTCATATCATGGTCATAACCTATTTGAAGGACCTTGTCTTGGCATTGTTATGGCAATGTTCCAACCGAGGTCAAACCATGTTTCATACATGGTCATTTGACATGACTCTAATTTCACCATGTCTGGAACATGGTTAGACCAGTGACATCATTGCCATTTCAATACCGAATCATTTATATGAAAATCTGATCTGACCATCAAATGCCTATGATTTTGTGGCAATGTTCTGAATGATATCAGCCATGGCCATTTCATATCCAAATCAATTCCACTGAACAGTACCATATCATAGTCATTTCAAGGTGCTTTATGACCATGGTCTGGGACTGAAATGCCAGAGTCTCAATTGACGTTTGTGATCCATCATGTTTGGTCAATGGTCATAACATATGTAAAACAAGGCTAGGACATGGTCACCAAACATGGTTTGACCATGGTTGTACCATGGTTGACCATGGTTTGGCAATGAGTTTTTCTGCAGGGCTACTTTATATTATAGTTTCAAGTTTTATTTTATTATGCACCATTAAACTCTGAACAATTAACACACACTTCCAAAAAATTGACGAGAAAACGTTTAACTCACGATTCACTTAATGAATGTACACTATACAAGCCCATAAAAAACCAAATGGAGTCGATCAACATATAGGACAACTTTCAAAAAGTTTCAAATTTTATTAGCTTGTGTAATAATTCTGCATGTTAACCACACACTTCAAAAGCAAATTCTTTAACTCATCTAAATATGATCACAGGTTACTGTATCATTGATTAAGAGAAAAAAATATATATATGAATAAATAAATAAATTTTACAAAAAAATTTTTTTTTTTACTCTTAATCAATGATAAAGATACCTGTGAATATGATTTGCAATTTTATAAAATACTTTATATTGCATATGTTTTTTTATTTCTTACATAAAACTGAACTCGATCTTGAAACAGCCTTGATGAATATAATAAATCTCGGAGAGTCGTGTGCACATTATTTACATTCAGATCTTGATTTAATAGTGTTTACATGGCGAATAAATAGATATATGCCTGTGATGAATATTAATGATGTCTTATTTACGACAAAGTATAAAAATGTTTAGGAAAGTGTGTACATATATTTGTATAGCAATATTATATCGTTTTATTATGTGTATAATAGTCGAATGTTCGCAAAACTTGGGTTTATGCATTGACAAAGATTATGATATTCAATATTTACTTAAACATACTTTAATATTGCATGTATCTCAGGGACCGCTCGATCAATCAACACAATAAGTTCTAAACTAAGTTTCACTCTCAACCAAAAACTTTTCAAAGATGGAGACAATCATTCATTTTAATATTTTAGGAAATATGGTCTCTTCTTTATTATAACTGAAATGTTCACATATTTTTAATTCAGTTAGAACCCCATGCATGGTTAGAAAGTCAAAGGTGACCACTATATAAGACACCATGCACACCAACCTTTTTGCTCACAATAAGTCATACAAGTTGAATTGTATAGTCTCCCAATAAGTCATACAGTGACCAGAAGTTACATGTGGTTTTGCTCGCAATAAGTCATACAAGTTGAATTGTATCGTCTCCAAATAAGTCATACAGTGACCAGAAGTAACAGGTGCTTTTGCTCGCAATAAGTCATACAAGTTGAATTGTATCGTCTCCCAATAAGTCATATAGTGATTTGGTAACAGTTATATACTGTGAATTTGAGCATCATTCTGTGAATCTGAATAGAACTGCAGCAATGACGATTTAAATAGCTATAATTACGTGATAGAGGGTCATGTCAAGGCATATTGGCCCTCTCCTTATTACAATTTTTTCGTTGGCAGACTAACCATCATATCATCATCATCATAGTTTTAGGTCGGTAAGTTGGCAGACATCACACCAATTGTATTACTTTCATCTCTGGCTTATATCTGGCACAATATCATTTCAATTGAGTGGTGATTGTCGATATTGATGTATAGTTTATCAATATAAGAACTACAAACATATCTGTAGACAAGATTGTGATCAATAGAATATTTGGCATCAACAAGAACCAGAGTTTCTAAGAATAGTTTAAATTCAATAATGTTATAAGTCTGTACGTCGAACATGTCTGGTGGTATTTTGTCAGACAAAATGAATCTTTCTTAAAAGGGCAAATTAACTTTTCTTCAGGAATTTCATCGGGCTCTGGTTATTATAATAATTATAAAGACTGATATATTATAGGAGGTTACATTTTCTATGCCAGTCGTATGGCCATACTGTAAAATATTTAATTTTCTTAGGTATTAAATTTTGTGAATTATAAGGTCAATACGGGTAAGTTATACGGACGGTTTTTACACAACGATGCTTGCTAATCCTCTCTAAGCCAATTATGCAGGGCATCTAGAAGACAAGCTTGGTCTCAAATAAACTGTGACAGTCACCTTTGGTTTTTACCGTAGCACATTATATAACATTGTTACGGCCCAAGATATCGCATATAAGTAGCAACTAACGTGCACAGTACGAGGGAAAGTACCGACGCATGGTCGGAAACTACGGACACAATTGTTGTAAAATGGCAATTTCGAGAGTATGTAAATTCATGGATTTACAGGACTGTAAATTAATTTGAATGGAATCGCTAAATAACTTAAATAAGTTTCAGATATTGTGGGGATCCAATCAACGAAAATTAATCCTGTACATAATTATACACAAATTATTTAACAATATCATCTCACTTTTTTAAAAAGAATTATAAAGAAAAATGCAGTTGCAAAGGTCAAGGTCGTTTATGTTGAGCAAGCTTGTGAATGCAACGGCATACGTTTGTAGCATATGATATAACGAATATGAAATGTTTATTATTCAGGTCCCATAATTAAGTATGATATATATGAAAAGTAATGAATTAATTGTGATCTGATGAACGAATCAGGAAATATCATTAAACATAATTATTCATTAATTGTTACAAAAAACCAGGACATAATGTACACTGTTTTGTTTCATATATTTTCACCGCATGCTTGCATAATATGTAGTATGACTCAAGTAGAAATTATCGTCATGCTTCAATTTATGTACTATACTGGCACTTTAATCTAAATTAAATTAATGACTAAGGCAAGCTTAATACAGAGAATTTGACACGACCCTAGCTTCTATTAGCATAACAAACTGATATATTGTCGATATTTTAAATATATAATACCAGTTGCATGTTTTCATAAGTGGGAAGTACCACGAAGACACTCGAGGTGTAATACCAACTCAAATCTAACAAACCGATATTGCACGATTTGCTTTCAGAATTATATATTCAATGCAAGAACCTTGTTATAAATTCATGCATAAAGGTCAGGATCAGGTCAAACTCTACAGCAAGTACATCACGTATGATGTTTGCCTGTCACGCCGTGATGAAGCAAGAAGTCAAAATGCAATTTAAATGTCTAACAAAATTGTTTTACGTCATCTGTCTATAACATATATGTTAGTCTTAATGTATTCAAAAAATAAACAAATGTAAGATGCATGCTTACTGATACCGTTTAAATCTCAATTTTTTAAAACACAGTCTTTTAAAACTCATGCAGCCTAATTTTTTTAAGACAGAGTAAAATGACTGAGTGTGTTTTAGACTGAGTTTATGACAGGGCTTGACTGGGTTTTTGGGCAGCACATTGGTTGAATTTTAGGCAGCGTTTTAGAAGATTAAGACAGAATTTTAGACTTAGCTGAGTATCAGATTGGGTTTTAGATTGCATAAGTGTTGGACTGAGTAATTGAACTGAGTTTCGAAGTTTTAAGTTGAACATGTAACAGCTAGCACTGAGATCTATGTTTTTAAGTGCACAATATCTCTCTCTAGAGTTTTTTTAGTTTTAAACTGTGAATTTTAGACTGCATGACACTGTTTTAGACTATCAGTGTTATAATAGACTGATTTTTTATGAGGGAAGCAGAGTTTTAGACAGGTCCCACTGAGGAATTCCACATTGGCGATGTTCTCCCAATTTCTTCTGATACCTCCCAAATCATCACAATCTTTCTGATATCATTTAAATTATTATAACTGTCTCATGACTTCCCAAAAGCTTCCCTAGAACACGAGGAACCTGTTTCGGATGTCGATCCTTATGGCTGATTTTAAATTTCAATCGGGAGTACATCACCGAGGCAAAAAATGCTCAGTGGGACCTAGGCTTTATTTACTAGGCAATCCCGGAGATTATAGTTTACACATGTGCAATAATTTGTAGACACTTAACTGATTAAAGTCTATTGTAACCTGACATATGGGAACATTATATAATCAATATAAATTCTACAACCAATTGTTTTATCTTGTAGCTTGAGTGAAAATATAACATTGTTCATTGCATTTATAATCATGCACACTTAAAAGTATCAATATTTTATTTGCCTAGAATTTGCATTCTCGTTCACCAGAGTATTCTTCACCTGTGATAGGTAGTCTGGGATCTTGACTAACCACTGATGTATGAGGATGAGAATTTGAAAGTCATGCATGTTCATATTATAAATACATTTAAGAGCAGTCTAATTCACCTAACCATTTAATGGGACTGCATGTATCCAAACCACTCTTCCACAAGGAACCCTGATCTTGAACCACTGCTCTTGTATAATGGCCTATAGTAATAAAGTATAACTGAAAATTGTTGAGAAACAATATCAAAAGCCTCATGTAGATCTACCATCTTGTATTTTTATATGATTGTAATATAGGTCTATCTATAGAGTATAGAGTAAAGAGTTAATAAAAATGGTGTGTACACTATAATACCAGTACACTATTTATAATAAAAGCAGGATGGTACAAGTAGTAAGATATTTTATCTACTTGTAATTTAAGTACTATAATATATAATGTATAGATGAAATCTGATTATTTCACTCTATAATAAAGGCACTGATATATAAAACCGTGTGTCATATTATTCAATATTACATATCCAAACACTTCAAACTGTATTTGGCAGCAATTAAAGCTATTTGTCAAAATCGTATTGATTTTTGTTTAATCACTTGTTCGAACTTGAAAACTTATATCATGATATCATATTACTAGTATACATGGACTATTAATGGCACATTCAAATATAGAATAATTATCAGTTAATAAAACATTTTACCATCATCAGTAAGGCCAATAAAAAAATATGTGTGTTTCAGTAACATTAAGGATCAAATTTTGAGTTTTTTGGTAAATTAAATTAAATTTTTGACTGTTAAAATTTAGTACATTTACCACAGGTGGCCATTTCATTTTAGGTCTTTTAATTTAAATTGATGATTAAATATACATTCTTAACTAAAAAAGGACCAACAAAATGATATGCATAGCCTTTTGTGCTTTTTACAAGTTCACTTTTAAGTTTTTCAAAAATCATTGAAGTATTTAGGGTGCATTAGCCTTGAAGATGTAATTACGGTTGGTCAGGCTTTAACTTTTACATTCACATTACATTTCTTTTTATCATCTAAAACATAATATGTCCATCATGCATGTATACACTGAAAACAGTTTTTCTCCAAAAAAAAGGCGGTGTAAGGTCTGTTTTATTTATCATATATGTACCATTAAAGTGGTCCTCATATTTCTACTTCATATTCATTATATGAAAGGGAATCTATTCTGATAAAAAATAGATCTGACTGTTGCGAAATATGACCTGACTTAATATTTATGTACTTGATAACTTGACAAATACACTTGAACTTGGAGACATTTTTTTCTTCTTAACAAGATCAAACTTATATGTAACAGCTAGCACAGAGATCTATGTTTCTAAGTGCACATATTTCACTGTAGATCCTGGTACTGTTTAATCAAAGCACGGAAGTAGTAAACTTACGATTAAGTTTAAATTCTTTATAATTTGTTTACAATTACAAAGTGTAGCAAATGGAGCTGCAATACTTGTAAAGATTCAGTAAATAAACTTCTACAAACCATATCCATCACCAATTTGCAGTTGTTAAAGAATTATGAAGAATTTAAACTTGAGCGTAACTTTAAGATTTTGTAAGTGCTTTGATAAAACAGTACCCAAGTGTTTAGACCATACATTAGCCTTGATAATTATAAATTTCATACATGAGGTTAAAGAGAAATCAACAAATATATACATGTACTAGTAGTCACATCGCGCCAACTATAGTCCAGTCAGGATAAAAATCCAGTGACGCAGCGGTCGAGTTCATTATAACGGTGTAAAACCAATTATAAAGGCTTCACTGTACAAACAGCTGTAATTTCAATGCTAAACGTTGCTCTACCAGTTTAGACAATGGTTGTGATTTATGCGTACACATAAACTGCAACGTCACTGTCACAATATCCTAACTGGACTATAAATTCCGGTCTGTCCCTACTGTGTTTTTCTTATAGTAAACAAACAGATAATACAGTGCAACCCTCTCCAAAGTGACCATCCATAGAGCAACTTCCTCTTATAAGCAACAATTGTGTTCCAGAAGTTGCGATTAATTATACTGAGTTTACCTCTTCAGAACTACAGACCTCTGTACAACAACCCAACTATGTGCATAGGTTTCTGAATGGGTGTTATTTTTTGTTCTTAAAAGGTCATACTGTACATACAAGAACCTGTATTAGAAATGGGGTGGTGTTCATTATTGATCTTACTTGACTTAAGGAACAGGACAACCAATCATATCACAGCATATTAAACTCTTGGTCAGGTAACAGGCGATATGATTGGCTATCCTTCTTCAATTAAATAAGATCAATATTGAATACCTCTCCTGAATTAAGCAACCACCTGTCCTAAGCTACCAAATTGATAAAACCACAAAACAACATAAATGTTTCTTGATTCAATTCAACGCACAGCTGTATTAATTAATCAACCACCTGCTTTAAGCAGGCACTTTTTATTTCTCCCCTGAATGTGGTTGCTTAATAAAGGTTCATATGTATGCATACTTGGCAATACTCCATTAGCCTATTTGGGCCAAAACAAATTATGGTTGTGGTTCTGGTCACAGGTATCTGTATCATTGATTAAAAGAGAAAAAAAAATTGTTTTCTAAAATTTATATGTTCATAAAATTTCAAAAAAGAATTGTTAATCTTAATCAATGATACAGTTACCTGTGGTTCTGGTAACATCCTGGAATAAAGGTAACTAGTGAAAAAGTAAGTACAGTACATGTATCATTTATTTTTTATTTTTTATTATTTGTCTTATTTTTTTCTCATTTATGTCAGAGACTATATAGATGAGATTTGAATTGGAAAATCGCCAATCCATGGTGTCTTAATTTATCATTCCAGCAAAATGCCATAAAATAATTTAGGGTAGATCTAGGGGCATAAAAAGGTCATGAAGGGTTACCAGAACCACATTAGTATTTTGTGGCCTTAAATTGACATAACTGCTACTTAATCAAAACTTAATTGAAAATTTATAATATAAATAATAATAATACAGTAGTTTAATAGATCTAATATTAGATCTAATAATAAATTATTTATTTAACTTTTATTTAAAATGAGCTCAACGTTTTGAATAGTGTGAATCCGTTGTATTAATTAATGTTTTTATTTTGTTTATGGTATATTTGTTCAGTATGTGTATGCATGTACATTACATATCTATCATTGCCAAAATGCATCTTCAGTTTTGTTTCCCAGTGTAAATCTATGAATCCGCCCCCTAGAGTCAATCCGCGTGCAGACGACGCGCAGTATACAAAACATGTGTTTTTGTCGATAAACTATTTTAAAATTCCACTTACTTTATCTTTCATTCTTTTTCTTGACGAATACTTATATTCCATCACAAACTCACTGATTTATTCCAGTTTAAATCATTTCCATAAACGTCCACACTGTTGACACTCACAATTTACTGAATTTCGTTACGTTCCGTATACATCTGTTAGAGTAACGATCACGGACTGTTACGACCTTTAACCTGATCTTGCTATGCCGAATGCGAGAAAATGTAATGCCGAAGTCGAGAAATAGTGTGCCCCATAAATTTATATTTTATCGTAGCGAACGACCACAGTAAAGACACAAACATTTGTAAAGGATACACTATTGCGTAGAGTAAATCACGTGACTACAATCATGTGATTTATCCCGAGCAAGGAAAATGAATGACTATCATTAATTATACCAAGCATGCGTACATATGTACAGCAGTCTGATTAAAGTCTGAAAAAGCTGGATCCCTACGAGCTGGTACCGTTAAATCCGGATACAAGACAGAATTTAATCACACACTACACTGTGTATTAACCAAATGTGGGAGTTTAAGTTAAATGAATCCATTCTTTTGAATGAATTTGTTATGGCTAGAACATTTTGTTATAATTAAAATCTGCTGAAAGAGCATTACCGAATAACACGTCTTGGTTAGAGATTAAATCGTGCTTATTTTATAACATTAATGCTAACATGTAATCGAATTATGATTGTATATAAGATATTGCAGTTTTGTTTATTATTATCGTGCATGTGTTCGAGTTATGACAGGACTTATTGTAATCCGGCTAAGCTATTTACCTATAGTGATAAAAATAAAAGAATAATAAAGAATTGATCGTTGGGTAGCATGGTAGTATATACGGAGAATCGATCATTGGTGACTTCTGTCTGATATCAGGTAGTTGTAACTACCTGCTGATATGATTTTCGGAAATTATACTTGTAAAATCACATATTTTCATGGGTATTTAATTTTGTGGATTTTGATAAAAATGTATTTTCGTGGGGTCGTAAATTCGTGGATTGCAGAACATGAAAGGGTTAACACAAGTCTGACTTTGAGAGGTCGATTAATCGTGGGGATTAGATTTCGTGGTCGAGTTCAACGACAAAATCAACGAACATTCAACTCCCTCGAAAAATAATGATTTTACAGTATTATTTTTTTATTTTTCACAATTAACGGGTTGAACGATAAAATGCCATTCTAGTTGACACAAGATAATTTAACGGAGACTTTCCAATGTTGCCCAGGCACTGAAACACTGTATACAGACAACCACACATCACAAACATTTCAGGGACCACTCTGGAGCCGTACATAGCCTTTAATCTAATATATAACTTTACATCAAACTCGCTGTTATAATTATTAGAGTGTGAGAATAATGAGTACGATTTTTAGAAGTACATGTGTACATTGTACATGGTATTGTAGCTATTGTAAATTTTCAAAACGTGAATACATTTATACCTTAAAGAATAAATTTATCACCACTGGACTTCCGCACCAGCGACAAATATTTACATTTTAAGTCCGATTAACATATAGTATTACTTATTAACTCTATTTTTAAAACGATAGTATTACATTACGTGACAAAATTTTGATAGTTTTTTAACTACAACCAACCTCTTCGTAGCGACGGTTAATAACTCAGCGTACTGGCAAGGGAGATCACTGCGTAGGTGCTTGATGCATGTTGGAATGAATAACTCGTGAAGTATCAAAATCCCTAAACACATACAACAATGTATGTATATATATATATATATATACTTTATCTGCAATTTTATACTGCACTGGAGAAGAGTGTTCTATCTGTAATTGTTGTAATTGCACTGGAAAAGAGTGTTCTATCTGCAATTGTTGTAATTGTACTGGAAAAGAGTGTTCTATCTGCAATTGTTGTAATTGCACTGGAAAAGAGTGTTCTATCTGCAATTGTTGTAATTGTACTGGAAAAGAGTGTTCTATCTGCAATTGTTGTAATTGCACTGGAGAAGAGTGTTCTATCTGCAATTGTTGTAATTGCACTGGAAAAGAGTGTTCTATCTGCAATTGTTGTAATTGCACTGGAAAAAAGTGTTCTATCTGCAATTGTTGTAATTGCACTGGAAAAGAGTGTTCTATCTGCAATTGTTGTAATTGCACTGGAAAAGAGTGTTCTATCTGCAATTGTTGTAATTGCACTGGAAAAGAGTGTTCTATCTGTAATTGTTGTAACTGCACTGGAAAAGAGTGTTCTATCTGCAATTGTTGTAATTGCACTGGAGAAGAGTGTTCTATCTGCAATTGTTGTAATTGCACTGGAAAAGAGTGTTCTATCTGTAATTGTTGTAACTGCACTGGAAAAGAGTGTTCTATCTGGAAAAGAGTGTTCTATCTGGAAAAGAGTGTTCTATCTGGAAAAGAGTGTTCTATCTGTAATTGTTGTAATTGCACTGGAAAAGAGTGTTCTATCTGTAATTGTTGTAACTGCACTGGAAAAGAGTGTTTTATCTGTAATTGTTGTAACTGCACTGGAAAAGAGTGTTCCATCTGGAAAAGAGTGTTCTATCTGGAAAAGAGTGTTCTATCTGCAATTGTTGTAATTGCACTGGAAAAGAGTGTTCCATCTGCAATGGTTGTAACTGCACTGGAAAAGAGTGTTCTATCTGGAAAAGAGTGTTCTATCTGCAATTGTTGTAATTGCACTGGAAAAGAGTGTTCTATCTGCAATTGTTGTTATTGCACTGGAAAATAGTGTTCTATCTGCAATTGTTGTAACTGCACTGGAAAAGAGTGTTCTATCTGCAATGGTTGTAACTGCACTGGAAAAGAGTGTTCTTTCTGCAATGGTTGTAACTGCACTGGAAAAGAGTGTTCTATCTGCAATTGTTGTAACTGCACTGTAAAAGAGTGTTCTATCTCCAATTGTCAGTTATACTGCGCTGGAAAAAATGCTCTATCTTCTAGACCGCACTTAGCGTTCACCACACCCGACACCCCCTCCCATGAGTAGACTATTAATATGATAAAAAAAGGATGTATAACAAACACTTTGATATATCTTATTTAGACGAGGGCGTGGGTTTGTTTATTTATATAAGTTTCTACCTGTTTCAAAACATCAACGGAAGATTTTTGTGAAATTATTTACTTGCAACTCATGATTATTTCGTACTTATCCACCATAGCACATGGGTTGTTAATATAGTTCAACCGATCTTACGATATACAATAACAAAACATACGGAGACTAATGAGTACCACGTTAGTAATTCCGGACAATAAATTATTATTAATAGCTTTTTATTAAAGATGCAAGCTGATTGAGAGGGGACGTTTTGTATACTACATGACATTGTGGAGTCAGAAGACACGTGTATAGCATTAATAGTTTACACTCATACACTTACCTGTTACCTGTTACCTGTTACCTGTTACCTGTTACCTGTTACCTGTTACCTGTTACCTGTTATCTGTTACCTGTTACCTGTTACCTGTTACCTGTTACCTGTAACCTGTTACCTGTTACCTGTTATCTGTAACCTGTTACCTGTTACCTGTTACCTGTTACCTGTTACCTTCATCTGTTACCTGTTACCTGTTACCTGTTACCTGTTACCTGTTATCTGTTACCTGTTACCTGTTACCTGTTACCTGTTACCTGTTATCTTCATCTGTTTCGGAGCATTTGAGCCATTTTGACCCTTAGGCTCCATCAATGTAGGTCTCAGCTTGGTTCCGAATGATTAAGTTCCAACTAATCATTTGGTAAATTGCATTTGGAGGTATATGTCATCAACTTTGAATCTGTTGTAGTAGGATTCGAACCTAAACTGAACGGCGGAACCGCCAAGCAATGAGAAGTACGTAGGCCTTCGCATAACTCGACAATCGCAACAACACCCAAACTGTTTCTCAAATAACTAGCATCAATGCTACTACTTCACACCACACCTGTAATCGGTTGATATGGATACAAACTATACCTCTTCTCGACATGACTGTTTCATCATACATGTATATTTAGCAAGGTTGTATCAAGCCAAGTTAGATCTTGTCCAAAATTTGTATGATTTATTACAGTGAAATATATTATTGTATGACATTGTCTTAATATGTTAACACGAGTGTCCGCCAAAAAAATTAATTACAAGTTCAGAGTAGGCCTAGACAAGAAGCTGTATTTATACATGTAGGTTAATAAACTCATAATTTATGTTATGTAACCCCTAATATTTTTTATTACTAAGTCCTATTCAAGGGGGCGATAGCACTTGGTTGACTACGGATCTAGAATTCCCTAACTTGATTCTCGACCGGGCACTTGGTCATTCAGAACACAGTGTTTCGCATCTAACTAGAAATGAACTGGTTTGTAACACAGATGTAGTCTATTGTTCATCGGTGTTGCTCGCCAGAATATTAAATAGCCAAGGAACCTACTGTTACTCGGAACGAGCCCATGTACCACGCCCCGGATTTCGTGTATCGCACTATTGTCACTTCCCCGAAGACCCAGATGTTTTTAATTTCCATGTTAATTTCTATGGGAAACTGTTCTCATAACTGGCATCGCAAAACAGAAACATTATGTGGAATTAATTACCGTAAACGGTCAAGATACAAACGGCAGCTCAGTTTGCATCAGACTCTGGTTTGAGCAACTCTCAATTTGAGTTGAATTAAATTAAGATGTCCGCCTTCGAGATGCTTCGAATGGGAGATTGTGGCCCCAGGTCCTGTGTGCCACAACCTCCGATCACCAAACAGTAGCTCACGATACTGTAGTTTTAAATGTAGCAAGTTGGTTGCAAGTTGTTGGGGTTGAAGTATTGCTTGCTTTAGTTGCTGAAATAATTGTTCTTCAAAACACAATTGAACAACATATACACGCATCCCGGTCGTGTGCTGATTTATATCTTTGTACAATGTCATTATGTTCCGCATTTACTAAGTAGTGCGACATGTATAAACGACACCTGCCTTTATTGAGAATTGTGAAACACGGAAGATACAATTCATTTTTGTACATAAATACAAATATACATCTTAATCTAATGCCCATGTGTTTTTTCGTACTTTGTTCCTTCGTTTATCCGCCGTGTAAGTGTTTTCAAGCCAGCAAATTGTCATTTCACGATGATCGAGTAAAACCGACTTCAAATTTCTAAAGGAGCAGTGACGAAAAGGGGTGTTTTAGGCCCAAGTATTTTGAAAAAATAAAATTCCCGATGTGACGTTTTTCTTTGCATATACACGGATTTCACTTCTTCCGTATTCTTTGACATATAGACGAAATAATGTCTAAACTGTCAGTTAATCATGTTGACATTTATTTATTCAAATGTACGTGCATTCTGACTTCATATGGGGCTTATTTTGACCCCCAGAATGGCCGAAATATTGAATAAACGTATTTAAATCATCCACAGGACGTTTCATAAAAATTGGAAGTGGGTCCACAATCACCGCTTATAGTACCTGGTCCTTTGACTGTGGTGAGTTAAATGTGAATTGATATGGTGGTCGGAACTTAAACCATGCTTTGACATCCGGGTTGAGTGATTCATTAACTAAATCCGGAATTGTCCGGACAAATAACTGTTACCTAATACCTTCAGATGTATGACACAAGTTCTCTCCCCTATTATTTAAGCGATATTTCGGCCATAAATCTGGTGGATGTTATATTCAACGGCGATCATTCCACAACCAAACTATAAACATAATTGCTAAAGTATCAGTACTAGTAATAGAGGACCAAATTAAAGGTTCTGCCTCATATCGAATGGTAACACATTTCAGACAATTTAAGTGATAGTAGTGCTAATTCTATAGGGTATTAATACCCTATAGCATTTTGGGTGTAACAATGATAAATTACTACAAAATGCCGATGTTTCCCAAATTATTTTTATGTCAATATGGTTGTTTATGGCATATACAGGAAACTATACCAAAATTACATGAATATTTGACAATTTAATTTTATTTTGCAATAGACCAAAACGTGAGGCAGTCCCTTTAACAATGTAACAACAATTTACTTTGGACAATCTGGTTCGGGCAATAATCCATATTACTTTCTTCCTTCAGATATAAACTGAAAGAGAAACTAAAACAAGTGAATTTGATCAAAGTGTAGTTGTGTCTGGTTCGATTATGGACTCAATGGTTACTGGTCGAAGTCCTTTATATATATATAACTGCTGTGGTTCAACACTACACGTTACACGTTAACTCACTAAAGTACTCGGTATAATCTGCCTAAATATGAACTGTGACTAGAAACCATGCCTTATTATCGGTGTCCTAATAAGGGTGCCCACATTGTTCTTGAATTCACTACGGTACATTGAGTATTAAGTCTGGTCTATTTTTGTCTGGTCATTTTGTTACAATCGTGACCCCAACTGTTGACGTTACGTCGTATTTTGGCCATCCTCGTTGGTATGGTCACAGGAACTTGCATAATTAAAAAAAATGAAAAAAAAAAAAAAGGCTCTACAGTTTTGAATTTTTTTTCCAAATAATTTTTTTTTCTTCATTTTTTTTATAAATTGTGAAAGTTCCTGTGGTATGGTGGTATGGGTGTTATTGGTACATGTACTTGTATAACCACTAAGTATACTCCGCATACTGGTAGTTCAAAGGATTTTTGATATCCCCAATTTTTGGGCCCGGATGTCAAAACTCTGTGTTTTGTGATATAATTTCTTAGACTGGTGCTATTACTTTTGCCATTTAAACGACTTCAGTATGAAGCTCATCCTCACAAACCCACAGGTAACTGTATCATTGACTAAGAGTAAAAATATAAGTAAAACAATTCATCATAGACTTCGGATATTTCGAGCACCTGGCTTAACTCGAGTATTTGGCTTGTCCCGATGGGTCGTCGAGATAATGAGGTTTTACTGTATATATATAAAAATTGTTGTAAAATTTATATACAAATGTATTCATGACTTTTTACTCTTAATCAATGATACAGTTACCTGTGCACAAACCCCGTTCTCACGTGCCATGTTTAAAAAGCTTTTTTCATGCACAACTTAACCCGAGAATGAAACTTAATTAGCTCCTAGTAAAACAATCAGTTAATAATCATTGCTAGAAAATATTACTCTGCTTTCTTTAATCCATGTAATACAATTTAGTATCAGTATATTATGAGCCATTATATATTATACTGTTTGAAACATTTAAAGTTTCAGCGAGAAATTGAGTCGAAAAAAGCTGTATAATCATGGGCTTGAACGCGCTATTATGTCTAGTCTAAACACATAGCTCACCAGCCGGCGTAATCAATTACATACATATTAATTTTGTAATATTACAAAATATTTATTCAGGTACAAAAATATATACACGTACATAATTTGTTCAATCTGTAAATGTGAAGAAATAAAAGTGGTAGGGCCTACACCTTTATGAAACAGTTGTCATGGCTTTAAAGGTGCTGCCTCACAGATTGTGCTAATTTTTTTGTATATCGTGATTTTCCAACCTAACCAAGTATTGATGTAATAGAAAGCCACTGATGGTTGCTTTATGAAAGATTTGGTGCAAAAAAGCAATTTTAACCACTCTCAATGTTACCCACTGAGTATTTTTTCTTCAAAAAAAGCGCTAAGTTTCCTTCCAACATGCTTTGTGAATTATGTAATTCACTCGTGATCGAACTGTAACATCAACAAACTACAGTGTTAACATCAGTGAGGTATTTGATTAGTTTTTCTATTCGTTTTCATCAAATGCGAACACATTTCAGGCAATTTAAGTAATAGTAGTGTTAATTCTATAGGGTATTAATACCCTATAGAATTTTTGATGTAAAAATACTAGATAACTGCAAATCTCGAAGTTTCTCAAGTTATTTAAGGGGTCAGTATTGTTGTTTATGGGATGTACAGGCAACTTTACCAAAATTACGCGAATATTTGATAATTTTATTTTATTTTTGCAATACACCAATACGTGAGGCAGTCCCTTTAATGGATACACAGAATACATACAATAATACGGGTAGATTAATATGTTTGCTTCTAGTTAACCTAGATGGAAATATTTTAACATATATTTATTATATTATAATAATTATATGGAACATTAATTTTAAATAGTTCTTAAATTGTATTATAATACCACCATCTTCTAAAAGAAACACGAATAAAACATCACGATTGTGTGATTGAAGATAAAATCGAATTTAATACAATGGAATCAATGTTAATTTTGTCAAATAAATCCTAAATGCCACAGTGCTAGCACCAAGCCGGAACCGTACTGCTAGCCACCGCTCATATTCCGAGCATTGCCGGAGAGTACCGAGCATAGTTTTACCACTGTCTGTTTCCCGAACAGTATCAGGGACCATAATACATGTATGGTCCCTGGCAGTTTGCTCAATTTCAACATGATATGATTAATGATTATTATTGTGACAAAACATTTGAGAACTTATCTTTCATATATATGAGATATGTTTCAAACAAGAAGTGATTGTCACGAGTTATTTCCCTTTATCTAAACCCAGAAAATGCAAAAATAGCACGCAGCAGATTATGTTATTCTGCATAAATGGTTTGTTTGTCTTCACTTTTTAATGACCAATGTTTCATTTTGAAGAGCTTAGTTTCTTCTTTCACTGCATGAGGTAACTTGTTTTTGTCTTCCATTTATAGAATTCAGAACATTATTATTTAAAGGAGGCAAATCGGGTATTTTCTGATAAACTTGGAATTTCCATTAAAATGAGAGTAGGTCTGGCCCTTTGCAATCTCCTGTTTTATTCCTTGACTGGTTTCAATAAATGATGTATTATTTTAAAGCTGAGTTATAAAACTATTGCATAAACTTATTCTTTTTAGGGTTTACTTATGTACATTAATACAGGATAAATAAGCTATTAAAACTTAACGAGCTTTCGTGAGATTTCAGAAGACTGTCGCAAAATATTGTGAGATTTGGTACATCTTTCATGTCTTTGTACTTTTAGATCTTTGCCTTTATGCATGAGATCTTTCTCTCTGTTTCTATTGAAATATATATACAAATATGTTAATGTCCGACAAAAAACCTCCAACAAACAACCTACGACAAAAATTAAGACGTGGCTATCTCTGTATTGGCATAGTCGTTTAACTCATTCATGAGCCCATCCACAGGTAAATGTCGAATGTGGGCACATCAATGTAAAATATAAACAGTCGCCTTGATGTGGGTGAAAACCAATCGCCTGTAACAACGTTTTTTCATGTCCCGTTCCATAATGCAAATTTACGGAGATGCCATATCAGCAGTACGTTGTTTGAATTCTTTTTACGCAAAATATTGATGTTTTTTTGGCACGGATTTATTAGTGAAAGGGTGGTTTGACTTCAAATGCTTGAAAAAAATTGTTACATCTCTACAACGTACTTTGTAAGTTTCATGCACCCTTCGTACAAGTTTAACGTCTTTAATATAAAGCATTTTAAAAGGGAAATTAACCAATAATGTAAGGACGTTACGCACGAAACTGGTGTCTTTTCGATAAATCGAACGTAATGCCTGGAATTAGTGTGCCTAATTCATATAATTAACGTACTACTATAAAGTCCTGTATATCGACGGAAAGAGCATACATGGAGCTTCGTTCTTATGTAAATATTTTAAGAATATCGTTTTTGATAAGAATTATATACTACATTATAAAAAGAAAGTGACGTCAAAAAACGGTGTCACACGTTGCGTCCAAAGCAAGACAGCGGGATGCATAAACATGCTGTGTCGATATTTTTTATCAAAAATCGCCAAAACTTCGTCAATTTGTATCACGATGACCTTACGGCGTGACATCATGTCCGCGAACATCATATGCAAACAATAAGCGTTTGGTCGTGATTTTAGGAAACTGTCATCAGATGTCACAAATAAGACCAATGCAAGAATAGGTATAGAATAAACACATTTTAGCTATCACTAATAAATACAATGACACTATTGTTTTAATGAATTTTTACCTCATATATATCCGCACAATAATGTACTAGTTATTTTAGGTATTGTCATCACTGTGAATTTTATTTCATTTATAAACACGTAACTTGGAATTGTCCCACCGCTATAATGACGTCACAACGGACGGTATAACGCAATATTTTTTGAAAAAAATGTATATATAATTACAATTTCATACGGTAAAAATTCAATGAAGTAGATTTTGAATACATATGCATACATTCTGTGTTAAGCAACTAGTATAAATATTAACCGTATTGCTTGAAAGTGACAAATAAACGAAATGAAGACTAATGTCCCATGAACGTTTTTACGTCATTTTGGTGAGTGAAATACGGTGATCGTTTATTAAAATTTAAGATAATCAGGATCATGTATTCGGGTGAGAAAAATTGTTAAAATATAACAAAATGGTAACATGTGTACGTGTTTACTGTGGTATTTTGTTCTAGAACTAATACGTATATGCACATTTTATATTACGTTATAATTGTCCAGTAAAATGTCCCATATAACGAAAATATTCATTTTCGTCGTTGTTTCGCGGTATACACATTGCATTATGCTTCATGGTGAGCAAATATGCGCCGTTACATTCTTTTAATTATTTGAAGTATTAAATGGTAGACTATTACCTACCGTGTTGTGTAATTTGTTTTCACATGCTTTAAATTTTAATGCGATCTTTCAAGCGTCAGATTTGTCCAGTGGAATGTCCCATACGACGTTTTTTACTAGTACATGTATGACGAATTTATTGCATTACAAATAGCGTTTGTCAAAAATGTATGAGCCGCAATATATCTATTGTCGATAATAATATTAACAAAAATAATAATTATTACTGTTTATATTATCGACAATTCTATAAAAATATAGCTTTATTCGATACCGATTCCGATTATTTGAAGTAATTCTGTAGATTTCTAATGATACGGGAATAGTCGGGTAGTGTCATAACATGCCGCCATTTTCAAAACAAAAATGTTGTCAGAGAGAGAGAGAGAGGGGGGAGAGAGAGAGAGAGAGCACATGCGTATAGAATCCCTCAATATATAATATCTTCTTATGCATGATCCATTGAATCAAAGTATAAACTTAACTGCTAGACGTCGTAAACAAACACGCAAAAGTTGACGTTTACGTCGTTTTTTGACGCAACGTTTTTATGTACCAGTTTCGTGCGTAACGTCAAGAAATGTTTCTCTTTAAAATGATGTGTAACAGTACATATAGTTTGCGCGACGAATCAATATATAATCACTTTACTAGAAATAAAAACGCTGTAAAAGTAAAAAATGCTCCAACTTGTGACGCGACGTCCTACGGAGTGACAGATCCTCTCATAGATTAACAACCAAGGAGAGATAAACGCTGTGTGGGATTTGGTTGCAGGGATGCTCGTTTGTTTCCCAGTATTTGTGTCAATGGTATAGTCCAGTCAGGATAAAAATCCAGTGACGCAGCGGTCGAGTCCATTATAACAGTGTAAAACTAATTATAAAGGCTTATACTGTACCAACAACTTTAATTCCAATGCTAAACTAACAAACTAAACTTAGCTTTACCTGTTTAGACAATGGTTGTGATTTTTTGCGTACACATAAACTGCAACGTCACTGTCACAATATCCTAATTGGACTATATATTTGTTATTTATCATGGAAATGTAAAAGTGTTATTTATATATGACGATTGAGCGTGTCGTCTGGAACGTACTTATTCCGTAAATGCCGTGTTTATAACCCCGTCATTGACTTCCGGCTTCTCTTTCATTTCGATATCTGAAAATAAAATAAAATGAAATAAAAACTTATCAACATAACGTATAACGTTATACACATGTTTAACTATCATACTTCGACTAATTGCAAACACAGCATCAAAATACTGTAAAAGGACGTAAGCAATTTAGCGCCATGAAGATCGTTAAATCAGGATTCGATGCCGAGATTTTACTGGTTACCTTTTAAACCATCGTCCTTGGCATTGACTAATGGCTATGGCCATACCACCGGCATCATTTGCACAGAGAAGGTAGCACTGTATGCGGAAGAGGAAGGCTGAATTATTTCCAAGAAACCTGGTTAGGTCAAATATACCAAGTATAGGACTGAAACATTGTGGAAAGACCGATGGGAATATTACCAAAGTAACATACCTGTTGTTGACAGTGGTTCTGGAGTCACTGTCGTATCGCCGTTTTCCACTATGTACCCAGTATAGTTGACCGCTGTAAAAAGTTATAGTCATTATTTTAATGGTAATTACTTCAGAACAATAATAAAATTTCTATGGCTAAAATATTATAATTGAAGTAGATATGTTTCATTTAGTAACTTTGGTCAATGACGTCATGCATTTTGATGTTGATAAAAACTGCATGCATATGTTTTAACGTGCTTTGTCTGTGGGATATGGGCTTGTTACTTCCGCTGCCTGATCATGGGTACATCAAATTTATTGAATAAGTATAATCTGTAGATTTAACGCTTGATTTCAGCAGATAGGGTGGTTTTTTGTTTGTTCCATGGCTGTACTATATCGCTGGCTTAGAATTAGAAGGTCGTAAGTACAAAATCAATATTTTGAGAAAACAAGGAAAAAATGACTGAAAACTACTCTTTACTTATGGAAAAACAAGCTTTTTAAACTTCAGTTTGGTCAACATGACCAGTTCCGATTTTCATGACAATAGGCTCACAAGAAGCGCCATGAGATGCAGATTATATCCACGAGTCATGTATATACTTACGACCTTCTAATTCTGAGCCAGCGATATGTATGTACCATTGTGATTCCTGTTAGGCGTCATGTAACCTATACGTTGTGTTGATGTTCCTTAAATTGTGAACGGCAAATGTTCGAATGCTAGGAGCGGACGCGCTACCACTACGTCATATAACCTATACGGTGTGTTGATGCTCCTTAAATTGTGAACGGCAAATGTTCGAATGCTAGGAGCGGACGCGCTACCACTACGCTATCGTGTAGGAGTGTGTTCGTGAAAATAAATGTGCTTACTGTAAGGTTCGTATGGTATTTGTTTAACTTCCCGTGCTCCTTCCGCGTATCTTCCGGTTCTATGTTCCTTCAGTGCGGGTCCCCATGCTGGCTTGGGACTGTTAGCATCAATAATCACGCGGCATCCATTGTTAAAACATACGTAAACCACAAACCATGTGGGTATAAGGAGAACTGGTGTTAACACAATCAGCCACCAGATGGCGTCCGCCCACCAATCATAAACTCCAGGGTCAGTCACGTGTTTAGCCTCGTACTGGATGCATTTGAATACAATAACACCCTGTAGAAAAAAAAGAAATATTCTTTTAGTTTAGAGTGACAAAATGTAAACCAAAAACTGGAAGCTATAGAAGCTAATTAGAATCTATGTTCTAAGAAATACAATGTATATAAACAGTGGAAGAAATTGTCCGATCTAAATACATCTTCATTATGTTTGAAAAGCATACAACCTAATAAAGGCTGCATTGGCCTAACGTCAAACTGCATAACTATTGACAACCGGTTGAGAATCCGTACAAAAATAAGAATTGGATACGTTTTTGCATCATTGTCTACTAGTATTTATCAGCGGAGGAAATTACCCGATTGGCCAATTCGGTGATTCCCGTAAATACTTGCCCGATCGGCCAATTTGCTGCGAAAATTGCCTGATCGGGCAATAGAAACGCACACTTTTGAAATACTAACCTGTGCAATTTTTGCAGCAAAATTGTCCGATTTCACGGCACCAGGGGTTTATTTTCTTATGTATGGACGGATTGTTTACATGTTGGTGTCAAATTAAAGATGAATTTCTCTAGTATCTAAGTTGTATTTAAACTGTCTGGTCAATTTCCCACCAAATGAACGTTTCTAAGATAACATAAATTTTATTAAAGATTTTTATTACTCTTTATACCTGTGAGTACACTTACCAGTAAACATATTGGTGTCACGAGCAGCCACATTGGAGCAAAGTAGAAGTAATACGTTATGTTGGTGAACAACTTCAACAATGACGTATTTCCAAGCATCATCATAATGTCATTTTTAAATCGAACTATTCCTGAAAATGTTAACATAAAGTGTAAACCACGTGACTCATATTGCGAAGAAGGGGGCGTGGCATGTGCGGGAAGGGGGCGTGTCATGTGCTTTGTGCCGCCCGTAGGCTCGACCAATGTATATTTCAACGTTACTTGGCGCCTATTGTACGTTATACTTGGACTTGTTATTAATTGATACAATGTCATTGGTCTTCCTTCTCTCGGTTGACCAAGTACACTGGGGAATGTGTTTGGCCACTTTTATAGTTTACTATGTCACTTAGCGTCTAACATAACCTTAAAACACACTCTAAAACGAATTGATATCACATTATGTGACGCAACATTTGATGGGATAATACGTAACTAGATGTGTGTATCTTGTGGTCTTACATAGGATTCTTTTCTCTCATAAACTTTAGACTACATGTACTTATAATGTTGGATACCATTAGGAATAATGTGTTAATAAGAGTACTTTTTAGTATTCAGAAATTTAATATACTTTTAGAATTTATCGATTTTTTAGAAATATAGTCTTTTGTAGAACATCAGACAATTCAACGTCATGTGACGGCAACATGACGTCATGTGACAAATAAAATTCTGTTTTAGTACTTAGGGCAGCATTCTGTTGTATTTGTCATGTATAAACCCCGATGATAGCTTAGGTGTTAAGCCAAAACGTCGGAAATAATTAAATAATAAACACATCCGTCTACTCAATTTTCGATTTACATAATATGTAAACATGTGGGTACTGTTTTATCAAAGCACTTACGGATATCTTAAATTTAAATCCGATGGTAAGTTTAAGATATTCGTAAGTGCTTTGATAAAACAGTACCCTGTTGTCTGGTCAATTTGAATGTTGTATCCTAGTAGACGCTCGTATAAGTCAGGTCGCTTTATGTGCGAGAATATACCGTACTCATACTTACCATATATGTACACAATCGCTACCACTTCAAAGAAACCAACAAAGAGTAATGGAAATCCACCTGTAGCATTGTCAACTAAATCAAGAAGGTGGAATCCACACTGTAATAAGAAAATAATGTTTTTAATGATGAAGATTTATACATAATTATATGTACTTCCTTGTATTTCTACCGCATAATTCATCTAAATTTAAGATTTACCTCAGCAAATTTCTTCTGTAATTTAAACTTAATAGACTATTTTTTATAGAATAATTATACTACAGAATACGTACAGATCAATTTATTTGAGAAGAAAACAAACAAACAACGAGTGAATTAACATCGGAGCGGCCCTTTCGTAAAAACATATTTCTACAATTTTCTAAATGATTCAAATATTGCAAACAATAGCTTGGCCAAAACACGGCCGTTTATTATAAGTTAGTATCGCATATACTTGTACATAAGACATTGCCCCGAAGAAGTTATCATTTACTTTATACCAATTTATAGCTCGATTGTGAAACAATTTTTTTTCAAATTATATTAATCACTCTCGACACCTCATTCCTGATGTTATCAATCACCACGAGGGTACGAGTGAAGAGAAACCAGCTTCCCCTTTCATGCTGAGCGTATAGCAAGGGAATTACTGGTACCATTTTATTTCGTCTTTGGTATGACGCGGCCAGAGATCGAACCCAAGATCTCTCACACTCGAAGCGGACGCTCAACCACAAGGCTATCGAGGAGACGGTTATCATTTGAAAGCTATACATACCCCGGTCACCATTGGGAGACCAAGAATAAAACCAAGTAGACAGTATCCAGCACGGAATAAAATAGTTTTTGACTTTGATTTGGTTATGTTTGGGAAATCGTCCAGTACTCCGGTCAGTACGGTCTCGACTATGGAAAACTGAAAATATAAAAACATGGCGTAGTGATACATTGTAAAATGTCGTCTTTTTCTCACACACCTAAAGTATATTTGGTATATCACGAGATATAAAGAAATAGCATGAAACAGCCGTAAAATAAATGAGAGGTATTATTTTATGACAAATCATCACCGTGTTGAACATTCAGCCTAATTCTTAAGGAAAAGACAACTCTGTCGATAGTGATTTTTGTACCTGTGTGTCTGTACGAGTTGTTTCCCTTTACACCAGAAAATCGATAAACATCGACATACTGCAATAAATATGGCAGCCTTTGCAGGCGAATTACTTCCATTCTTTTTCATACATTTCTGTACAATAGAGCCGATGTTTGTGCTGATTCAGGAACAGACAGTTTGATCAGTTACAGTGTGTTTACATGAAGTGAGTATGTTGGTCCGGCAACTATTTGTGGGGAGTGGTTGCCTAGAGGTAGGGCGCGCGCTTCTTGGTAGACAGGTCCAGTGTTCAACCCCCGTCTGAACCATTGCTTAATTTTTCTGAGCAAGAGTAACCCATATACTCCATTCGACCAAGGAGTGAATTGGTACCTGTGAGGGGTTTGTCTGAACATGTTCGACTGTCCTGGGCACCGCAGATACATGTTGGCTGCACACCCACCAGGAGAGAATTAGTCTCCCGACACAGGGTAGCCAAATGACCACGGGAAGTTAAAATGTCAATGGATGTCTGAACGGCTGAACTGCTGAAAGCAGACCTTGAAAATTGGTAACTTAACTTTTTAACTTAACCATAGACATGTATTCAATATACAAGTACTATAGTTCTGATATTTGTTAATAATGTAATCTGCCATTTTGGAACTACTTTTCACCCAAGTTACATACGATAAAGAGATGTGCTTTGTTAATGGCATATGCGTGATCAGAAGTTTTACATGCGGAAGTCTCAATCTTCGAACGACAACAATACTGTGCGCTACATCACTACAGTGTTAAGTGCCAAGTGGCGTCATTGCAGGATGAGTAGAAATATCCTTTTTGGAGATATGGATTATGGTTCGTTCTATGTCTGACTCTTGCCTGGGTGGCTAAGTGCTACCGTCGTGTCTGTGTGGCTATGGGTTGTCTGTGAGTTACAGTATTTAATCCTTCACCTATAGATAGAGTTCCAATATTTATACAGTTACCTGTGAACTGAAACCAAGCATCATCATCATCAGAAAGAAGAGGACGGCCCATACTGGTGCTCCAGGCATTTCTGCTAGTGCTTCTGGGTATGCTATAAATGCTAGACCAGGACCTGTAAACAATTCAGTGCGAAATAATCGAATGCAAATATACAGCGAAACATTTCCGTTAATATATACGGTATATATATTATGTTATTGTCGCTGTTGGTACCAAAGGGATTCGAGACGATAAAAATATCTATCACATCTATGCTATGAATATCGTGTCGAATCCCTTTGGTTGGTACTGTTATATAATTCACATATAATATGTACGTATACGAGTAAATGGAAGTCTTAGAATGACGCACATACGTATTTAAATTATTTATGCATGTAATTCTTTAAAAACTACAATAGAGTATGCGGATCAGGAACTACAATATTATTAATAATAACCTTCTAGTTGCTGACTCCTACAAAGCAATACGTTGAACATGAAGACGGAATTGAAGAAACAGACGATAGAAGACAAGTGTATGAAGTTCATAGAGCCGAACAAATCAATAAGAATATCGGCCTCACCATAGTAAATCACTACTTACCTCCCTTTGCCACAACATCAACTGAAACATTTTTTCTATGCGCCATAAATCCAAGGGAAGCAAATATAACGAACCCTGCGTAGAAACTTGTCAAACAGTTGATAATGGGCACAAGAAACGTATCTCTGTAAACAGAAAATGTCAAGGCTGTACAAGTGGATACTTGCTAGGGGTGACTATTGCGTCCAGTTTTGATTATTGCAATACTATTGCTATTGCTGAAAGTACTATTGCGATACTATTGTATTGCTGGAAACTATTGCGATACTATTGCAATAGTTATTGCCAAGATTTGAAAACCAGAGATTAACTTGTAAATGCAATTTTGCACTGTGTAAGATATCATTTTTTGTACAACATACAAATCTACTATTTTTGGAAATGATTTAAAATGAATTTGACAGAAATAGATTATTAAAATTAATGCGATATTGGTCCATTGTGGTTGTTTTGATGCGAAAACGGATGTTTTTTTAAATAAATAATAACCTTTATTTATAAAAAGGAAACTATCGTTACTATCGATAGTTGAGCTAACTATCGGCGATAGTTATTGGATCGAGACTTTTACTATCGATCCATACTATCGGGACACTCGGAATCGCAATGCATCGATATTTCGATGCATCGGCCCACCCCTAATACTTGCGTGGGTAAAACATTGGCGAATTTTGGTATTTATTCGTATTTATAAAGGTATTTCACATTCTGATCACCTCGGTCTTAATGCATTACAATAGATAGTTTATTTACCGGAGACAAACGGAAATGGCCGAGCTTTCACGATTGACGTATTTCATTCAACCAGTGGTGTTACGTTGGTTAAGTCAATGGGCACTTTATACGAATCCTTTGAATTTCTTTTACATGATAACCGCAGACAAAAACGCTTTGGCACGGGAAATCTCCAGTTGTCCACAACACCGAATGTTGTTCATAGAATTGACCATGTTCTTATATAAAACGTGACCTTAATATTGACATGATATCGTATTGTTTCTATATACGGTAAAATAAAATGGTGTTACCTTAATAAGTTATTATCGAATTTATTGAAGCTGGCCATTGCAATCAAACCTCCCGAACACGCACTGAGGGAATAAAATATCTGAACAGCTGCATCCGACCATACCTGAAAGCAAAAGAAACAGATAGAACAGTTGCACAGGGTTGACCTAGGTATAGCACGGATAATTTGACTTGATCCCGACCTTATGCATAAATATATTACAAGGTTCTTGCATTGAATATATAATTTCCGCGAGCAAATCGTGCAATATCAGTTCTTTAGATTTGTGTTTGTCTTCTAGATACTTCCCGCTTATGAAAACATACAACCGGGATTATAGATAAAGACACTATATCAGCTGTTAAAATATGCTAATAGAAGGTCGAGAGTCGTGTCAAATTCTCTGGACTGTATAATGAAATGAACACTCGATTAAGATTGAAGATTGGGTATACGTTGAATAAGGTATTAAGTGTTGCCAGATCAACAGACAAAGACGTACACATTCTAAACATTGTTGTTTTGTACAGAGAGCACCTGACCAACGAACAAAGATGTACACGTTCTAAATATTGTTGCTCGACTGAATGTGCACTAAATCAACAATTAATAATGTGCAGGTTCCAGTCGTTCCAAAGGTTGTTGCTCTGATTAGAGTGTTCCAGATCAATGCACCTATCAATGTTTTCCCCCAGGGGGAGCGGCGAGCTGACCCGGGGGAATTCGACATTTTTACTTTTTCAAAGTCTAAATTCCCACCCTAGAGCAAGGGCAAATTGTCAAAATCCCATGATGAGATGCTTTACATACCCCCGGGATCAAACTTTCGGCCAAAGTCAAAATTTCCCGGGACTCGGCACCATTCTGTCTGTCAAATTCCCACCTATCGGGAACAGCCTTCTGTCAAAAGTCCCGTGTATACCCGCCGCTCCCCTCCTGGGCGGAAACATTGATAGGTGCACAACGACCAGATAGCTCACGCTCTTTAGAACGGTTGTTGTTTTGAAGGGAGCACTACATATCAAAATAATTCGATTCCTTTCATTTATTTTATATTCATTTCCAGCACATTGGAGACCAAGGTTATTGTTCACGAAGACAAACAAACTACATTTATATAATTATATACAAATGTACAGGCGTACAAAAACATGAATATAATGATAATGAAAGAACACTCCAATACTAGTAACATACCGATGCATCTGATAGTTTACTCAGATCCGGTGTTAGGTAAAACTTGATACCATCCATGTGTCCTTCTAATGTTAGACCACGTATCAGTAATGCTGTCAACAGAATGTATGGAAACACTGCGGTAACGTACACTACCTGTAGATATATTTAAATAATGTAACGTAAAATGCATTTTATTTAGTATACATATTGCTGACTTAAAATGAGAAGGTTTTAAGTACAAAATCGATATTTTCATGAAAATACGCTCATAAATAGCGCCTTGCGATGTAGATTTCAAATATGTATGATTCTTATGAGGTCGTAAGTAACACTTATGACCTTCACATTCTAAGCCAGCGATATATAGGTAGGTATATAATTTATGTATGTTTCTACTGTAGCTAATAGTAGAGATAATAGTTGTAAAGTAAAAGACGTAAAATTCAGCCTGCGTAAGGTAACGTCAAAATACTGTAATCTTAAGGTGGCTCAGGACTTTCCGAGCTCAAAATGAAAAGTTGACATATTTGCTTGAAACTTAGTACGGACGTATACCATACCCATCTGCGTTGCGTGGTTACTATGGATTTTTACATTTCGGTGTGTACATGTATTTCGCAGCTTCATTTTACAAGCAAATACGATATAACGTATCATAAAACACATGCTGGTTGATAGTCAGCACAACATGTCCTTACAATGAAATAGTCAAAACATTAAGGAAATTCGAATGGAATAAAGTCTGAATTGAGTAACGTAAACTACATGCATTAATATAATGCTTGTTACGAACCTTTCCCAGTGTTTTGATGCCTTTGGTGAGGACGAGGAAGACTAAGGTCCACGCTAACAGTAAGCAGAGAGTTAACTCCCAGCTTATACCGCCAGTCTCCTCTAAACTGTCTGTCATATGTAACACACGATTGCTGAAATAAAACGCCACATTCGACCATATGACAACCATTTTACTAGTATATAGTGGCATTCACCCAATGCCCATGAAGAACAATATTATTCAGTATTGGTTCAACAAATTACATATTATCAGATGGGTCAATATGACCACTGAACAAACATATGTGAAAATAGTTAAAAGCGAACTGGGGAGTCTTTTTTTAATAGCATTATTGGAATCCCTGTTTCGTATTACATTTTTAGTTCAAAAAGGATGTCCATTCGGGACACCCCCAACGATGGGCACACAAAACGGCCGACTGCTTCTTCATATGTTGCAAGTTAGTAAAAAAAAACAACAACATGGTTTCACCCGCGTATCAATCAAGTTTGATTTTTGAATTTAGTAAATTGATAAATGTTGCTAATGGTTAGCGGTTAATGTATATAGTAAGAACTTACTAGAAATACTCCTCGCTCGGGTTCTTCACGTCGCTTTGGTTAAATTCATAATTCACTAGAATAAAAGTAAAAGAAACACAATCATCACAGTAAATTTGTTGAAGTTTACTGATGTGTATACACCCGATCTGAAGGAACACATTGAGTAAAGCCCCGAAGGGTCCCAATTGGGATAAGCGGAGGTTTACTGATGAGTAAACGTCGAGTCGTAGCCAATCAGAATGCAGGAATTTACTGACTTTGGAATTACACCCCTTTGAATATAGATTTATGTGAAATAACTTCAAATAAGGCAAAAAACCCATGAAATTAAAATGCGATACTGCCCTGATATTTCGGTTTACTTACAACAGTCTAAACGTGTAGAGTTCCAAGGATCTGGATCTGTTTTGTTCATCGTAGTATCACGACAATGGCAGGATGCCCACTCAGGATCGCACGTGGTCCAAAGTAGCTGACTGCGCATGCTCGCGAAAAAGTAGTACACACAAACGGCGATGATGACGTTGTAGTACAAACTTATAAATGAGGAGACGATGATCATGGAATACCCGAGCCCTGAAATATACCATTTCATTGGAAAAAACATGCCAAATGATATGTACAAAATATCATGTGGTTTATGGAACTATCGTCACGTGATAAGATTATTCATATCACGTGGTTTGTGGAAAATTATCTAAATATAGATCAGAAGTAGACCAAAACACACCATTTTAAAAGTAAACATATTTTAACGGAGGTATATCTTAATAATACAACAATGACAATGTATAAATGACAATAGTTGATCAGTAAAGTTTTATTTGCCATCGAATTTTTGTAAATATAAATACTGTAACGCACAGACAATCCAAAGCCACACAGAAACGGCAGCTTCAGCGCCTAGCCATCCACGCAAGAGTCAGACATAAAACGAACCATCCACATCCCCAAAAATGGATACTTCAAGCAAGCCTATATACTCACGCCGCAATGAATGACACACTGTGGACTTCGAATTTTGTGCCTAATTAGCCATAAAGGGAGGTAATTATAAATGATAACTACACTGGCATGGTTGGTGCGCGATCTTCTATATGAGTGAATCAAGTGGTATTTCAATTGACTTACCCTTCATTGCTGGGTTAACGACCCATACTTTGACAGGTCCCAGACTGGCAAACTGACCAAAACATAACTCAAGATAAAACAATGGTAGCCCCATGATGACCAAACAGATAAAATATGGAATGAGGAAAGCACCTGAAAATAGCAATGCACAGTGCAAATACATAAACAATATTAGAAATACTGCACAGACAACCTAAAACACACAGAAACGACGACAGCGCCTAGCCACCCACGCTAGAGTCAGACATAAAGCCACGTATTCCCTAAAATGTATATTTCATGCAAGTCTATGTATCCCCCCCCCCTCCCGCAATGAATGACACATTGTGTACGTTGAATTTCGTGCATAATTAACCATTGACGGACGGCTTCTATATATTATAGTACCTTTAACGATAAAGCTTTAACATTTTTTAAACACTTGTAAGTGTACATTTTTTATTATTATGTAATGGCTTTGGTACATTCTTGCGACATGGGTTACAAAGCTATACAAGGCGAATTCTCCATAGCAACATACTATGGGTGTGAGATGCATAACTTCGTTTTAAATTTTATTGTGACCTTTTTGCTCTAGAGATGTTTTATACTTGGTAAGTTCTTACTCATTATAAAGAGAGCATGTTGCTCGTCATCACAAAAGTTTACAATACACTAAAGGACTTTAACACAAACACTAAGAAATCAAAACAAGACTATTGGTAATACCACATTGGATAGTAATGATAAGTACATGTATAGTGCGTTCAAAGTCAAATGATAACGGTTATAAACATAAACTCGCCCGTCAGGTAAACTTTATATTGGTTCGATATCAAATAGTGTGCAAATCTCATTCCATTTATCAAAGGCGCGGTAGTGTAGTGGATAAACCCTCACTTCCTTCAAGTTTCAATTTTATTCTGAGTTGTAGGTTCGATCCCCACTTCGGCCAACTTTTGTTTATTGCATGTATCCATATTATAAAGTCTTATATTATACTGCTGTTATATTGAATTTATACCTTAAAGTGATCAAAGTTTCATGTTGTAGTGAAAATATTAAAACCTATTACATGTATATGAGTGTTGTACTGCATATAAAAATAAAATAATTGAAATACGACTTGATAAAGAATGAAAACATAACACCAAAATTAATCTACGTACTGCATACCTTACTTCATGTACGTTATTATATAAGTTACGCATAAAAATACTCGTATGTGCTTGTAAAAAGATAAAAAAAAACTTTTAAAATTAAAGTAACTTGGATGAGTGTAGAACCAGTGGTGAGATTGAGCACACTTACTTATATATATAATAGCGGCATGCTTACCCACTCGACTAACGAGACGATATGAAAACAGGTTTCCGAGTATTATACTATTGATTGAAGGTATCTATTTTATTATATAAATCATAAGCCTCCCCTATTCTTTTGAATGGGACAGTTCCCTCATTAGTATTACTTATTGAACCGACAGTAGTTCATATTAATAAGCCTTGTATTTACTGTAGTTTAATATGACTGTGTTTTAAACGTCCTTTGGTGTGCCTAGGTCCCATTGAGTATTTTTTGCCTGGCGACGTACTCCCAATTGAAATTAATAAGAATTCAAGACATCGAGAACAGGTTTATCGTGGTCTAGGGGAAGCTTCGAGGAAGTCATGAAACAGTTTGTGATATTCCTCAGTGGGACCTAGACTTAACAGGTAATTCAGTGCTGATGAAGATTTTGGAAAGTAATCTATAGAAAGGTTTGAACGTAGGAAAGGGACAACGTAAAAACAATCTTACCTCCGCCATTCCGGAAACACAAGAACGGAAATCTCCATACGTTACCGAGACCAACAGCAAACCCAACCAGAGTTAGTATAAACTCGACATGGTTCCCCCAGCTGGCTCGTTTTCTTTCCTGAAAGTATATAGAAAATGTGAAAACGGGAACCAGACTGAATGACATATATACCATTCGGAACACTTCGATACTTTACTTGCAGTAAAATGTTTCCAACAAAGCTGAGGTCAGTCGGAAGTTTGTAAGAGTTCATTTGACTGGATCCTCGGTCCGATGTTAATGTTTGATCACGTGTCATAATTCACACAGCATGTTGGAAGGAAACTCTGTGCTATTTTCAAAAGGAAAGATAACAAGTACAGGATATCAAGAGTGGTTTAAATTGCTTATTTGCCATAAATCTTTCATAAAGCAACTGTCAGTGGCTTTCTATTGCATAAATGCTTGGGTAGGTAGGAAAAGTACGCCATGCAAATGTTTAGTGTGAGGCAGCACCTTTAAACTACGTTTATACTGATCATTATTGTTGACGACAAAATTAGTCTCCCAGGCCTTTCTTAGCTGTACCACTTATTGACTCGTTCAGGCTAGAAACATAGGAATTTAGTTGTTATTGAAAGTGATAGATAAAACACGGTTTGCTATTACATGTCAATGGGTATAAAGTCAATACGGTTAAACAACAGTTACTGTAAATCAGGGAGTGTTAGCGAGAGATAAAAGGGAGAATGAAAGAAACCAGCCATTTACAGTGTTGCACAATTTATACATTGAATACACTCCGCAAATGGAAAAGTGATATGAGGTGGCTGGAACTAATTGTTAATAAATTTTATAAATTTTGTCAGATTATTTAACCTTATTGGTTCAAGAGGATCTTGCATGAGTGCTCATTACATACGAGTTTTATTAAACGAGTGGACAAAATGATATGACACGAGGCTTTTACGCATTACAAGTAAGGTCGGTGTAGGGAGTGTTCGCAAAAGGTAAATAGGAGCATGTTGGTGAGAAACTCTTCTACACATTCCATGGTTACAAGGAAGGTTGATGTGGGGAATGTTCACAAGAGGTAAATAGGATCATGTTGGGGAACAACTTTTCTACGCATTACATGGTTACAAGAAAGGTCGGTGTATGGAGTGTTCGCAAGACGTAAATAGGACCATGTTGGGGAACAACTCTTCTACGCATTCCATGGTTACAAGGAAGGTTGATGTGGGGAGTGTTCGCAAGAGGTAAATAGGAGCATGTTGGGGGAACAGCTCTTCTATGCATTTCATGGTTACAAGGAAGGTTGATGTGGGAAGTGTTCGCAAGCGGTAAATAGGAGCATGTTGGGGAACAGTACTTCTACGCATTCCATGGTTACAAGGAAAGTTGATGTGGGGAGTGTTCGCAAGAGGTAAATAGGATCATGTTGGGGAACAGTACTTCTACGCATTCCATGGCGACAAGGAAGGTTGGTGTGGGGAATGTTCGCAAGAGGTAAGTAGGAGCATGTTGGGGAACAGTACTTCTACGCATTCGATGGTTACAAGGAAGGTTGATGTGGGGAGTGTTCGCAAGAGGTAAATAGGATCATGTTTGGGAACAGTACTTCTACGCATTTCATGGCGACAAGGACTGTTGGTGTGGGGAATGTTCGCAAGAGGTAAGTAGGAGCATGTTGGGGAACAGTACTCCTACGCATTCGATGGTTACAAGGAAGGTTGATGTGTGCAATGTTCGCAAGAGGTAAATAGGAGCATGTTGGGGAACAGTACTTCTACGCATTCCATGGCGACAAGGACAGTTTATAAGCTGTGAATGAAAACCAACTGACACCATTCTGATTTTGCATACTGTCTGATACGTGGAATCAATAGCTGATTGAAAACGGTGTGAACTGACGGAAACTATTAACAAATAGCTTGAATTTGCAAATGAAACAATAATCTCCAAACACAATCGATAACAAATAAACACAAAATCGTTAAACTATTATAACACTATCTTCAATCATTATCACTGTAGACTTGTGGATTAACATCGTTATTTGTGTAAACAAACACTTGAATTTTATCTTTGAAAGTGCAGGCCGCAATATATATATGATTAATATTGGTCGAGATTGGTGACTTTATTATAGGCGTTGAAATCAAATAAAAGTATTATTGAAACTGCAGTTTGGTTCCCGGTCTATTTATGTTTTATGGCATTTAGCAAGTAGGGGCAATGTATCACTGGTGCTGTCAGGTGTTTTACACTCTTCTCTCGGCAGTGACTAGCATAGACTAGTGCATCGGAGATAAAGGGGGGGGGATAAAACATTAAAGGGTTTGTATGAAGATCCCCAACAGTCAAAAAGGTGTATTTAAGAAGGTATACAAGAAGATAGCGAAGAAGATATTCAAAAAGGCATCCAAGAAGGTGTTCAAGAAGGTATACAAGAATGTATTCAAGCAGATAACCATCAAATGTGAAAGAGGAACCTGGCAAAACTCTGACTTCTGTACAAAGCACAAATACACATAGCAGGCGGTTCAAATTAAATTGTCTGAACCATTTATTTTATGTTCATCACCAACTTTCATTCAGACTGAATGGAATCTGAATACTTGTAGAGCGAGATACAATATGGAGCCGTATCCATACGCAGTCGTTCACTTCATTGGACCAATATGTGATTGATACATTGAACACGTATTACTTTTATAGGATGGCGCTTTAAGGACTCCGTCGTGCTAATGTAACTTTTCCGACAAGGTTCTTTCATTACCACCAATGTAATTGACCTGTAGTGACCGGACTGTTTGAAAAACGAAATGATAACTTCTTTTACAGCGTCGTCAAACGAGTGGGTGTGTTGATAAACTAACGAAAGCATGCCTATATTTCGTGACAACTATCTTATGCGGAAGTTTTGAACAGCGATCAAAACATATGATAAGTGAAATTTGGGTTACTTTCTCAACAACAAACACAATTGCACTCTGCAGACATCAATCAGACATGAAAACTAGATTCCTTAGTACAAGCACCAGCACGTGATGTGACGTAACACTTGTTACGTAACGAAGTTTTAAAATCAACAAGGAGGCGTCTTGAATAGTAAAATATAAAACATATAAGATATGTATTGCATGCATTTACATTCACTCAACAAACATGCGCTAAACATAAAAAACTGAATTATATATCATTAGGTTGCTTCGCATTATACAAACCCCAAAACGAAATTAAGTACGAAACGCTTGGAGTACGAAGCATGTTTAGCAACACAAACTGCTTGGTCACGGTGCAGAATAGCTATGTATAGTAACGGGTGTTGGCTTTTATTCATACGCGTCAGTTGAAAACAGTAGGGAAATAGTTCTGAACTTCGAATCACTTAAAAAGAGTCATCCGGTTTTGCGTTATCAGTCAGGATGACAACTAATACAGGTAATGTAAGCTGAACATTATATTTTAGCGGATGTTTAACTGAAAAAAAACAGTTGATACATGCACTCAATGTCATACATGTTTACTATTATAGCATTCGGTTTTAACTTTGGTCGCACTTTTTTCTACCAGTATATGTCCATATCGAATGAAATGACAGGGTAACGGAAGAAACTACCCACAAAAGCTGAAAATCGAACCCAGAACTAAACAAGCTGGATGGGCATTTTAGGGACTAACGTCAGAGCATATGTTGCTATTGGTGTGTAAAGCAAATGAATATTTGTCAATGAACGAAACCAGTGGCACCAAGTTGTGTCAATAAACACTGTAATTTTAAGTCCAGATGCGATGTCGGTTATCTCTAACATTCTGCTTTGATGTAAACATTTAATTAATCTTGTTTTCAAGGCTTCCCTTCAAACGGGGTGTTTGAAAAACAATTTTAAATATACTCTGTCGTGATAAAATAATGTTTTAAAACACCGCTAATTAAGGAGTAGTTTATCACAATGTTTATTTTGGTTTGTGTTTAGTCACATAGTCAGCTGAGGTCATATGACAGAGTTCAGTAATGTGACAGAGTTCAGTAATGTGACATAGTTTAGTCATGTGACAGAGTTCAGTCATGTGAAGGAGTGAAAGCCTCTAACTTCCCTTGGGAAAACAGCCAACATGTTAGCCAGTTATGCAAATATTCGCTTCACACTAAATTTATTTCTAATATGTATACAATGTATAAGTCGTTTAATCAGGTCAGTCACCTATTAACATCACATTGAGTATATAAACATTGCAAAATATCATTGCACATGTGTTATTTTAGTATACAATTTGTGTATTAGTATGTCGCTTGGTGAATAAGGTATTGGTTTTCACTGCATTTTCCTTAAATTAAGATGTTTAAAACAATAAACATACAATTGCAATGTTTGTTTACAAGTAACATACCTGAGTAAACGGACTATAACGTGCAATACAATACACGATATTTTAATACAGATTTGATATCTGACTTTAAGCTATCTTGTCTATAAATTTACGTTACGCCGAACTATATATGTACGGCGGCTACAGAGTGTGCGTTATCACAACCTGCCTTGAAAAAATCATTGTGCACTTTTCGTTCTAGACCTACAGTTTATTTACATTTTATCTGGACCCACTTTACGCATATTTGTGTGTTTTGGTCCCAAATTTGTAATCCTTGTCTCAAGTAAAGCCGCTGTACTGATAACATAGTATTGTTCCTAAACAACAAAATACATTTTAGATATCTTATACCCCATGCTTTTAAAGGTAAACTCAAACAGGCGTCAATTGATCTAGATTTATCAAGGAAAAACGGCCAAAATATATCTGCGCGTTCAATTTAATCTGGAGCGTATGCGCAAGTTGAATAATTTATTACAAACACTGGCAAAATACATGTTGCAATGTTTTCAGCGCAGTGCATGTTTTGTAAACATACCAATTCATATAAGGTCAATTGTGAAACACGTTCTACACCTTTTAAAAATACTTTCAACACCTCACTCCGGGTGGTACTCATAGCCAATAAGTGTTGGGCAATGGGACTATTGGTAATATGTTTCATTCCGTCATAGGTATCACGTGGCGAGCTCCCGACCTCCAGAAGCGGACGCTCTATGTATCACTAGGCTATCCTAGCGGGTGCGCCGTTTGGCTTTGCTTTGTCTGGACAAATACCGTTGAGCTGAACACATACATATACCAAATACGTAAAAGGGTAATACAGTGGTGATGGACTGGGAGAATCCACCAATTATAATGATTTGATCCTCCATCTTGAACTTGAAGATGTGTGTTCTGTCATTGTTTCGGCAGGCCGACGATACATGTGAAGGCGCGATGTTCATTGCCCCATCGGCAATTCGCATTGTCTTATCGTCTCTTTTCCTCTAAGAATAAATAAATCGACGGATTGAAGAACAATGGCCCTTATGGAACACCGTATCCTGTGGGATTATTCTTACATCAGCCACGATATAAGAGGTCCCTTCAGAGATTCCATAAGACCATATATTGTGGTGTTATCATTTAGGTTTGACTTAATTACTACATCAGTTAAAATGTCTTCCATAGCTAATCATCGTTCAATGACTAGGTCAAACCTATAACCCGTCCATTACGAGGGCCTTACATACGAGTCCACTGCCGAGCGTTAATACCAGTAATTTATTGACAAACACCCACAGTTCAAACAGTTTTAATTCATCAACTATGTCCACGTTTAAGATAAAATATGAAGTATTTGATAAACACTATTAAAACTTGGACATGTTTGCCAATGCATTTTATCACTAATGATAAGCGTTATATTTATCGGCGTGGATACGGCTAAAAGCCACGTGATTATAGTATTTATTTATTATTCGAAGTATTCATGGATATTGGTTTGAAGAAATAATCAAGTGCAGTTATTGAAATTTTAGATAGCTGCCTGTTAGACTCACTTATCTAGGGCTGTTTATTTACGTGGGCTGGACTTTGTAAACAGTGTTGAAATGTTTCGTCATAGCCATACCCAAGTCGATATATCAACGTTGCAGTTTACTCTAAATGCGAATATTTCTGTTCCAGTAATTTGGGCCGATAGAGCATTATAGTCAGGGTTGCAATACCACGTGACTTTTTGCTAAAAGTTCCAAGTAGAAATTTGTAAACATTGGAACACAAACGTTTACAAGTTTCTACTTGGAACTGTAGCCAAAAACCACGTGGTATTGCTACAGTGATAGTAGCCATTACGGAACTACATGGGTTTGTTACACGTTGGCCTACATAAAACATGTGCACTTTTCCTGAACTATGTTGTCGTATGTTGTGTGTAGGTACAGGGTGTTTCAAAATATATGTTACTGTTTCGTAGGTTGATAAAATCTTATTTAATGCAATGTAATAATGTTAAACCCAAACACACAGTTGAAAGAAAACATTAGCAAAATTTTATTTCATATAATATTATCTAAGCTTAGTTTTAAAATTGTGTCTTAAATATGCATCTTTATGGCATGTTTTGTTTATATATGATGTCAATTTTAGTAAGTAATGACGTCGTCATGTCTTTGAAAGTTATCTACAATTACTGTGCATAAAATGCTACATTTAGAAATTCTGTTCACACTTTCAAAACTTAAGAAAACATGGCGTTATCGTTTTTTACCAAAATTGACGCCATTTCTAAAATGACATTTTTTATAAAGATGAATACTAAAGACGCAATTTTCAAACAAGGTTGGAATGGTGTATATGGAATTAGCATAAATAAATGTTCTCTTTCAACAGAATGTTTCGTTTTTTGATATATTTCGCGAAACTGTAACATATATTTTGAAACACCCTGTAGTGTAGCATTCTGGTCCGTTCTGGGCGTACACCTCAGTCAAAACATGATTAAGCGAATGTGCATACTACGTAGTACCTTACGCAGGAGATTGCTTTTTTAACTTTGAGAATGTACTCTTTTGAAATGCGAATTAAACATAACGACACTGTACTAAGGTTGTTTAGTACTAGATAAGAAATATACGGGGCGACAAAAAGTGAAACTTGCATCGTGATATGTTTTATTTATTTACAGGAGTGTCCATATTGCCAGCGAGGGCTTAGATACGTTCCTTGGCATCTTACCGGAAAGGATCGAAACGGCCATGCATCAGCTGCCTGAGGACGAAGTATTATATCACATGTATATGTTTATGTAATTTGCGGTGACCATGATTCCGTCCAACGATTGCCAAGATATCAGTTTGGTGACATACCTTCATGATAGGCCCAGACATAAATATTATGTTATCTCTATGCAACCGATACGCTTTCAGTTCATCTCTATAAGCAAGATTTAATAAATTCCCGTAGTTGTCGAACAGTCCTCGACAGCGTTGTTGTAGATCGTCCGCATCGAGTGCAGGAGGTCCCGGGTTCGATTCCAGGCTGTATCATACCAAAGACGAAATAAAACTGGTGCATGTACTAGTACTTCGCTTGATAGCCGCTCAGCATTATAAAGGGAAACTAGGGTTTCTCCTCTCATACCGATATGGGTGGACAAGTGGTCTAGTGGTAAGGGCTACTGACTGCTGATCTGAAGGTTGTGGGTTCGATCCCTACTCCAGACGGTCAAAACAGAAATGCTTTTCAGTGTTTCCCACCTAACATAACTAACTTATTAACAGTCTTTCGGACGAGACATTAAGCGAGGTCCCGTGTATGATGCTTTACATCGGCACGTAAAAGAACCAGGGATGCTTCTGGAACTGGAGCATCTTCTGTATCATGCACTATCCCCCAAACACTAAAGTGACTTACCTCTTCTGGGGGCCTCGCCCATATGGATTATCCGGTGGCGAGGATAAATAAAAGCAAATAAAATAAACCTCTCATACCCCCGTGGGGATGGATAACATCAGGAATGAATTGTCGAGAGTGATTACTTAACGTTGGTAAAACTTGTTTCACAATCGACTTTAAATAATTAGTATAAACTAGTTGCCAATATCAATCATTGTTTACATAAACGTATATGAATTGCGCACATTGATACCGTATCTAACTGTAACGTTCTAAAACTGATTACAATGTACTTGTAAACACTAATTTTGTCACACTGTTTCAAGGCCTACAAATAATCATTCGTTTTTATTTGGCTGTTCAAAATGGATACTGATGTTGTCCATGAAAGAACTATACTACATTAAGAAAAATAAACAGAACATCTAAGATTGAATGTCGCATTATAAATGTTTGTAAATATGCTGTTATCATGGTCGCAAGACTAATGGATTTTGAAAATAGAGTATCTACCTATATCGTGGAGTATTTATATTTTGGATGCTTTAATTATTGTAGTGACGTCATTATGCCGTTGGGTCGGTGTGGTGTAGCCATTATGATGTTACCAAAAATCATCTAAAAATATTTCTTTAAAATTATCGAATCGTATAGGAAATTCAGTTTGTATCGGTTCCATAATGTGTTACAGTGTCTATAATTATTTGTTGACCAAATATTGCTTTGAATTTAGCATTTTGATTTGGTTGAGCATTTTAATGCACCAATATATTACAGTATCTGATTCGTTTCATTTGTAATATTATTGGTCTCGTAGGGCTAAAAAATTTCAGAGCATTTTTACGTTAATTTTTTTATCAACCCTCGTAAAAGTCAGCCATTCATCAGTATACCAATTAATGAAATAATCAATTAGCTAAATACGCAATCAATCAATTAAGTATGCAATAATTAAATTATGCAAAAAATCAAGGCAAAGAAGTAGACTATCAACTAAGTAATAAATCAAGGCAACATATATCAATAAATCAAAAACGCAATATTCGAGATAAAATCAATTATTTAATTAATAGATAAATCAGTAAACACATCAAGCAAAAATCAATTAATCAACAAATCAACTTGAAACGCAAAAAATGAATTGCACAATAAATAGATAAATCGATAATCAAATCCAGCAAAAATCAATAAAGCAAAATGAAAAATCACAATAAATCAATTAAATCAATAAATAAACCAAGCGTACTAATCAATTAAACAATAAACCAATCATTTTGTCAGCAGCTGTAACAAACTGAGCATTTACTTACATAGGTAAGCAAGTAAATAGTTTAATACTTAATGTTTGTTTTTTGTTGTTTTTTAAATTTCTTTGCACACATTTGTTTATCAAAATATAAGAAAAACTTCAAAATAATTAAATACCTCAACGTCCATTTTGGCGATAAATCCAGGAAAATAAATTTACAGTGCTATATGCCTTCAAGTAAGATAAATATTGGACAATTTTAAATTATCTTCAAAAACATTCACTGCGCATGCGTGAGGTTAGTTTGTAAGGTAAATGACTCAATAGTTCACTGATAAGCACTTAGTGTTGGTTGACATTGAAAGTGACGTTCTCTATAGTAATATAATCTCTATGTTGAAATTGTCTTTAGATGCACAGAAGTATCGGACTTCAAGTATTAATCTATGGAACGCCAAAACCACCATATCACCTTTCATTCCGTACGCTTAGTTTGATTATTTTATACAACTGTTGAAACGGGACATATTAATAATGTGAACACCCATTGCGGGATGTGAACGGTGGGCGTCCAGTGATTTGTCTGTGTTCTTAAGTCAAATAGTTATCGGGTGATCGTCTTCAAACTTGGTGACACTATATATGGGTAAAATATTAATGCGAAGCTATATTATGAACCCAATCGGCACTGGCCTTCTTGGATTATGGCCCTTGAATTACCGACAAAAAGAGAAATTAGCCTTGCCCGGGCAAGCAGTTATAATGTTAATCCTTCAATTTCGTTGACAATGTTTATGTGTGCAATGTATCCAATGGCGACGAAACATGTATATTTCGTTATTTACCTTTTACAAAATTTAGGGTGTATATGTACATATCTAATCATGTATACGTACATGTTAGCATTCCTTACAAGTGAACACTCGAAACCGATCTGGACAAGCGACTAATTATTAAGCTTATGACTTTTAAAATTAAGTAAAATAAAGTGTTGATTTATTAAAGCCTCATCACTATTTAAAAGGCTACCAACCAATTTGACTTTTGTGACACCTACAGACCAAACACAGTAACTCTCCTACCCTTATCCTTTAATGCGACACATTTAGAAAATGAACCTTTATGATAGTTTATATATCTTAAGAATAAATTTATTTACCACCCTGTGTGGGACGTTGTCACATTGGATTACACCCAGGACGTCCGGACACTCAACTCGGTGTAATTCCATTCTAGATAGTGCAGCGTCTTAAATACAAACCTTCGTTCAAATTCTGTCTTTGGGTTTGTGACAGATCACAAGCTCTTAAAAAATTTCAAATATTTTTTTAAAAAAACCCTCTTGATAACCTAAGAAAGTGGACAAGTTCTCGAACGAAATGTCAAAGTCTCGTCAAATACCCGGTACTTATGCGAGAATAATCTTCGATAAGTCGCCATTCTAGTTGTCTCATTGTTGTGACATGTTCAGTGACATTCCTGCTTCCAATGACATCTTGTAACGCTGTCCTTAATCTTTAATCATTAACAAATAAATCGTCTGGATCGATGTAATTCAAGTAGTGTAATGTTTGAAACAGCATCCGTACAATGAATCGGTAAGTCGGGATTTCGCACTGACCATCCTACGAGGTGTGTTCGGAAAGTTTCGGGTCAAGTGCCATAATGCCATAGAATATTTCATTGAAAGATATCAAGAAATGACAATATTTCAGCACTTGTCCCGGAACACGCATCGTATGTGCGAGGTCGACTTTGATCCCATGCCAATACAAATGGTACCAGAAATTTCCTTGCTAGACGCTCAGCATAAAAGGGAAAGTGGTTTCTCTTCTCTCATACCCTCGTGGCGATGGATAACATCAGGAATGATGTGTTGTTGGTGAGTAATATAAGTTGTTAAAACTTGTTTCACAATCGACCTTAACTAAATTAGTATGAAAGTATATTTACAACAAATCTATCTGCATTTACTAAGTGTGTCTGGTCATGACACGTGCGTTGTCTTGTTTGACTTCTCCAAAAATATTGCAACACGATGATAAGGATTTACAAATTAGAAACAATTCAACAGCAATTCGCTGAGCTCTGTACAGTCCGATAGGACTTCCTCTCTTTACGAAGAAGAACAGCAACACGTATCACGGTGTATAATTTGATTTCTACGTTTCAGCTCACCTCTTCCATCAGGAAATATAATGATAGGCTTAAAGGGACTGCCTCGCATATCAAAAATAAAATAAAATTGTCACATTTTCGCGTAATTTTGGTATAGTTGCCTGTATATCCCATAAACAACCACACTGACATCTAAAATAACTTGAGAAACTTCGGCATTTTGTAGTAATTTAGTATTTTTACATCAAAAATCTATAGGGTATTAATACCCTATAGAATTAACACTACTTTTACTTAAATTGTCTGAAATTTGTTCGCATTTGATAAAAACGAATCGAAAAACGAACCAAATACCTCACTGATGTTTACGCTGTAGTTTGTTGATGTTACAGTTCAATCATGTGTGAATTACATATTCACAAAGCATGTTGGAAGGAAACTTAGCGATTTTGTTCAAGAAAAAAAACTTAGTGGGCGATATCGAAAGTGGTTAAAAGTGCTTATCTGCACCAAATCTTTAATAAAGCAACTGTCGGTGGCTTTCTATTGCATCAATACTTGGTTAGGTTGGACAATTACGATATACAAATTGTTTAGCCCTATCTGTGAGGCAGCACCTTTAAAAGAAATACGGACGAACAACAACATGATTAATAAGTCTTTATCAACAATTATGTTGCACAAAATAAACGATAACTGAAGTAAACCAGATGCATCTGTTTGTTGAGTTCAGGCCATGATGTCCACAATCACTTTCCTACTACATGTACTTCATCCTCGGCGCTATAATATAAACCAGACCATAGTAAGTCTAACCGAAAGTACATTCTTTACAGTCGACATTAAATTTCACCATGTCATTATATTATCTTGTAATTCATAGAAGTATAGAATAATGTTAACTTATCTTATAGTGTCAAGTCACCGATTGGAAATTGAATTTGGAAGAGAGACTTAGCCTAATAAAGTACCGAGAAACGAGCGAAAATGTAAAGTCTGCAATTCATTAGAGGATGATCATGAGTTCCATTTCATACTAGAATGTCCCCCTCTACAATAAATTACATATTAAGCTAAAACTATGCGTATATAATTAGTTTTGAAAAATACCTAATATTGCAAATTTTTTGTTATCAATAACAACCGATTACTGGTGTGGTAAGATGTAGTCACATTGACACTGGTTATTTGTGTAACATTTTATGGGTTGTTGCGATAGCCAGGTAATCTAAATGCGTTAATACTTCGCATTGCATGGCGCTGGTGCCGTCCAGCATATGTTCGAATCCCAATATAGGTCCAAACTATTTATTCAACTGTTAACCTGATCAGGAAATGAACAGACAGGACAATCATTATAATACATTCCTCATCCGTAGATGCCTGGGCATAACAATCATGCTAATTTAGACACGAGGTTTGCTCAGGACACCGAGGATATTGACGATATTATACTTACCTCATTTCACAAACAGCCCTGAATTTGGCATCACAATGGTCGTCGACCCAAGTATATGAATACGGGGCTGCGCTGAATATATCTGCACAGTTTTGCGACGGCCAATTTTTATGGGGAAATCCTGTATACCAGTCCGTATAACTGGCAGGTTGGTCGTTATGATACCAGGTCCATACCCCTTCAATCATTTCGTCTGTCAACCCAATCCAATGACGTTCACCTGAAGAGCAAAACTGAATACTACTAGCCTACTGAGTAGCCTAATTATTCTATAAATCGGCTCCAATCTGGAGGAAGCACAACATAATGTTTTGCTCACAGATATGTCCAACGAAACCAAGCTGTGGGGAAATGCCAGCAACCAACAGAAATCACCACATCCGAACTGAAGATATAGTATTAAACGACAGTAAAAGATGGAACGCAGTAGAACAAGAAGAGGATTAGGAAGACGAAAGACGATAAGGAAGGCATAGAAGAACAGGTTAAAGACGAAGAAGAACAGGTTGAAGACGAAGAAGATGAATACGCCTGAAGTGAAGAAGAAGACTAGAAGAAGAATACGACGAAGAAGAATGAGATATTATATACTTGTTTTATTCACTCGTACCCTGCTATGAAAGTCATATTTGACTCGCCAATCGGCTCATCGGCTAGTCCAATATAATTTTAAAGCTCCGGGAAGTTGGCATGAAGTTGGAAGATCGTAGTTAGATATTGAATTTCTAGCTACACGCCAATAACGAGCTAGTTGCTAGCTCGTTATTGGCGTGCAGCTGGAAATTCAATATCTAACTACGATCTTCCAACTTCTTACCAACTTCTCGGAGCTAAATTTTAAGTGTTTATACTCGGATACACACCCATTCCAAACTTTGTTGATAAGGCCAATGATATTACCAATGCCAATGACCTTAAACAGATCCCTGTCGGACGGGACTTGTAATCATAAACAGTAATGGGACAAATGTTATACTTACTCCTTAGTTGTGTTATCATACTGACGAGGAATGCATTTTCTGCAGCAGTCTCTATGGAAACAAGACGGGCGGAGTGATGTGAGCAAGTCCGCTGGAAATATATATAAATATATCTTTCGTGAGTGAATTTGTAACGATACCACGTGTAACTAAAACCGAGTATTCAACTGTTTAGGATACCAGTGCTATTTGGTATGATGATAGATTGACTTCCTGGTTCGGTGGAACGGCTCTTGTTCTGTGTTGACTTTGTACTTGTAGACAATTTGAACAGGTTTAACTTACGTTACACAGATTCGAGCATGTTACTGTAAAACATCCGTCAAAGCCAACTACGATACCCTTAAAATAGAATTTACGATTTATTTCACATCATTTTAGAATACCGAATATTTGTGAAAACCGAACAAAGTCTTGTTATCCTCATATCAACCCATAACTGGTGTGGTGTGGTGTGGTGTGATGTGGCGTGGCGTGATGTGATGTGGTGTGGTGTGTGGTGTGTGGTGTGTGGTGTGTGGTGTGGTGTGGTGTGGTGTGGTGTAGTATGGTGTGATGTGTTGTGGTGTGTGGTGTAGTATGGTGTGATGTGGTGTGGTGTAGTATGGTGTGGTGTGTGGTGTAGTATGGTGTGATGTGGTGTGTGGTGTAGTATGGTGTGGTGTGGTGTGGTGTAGTATGGTGTGGTTAGGTGTGGTGTGGTGTAGTATGGTGTGATGTGGTGTGGTGTGTCGTGTGTGGTGTAGTATGGTGTGGTGTGTGTTGTAGTATGGTGTAATGTGGTGTGGTGGGGTGTGGTATGTTGTGTGGTGTGGTGTGGTGTGGTGTGGTGTGGTGTGGTTTGGTGTGGTGTGGTGTGGGTACATTAATTCTGGTTATTTGCGCAACATTTTTGAGGGTTGTTTCAATGGCCGAATGGTCTGCTGCTTTCGTACTTGGCATTGCTAGGCGATGGGGTTTGTATCCGGACATGTCTTATCTAATGTCTTGCCCTCTTCCTTCGGGGGCTTTCATACAGTCTGTCCCTCTGGTCAGATCATGCTGCGCCATTATGACTGCAATAATATATGTAAAGCGCATTTGAACGTGTGTTTCATTGAAAAGGGCGCCATTTAAATCTGGTGTACTATTCTTGGTATCCTACTGTAGGTATAAACTATATTTATTGTGTATCATTAACTAGTTTACTAGTGCTTACCTCCGCGTCTTTAAACGTCTCGTCTTGGTGAGTAAAGAAGTAACACGAATCTCTGAAGATTGTCCAGCCATCGGGACAATGAGCGACACATACATTGATGCCTGAAATATATATGTGGTTCTAAAACTAGAGCAGATACTGGCAATTCATTGCATATAATTATACAGTATAGAACCTCTGTTGACTAACACCATTTGGGAAACAAAATATTTGGTTATTGTGCAGAGGTTGACTTATGATACACGTCGTTAGACATTGTAATGGACAACATGAGAGACGTTCGTTAGACATTGTAATGGACAACATGAGAGACTTTCCTGGAATTACTTTACGAGGGACTATTGTCATAAATTCCGCATGGTTACAAAATCCAAATCAAAATATATATAATCAGAAAGCGGAATCCCTTTTCTACATACAGTAAAATTATGAACGAAAATAAACACACTGTGCATGAGGTACAGTGGCCTAAACATGGTCACTAATGTTGACCCAGCGCACAAAATGACGTCAATAAGTTAATGACGTCACACTATTTGACACGGCGTTATATAGTGCGTCTCCTAAGGCTATAAAACACTGCACGTAAACAGTGTGTATCATTTGTGACAAAAGCATGTATTACAAACGAATATTCAAACATGATTTAACTCAAGTACAGCGTAAAACTTAAACCTTACCAATATAAAACTGGAAGAAAATAATGAGCCACGCCTTTGACATCTCCATAATTTATCTATTTAGAGTTGTAGTTTTTATAACAATCTGTCATGTTCCTTATCAGGGCAGTTATGAACCATTTCCTTCCAAATGACCCATTTTGTGTAAACAGATAGATCTCTGATAACATTAACTACCTAACTAGAGGTCACACGTTTTACCTAATACAAGTGTACGTATGAAACTTGGTCACAATGACCATCTCAACAAAATCTAGGTCAATTTCGATATTGGGTCATCCATGTACTTTAGTGACAACGGCCATGTCAATGTCTTTGAGCAAATTTTTATTGGATTTGTTTCAGTGTCTCAGTCGGTATGGTCACGGTCACTTCAGTGCTTGGTGCCGTCAAAGTTGGGGTCGTGGGTTGAACTCCCACCCACCAGGTAAGGGTTCATATATGATGTTCAGATAGATTTATATCGTAGCAAACCCTCGCAACAGTTACTTCCTTGTCACTACTTAGGAAAACGAAATACAGTTATTGAATACAAGACAGAAATGAAACGTTCACGAGATTTATTTGTTTTGTATCAATTAATTGTTTTTAATCTAACTATAGGCCAGTCAGGATAAAAATCCAGTGACGCAGCGGTCGAGTCCACTATAACGGTGTAACACCAATTAGTATAGGATAGAACATGAGTAGGTGTTGTATATGGGATTTATAACTCCGAGTGTAACGAGGATTATAATCCCATATCAACACCTACGAGCCGTTCTATCTGACTTAGACTATAGATAAATAATCTTTGTTTATCAGGTACACCTTGCCTATAAATCGACCAGTACGCTGTACATAGGGTATGATAAACCATTTAAGTGCTGGTGTAATATGTTAAGTGTTGCATGATGCATATAAAGATCTATTTACAGTAAAACCTCAATAATGAAAGTCCTTCTTGGGACTGTAAAAAACTTATCTCAATAATGTTGAGTGATTGCATTATTCTATCAAAGAGCAAACAGATGAAAACGGAACGAAAAATTGTTAATTCTGAGCCAATCTTGTTAAAGAGGTGGTCTTCATATAGGTGCAATTTCACTGTGAATTTGTGGTTGAATAATGTGCAAGTCAGTGGACAGAAAGTAGTGGTCTTTATTTTGAGGTGGTCTTGGAAGTGAGGTCTTAATTTGTAAATTATGGGTTGTGATAGTATAAAAGTCATTTACTTCAATCACCTGCAGACACCATTGGAACCCCTACAATTTGTTTTAATCATTAGTTGGTTTTAAGTTCTACTCTGTGGAAATGATGTCTTAGAAGAGAGGGGTAATCTGCACGTAATTATTGAAGACACAATAGAACAGAACAACCTCTGTAGAGTGAGACCCTTTGTGGGCTGCAAATATTGGTCATTGTTTAGAAGTTGTTGCCCTACAGAATTTACAAAATTATATACATGTAATAACTTCAAGTAACTTTGAACGATGTGTTATACAGAGGTTGTTGCACTACATATGTCCCCTAGAGAGGTTATACTGTAGTCATAGAAGCTACCACGGCATTCACCCTCTACTGATAATGTTGTCAGCACTCAGCAGAGATGTTGGCATTACCTTAATTGGTTAATTATCTATCAAAATTGTTGTCTCAGATTATGACAGTAATTATGAACAAATGTAGAAAGGTTTGATATACATGTACATGTATTCTAATAAGTCCAATTAGTTACGTGTTTAAAACTTAGTATTGTTATAATATAGACTAAACTAAGCTTGGTATCAAAAATGTTTGGCATCCACATTTTCTGTGCTAAATGCATGTATACATTATTATAGCTATGCTCAATTATTTTGCTTGGCCTACTATAGTATATAGCAATCTATTGTTATTATATACCACAGCAAAGTGTTGTATACGGGATTTATTCAACATGCTGATTGGCTAGCTACTGAGATCTATAGTCTAATAAAGGCTTATACTGTACAAACAACTATAATGACAATGCTAAGCTTACATACTAAACTTCGCTCTACCTGTTTAGACAATAGTTGTGATTTTTTGCGTACACATAAATTGCAACGTCACTGTCACAATATCCTATGTATGTCTGATGATGACTTGTAAGTTGTCTTGTTTCACGCCTCCAAAACTTTTTCAACGCGACTGTTAAGGATTGACAAGAATTTGAAACAACAACATGACTTATAAGTATTTATCAATAATCATGTCACACAAAACAAAATATAACTGACGTAAACGATATATCTGTTTGTTGAGTCCAGGTCTCGGTGTCCACAATCACTTTCCTACTACATCTACCTCCTTCGCGCTATGATAGAACCAAACCAATAAACTTACAAGAAAACATGGTGTCAAAGTACGACATTCACTTTCCTACTGCATGTACCTCCTTTTCAGCGCTAGGCCTTTACTAGAACCAAACCAATTAACTAACAAGAAAACATTGATTCAAAGTGTCCAATCAGCGCCACAAAGTTGGCAATATTAGAAATAACTTATAATATAGCATGTACTGTCCAGTTAGGATAATCTGAGAGTTACGTTTTGTTTTATGTGTACTGGTACACAAAATATTACAACAATTGTCTGAACAGGTGAAGTATTTTAGTATACATGTATTTAGCATTGAAATTATAGAGGTCTGGATAAGCCTATATGATTGGTTTTACACCGTAATAGAGACCTCGACCACTGCGTCACTCTGTTATTGTCCTAACTGGACAGTTAAGAATATTTAAAGAATGTCCATTTTTATCAAATGTCGATTAATAAACCTCTCTAGAATATACTGAAAAACACTCAAAATTCTGTAAGAACGACGAAAAAACTCGTTACTTGACTAGAACTATTAAGACTGTGTAAAATAACAACTTGAGTTGAGAAGTCACGCTTGATGCTGGATTGCAAAGCAAGCAATTACGAAAAAGTAATTATATAATATCACGGAAAATCCAAGGGTTTCAATGGGGGGGGGGGACATGTATGGTATAGTTTGCTGTTACGGCTGGTTACTTCGAAATAATTACAAGCAGGGACAATGTTAATAACATACCGGTATTTCGGATTATAATAATAATAATAAAGACTATATTTTACGAGGAAACTCATTTGACAATTAAATTAAATGGCAATCTTCCATGAGATCCTCAACAATAAACAGTTGAACAAGAACACTAGTACATAAAATGAAAAAAGCATAATGGCAGTTTGACTCATATGACGTCCACAATATAATTGTACCGCGGTATCGTACCGCGGGAAAATCATACCCCGTTATACCAGAAGTCGTATAACGGCCATTAAACGAATTGAGGTTCCGACCACTACACGACAAAAAGAGCAATTTGTGAGTCTAGCTGCTGAATGTTCGTCTCCCGGCATGATAACGACGATAATAATTGGTAATACTCAGTGCCTGTCGCTCATATTTAGACATTGAGCAGCAATTTGTCCCGGAAATTATGTTCCAATTTCCATTATAAAATGAAATGGTACATGTACAAACAAGTAATATTAGTACAGGGCCTACATAGAGGATATTATAATAAACGCGCCTCTTTGACGACGTCGCCTATACTTTGAATGACGTCGCGTCAAAGCTTTATTACATTATAGCATAAAAACGGTGATTTTGCCCATACATTAAAGGGACGAAAACCATGCGTAAACATAAAGATTCACGCGCTGTTAACGTCCAGTTTTACATATGCTCATTTCAGGGCCACACCGGCGACTATAAAGGTTGTACAGCTTCATTTGAACAGTTATTCCCATTTTATTTCTATGTACTGATTAGTTTTCTATAATATTTAAATTATATATTTAAACAAACCCGCAGTATCCATGTTTTCTTGGTATTTGCCGATACCGGAAGTCGACGTGCATAACAATAACTGGTATGACGTTACGTTTGTTTTTGCGACGTCGTCACAAAATCTCCCGCCAAAATATCATTATTTTGACATTCAAACGCATTAATTGATGCTTGGGCACCAACCGTCCCTCGGGACTCTGCAGATGTAATAACCCGAAAAGCATGCGTTAACCCTACACTAGTGTATTATCAAGAGGATATTACATGAGTGCCTTTTCATATTGAATTTATTAAACGAGTTGAATAAATTCAATGTGGAAAGTCACAAATGTAATGTTCTTTTTATCACATGTTAGCCTTTGTCCGGTCGAAATATAAAAAAGCTACTTATTTTCACTATAATAAACGCGCAACGTTGACGACGTCGCCTATACTTTGAATGACGTCGCGTCAAAGCTTTATTACACTAGTGTATCATCAAAAATAAATAATGGCTTTATTACCCTACCGCGACGTCAAACAATTGATGCAGACGATTAATTACACTTATACTTGCCTTATTTCACAAACAGCCCTAAATTTGGCATCACATCGGTCATCGACCCAGGTATATGAATACGGGGCTGCGCTGAATATATCTGCACAATTATTTGCCGGAAAATTTTGATGGGGAAATCCTGTATACCAGTCCGTATAATTGGCAGGTTGGTCGTTATGATACCAGGTCCATACCCCTTCCGTCACTTCGTCAGTCAACCCAATCCAATGACGTTCACCTGAGGAGCAAAAACGGAATACTAGTATACAACTAGGCTACTGATTGATTATTTTATACTTGTGTTCAATCACATGGTTTTTAAGGTTGGTACTCGTCTAACTTTATTCAGTAATGTACAGAACTATCAAAATTATCGGTTACCACCTTACTACGAAAGCTTTGTAAATATGTGTAGCCATTTTCCCCATAATGGATAATTATATGTTACACTTGATTAACTGTCTATGTACAGCACAAAGACTCGTCATTGTACAGCCTAACGCTTTTAAAATGCTCACATCTGCTTTACCAAATGCTACGTGGATATACTCACAAATTGCAAAATTTGTTAAAATGGCCAATGGCATGGCCAATGGCATGTATAATGACCTTCAACGGATCTTAGTCGGTCGGAACGTGTCATGTTTAGGGTAAATGTAATACTTACTCCTCAATTGAGTTATCATGCTGACGAGAAATGTATTTTCTGCAGCAGTTTCTATAGAAACTACGTGGGCCGAGTGATGTGAGCAAGTCCGCTGGAAATACATATAAATGTTTTACATATCACTTTAAACACATCGGAAAGGTCCGTACGGAATTTATACGTGATAAAATAGTCTCGGGTGTATCAAGAGAATATAGGAGAAGCATCCTTTACCAGATTGCGTGATCAGTCTAAGAAATAGATCGTAGCTATACCATGATACCAATATAGCGTCGTTTGTCGACAGTTTGGGCTTTGGCAAAAACAGAACATTACCATTTCAATATACACCCATTACAACACGCAGCAAAATTAAAGCTTGCTTGTGGACGTGTACTCCATTGAATCACTTGTTTTGTTTACATCTGATGTAATGATGATGTCACTGCGAAATTTTCCGAGGTGCCCCGATTGGGAACTCATACTGCAAGTCTTGTGCTTTAAAGGAGACCTACCACTTTCCATCTCTTTAAGCATGAGGTCAGTGTTATCAACATTTGATATTATACTAATTTGACTTCCGGGTTCAAACCATTAATGAAACAGTAACTGTTTTGTCCTTGCCCGACTTTGATCGTAATGCCATGTTTGTACATTTGAACACCTGGCTTGACTTACGTTAATGCAGATTCGAGTATGCTACTGAAAAGCATCCGTAAAATCAAACTACGATACATTTAGAATATTAATTAAGAATAACATGTATTAGCAATTATTTGTGAAAACCGAACATAGTCTTGTTATCCTTATATTAACCCATTACTGCTGCGGTGTGATGTAGGTTGTAGATTAAATCTGGTTATAAGCGTAACCTTTTTGTGGGGGGGGGGGTGCTGCGATGGCCGAGCAGTCTGCTGCTTTCGTACTTTCTCATTGCTAGGCGATGGTACCATACAGTATGTTCTGTATCCCACAGCAGATGCAAATGACGGGCACCAACACAGTATGGTTGTTCATATTTATTTTAATTTTCGTGATATTCTACCAGATAGTAACAGAAAATGGCTGCGAACCGACAACGCAATTTCAATATCCCCTACCCATTTCATCTAGTATACAAGTACACACCTTATGACGTCCTTACTATGTGCATCGTTTACTTTGACAGGTGCATTATTAAAAGGTAATTAATTTGGAATTAGGCAAAGGTGTCGGTAATAGGGGTGTGTCGGCATTATGCGAGTTTACTCTATATTTATTGTGTATCATTAACTAGTTTACTAGTGCTTACCTCCGCGTCTTTAAACGTCTCGTCTTGGTGAGTAAAGAAGTAACACGAATCTCTGAAGATTGTCCAACCATCGGGACAATGAGCGACACTTACATTGATGCCTGAAATATACATTGATGTCTGGAATATACATTGATGTCTGAAATATACATTGATGTCTGAAATATACATTGATGTCTGAAATATACATTGATGCCTGAAATATACATTGATGCCTGAAATATACATTGATGCATTGATGTCTGAAATATACATTGATGTCTGAAATATACATTGATGTCTGAAATATACATTGATGCATTGATGTCTGAAATATACATTGATGCCCGAAATATACATTGATGCCTGAAATATACATTGATGCATTGATGTCTGAAATATACATTGATGTCTGAAATATACATTGATGCATTGATGTCTGAAATGTACATTGATGCCTGAAATATACATTGATGCATTGATGCCTGAAATATACATTGATGTCTGAAATATACATTGATGCCTGAAATATACATTGATGCCTGAAATATACATTGATGCCTGAAATATATAAGTGGTTCTGAAAACAGAGCGGATTCTTTACCATTTGTACCATTGTCAACGTGACAGCCTTTTCTGGCATTACTATAGTGCGACCAAGATATGATGGCACAATAACATTTACACAATCTCATGCTAATTAGCCGAAGGGTTCATTTTCAACAGAACGGGGTGCTTATTTACAGTCATGGTCAACAAACGCTTGATTCGTATTACATTTTCGCAATATGAGCAAATATACGAGACGGTTTTACATGTGCCTCGATCCCTAGCTCAGTTGGTAAAGCGTTAGAAATAAAATAATATTATGGATGGAGGTTACTGGTTCGAATCTCACTTTTGTGCATTATTTTTGGTAATGATTTGTATTCGTCAGTTGTAGTAAACTTTTTTCGTAGTATATCCCGTTACACGTTGATTATCTTGTTACGTTTTTTTCATTCGTATACTTTTTCTATTCTGTATATTTATTATATTATATAGTCTGCGTTGAGATTAGAAACGTTACCGCTAGACTATATAATAAACACAACGATCTTCATCCTTAATTAAATCAGTTAAAATAACTGAACAAGCGTTTAGATGATCGTGATTTATTTATTTACCTGCGTTTTGATATGGACTAATCCAACCAGTGACGTTTACACAATGTTTTTGTGCCATCATATCTTGGCCGCACTATATAACTATATAATTTTATGACGACTGTTTACTCAACGGTTGCTCAAGTATTTATCTAAAACCTTACCAATATAAAACTGGACGAAAATGAGGAACCACGCCTTGGACATCTCCATTATTCTTCTGCACAACAATCAAGTTGTATTAGATCCTTATCAGGACAATTATGAACCACTTCCTTCCGAATGACCCATTTTGTGTGAATAGATACATGTATATCGTTACAAGCCCTTTGTAACTGTTCATATAATACTTACTGCTACAAATGCAAACGAAATACATTTATTGAATAAAATAGTGATTTCACAATGTCTTTCTCGCGTACATTTTTATTTTTTCAGATTGCAGTTCAAATAAGTTCATAATTTCTTTATCACCAGCGACAAGTAAACATATAAATTGTGTGATCACATTAGATATGAATATACGTATATGTGACCATAATAAACAAAGATAGCTTCTAAAAGTTCAATGCGTCTGTTTTCGTTGTGTCGAGCAGGAAGTACAAGTATTGTGCAGAGAATTTGACACGATTCTCGACCTTCTATTTGCATAATTAAACAGCTGATATACTGTCTATTTTTATAATCCCTAGTGTATGTTTTTTATAAGCGGCGAGTATCACGAAGGCTCTCGGTGTGTAATATCATCACAAATCTAAAGGAACGATATCGCAAGATTTGCTCGCGGAAATTTATATATTCATGCATAAAGGTCGGGATCATGTCAAATTCTCTGTGTTATATATATTGTGAAATTGTTTTGACCTGTCACAATATACACAATTGCAGGGTAACTGCACACTATGGATCAGTAATCCTCACATTACGAGCCGCACGTTTTCACCATCTGTTATAAATGGCGCCCAACGTGAGCAAAATAGTATTACAATTTGTATGTTGAGAGTTATTGCACTGTCTAACAAATTAAAACCTTGATCAAACAAAAGTTGTTTTTTGACATACACCACTATGATTTTAGGCGAGATATTGTATATGTATATGTTTTACACTGTAACATATGTTTTATAGAAAAATAAAATGTTTCTTGAAAACAGAATAATCCGCTGAACACAGACGTTATCAGCAAAATATCCATCCGTCATCAGGTGTTTCGCCCCTTAACCCTGAACACCCTCATGATAGTGGGGCAAGCAGTGGTGATCAGCCACCGCTCCGTCTGCACTGGCTTCCATGATGTTTCATTTCTTCAGAGCCAACTGGACGCACGCTCGGCAGCTTTGCTGAGTGCACGAATCGCTGTCTTACGGGTTCTATCCTTGATTCCTATTGCTCCCATCATCTTCCTCACAGACTGAGATGGAAGCCTCTGCAGCCAATTTCCAACGAAAAAAACCCAAGTCTTCCAGGCCAGGTCTTCATACTTCGAGTTTTAAGTCAATATGACGTCAAACTCTCGTATATATATAGCAGAGAAATAATTGTGTAAAATACAGCATTTTCTAAGTGTGTAAAGTACACCAATTCATGATATTCTGCGGTTTGCAGTCAATGCAATATGAAAAAGCTATGTACCAAATGTTTGCACGATATGAGGGTTTGATATAAGGCCGACGATTTACGAGGGTCATTCAATATAATGCGAACTATGAATTATCTTTAAAACCCGCCAAGATCATTAAATAAAATTTCGCATAATAAATATTTAAGTCATTTTCGTAGTACTAATATTCGGATAAAAATGTTTCGAAAAAGAACATGGTCGGAGCGAAAATGTTTGGCTTATACTTTTGACTTGTGTATCTTTATTTTGACCATCACAAGACCTAACCATAACCAACCAAAACACGTCAACATCGAAATAAAAAATCGGAAATGGGGATGAATAGGGCACATCCTACGAAAACAAAATTCAAACATCACTAAACATGCTCTAAAATTAAACCCAAAAGGTAAAAGAAAATGGGACGTCCACATTGACCAATGGCCTATGCTCCCAAGAGGAGCAAAAAAACTAAATAAAGTAAAAGTAATCTACATTAACTTTAATCATATTGGTTAACCTCTTATATAAGTACATATTAAAATGTTACTATCTTACACAGTACGGTCTGCCTTATCTGGTATTCACACCATGACGTCGCAAGATAAGACCATAAATTGACCTATTTCCTTTATTTGTTTCACTGATATTCAGATAGGTTTCTAAGTATTGGTGTAATTAACCTACTATAAGAACAGGCAAATATATATCATATCATATGTTCATACAGTTCAAACAATGGTGAGAGTTGCCCTGAAGAATATAATGGAATTTTCGTGTTTAAATATAGCAGGTATTTATTTTAATGGCACTTGTTACCGACGGACATTGTAATAAGAGTTATTCGAGATTTTTTCTGAAATTCTGAAAGAACACCGATGCTTTGATAGTGTTGAGATGACATATTTCAAATGCATTTCATCTCTCTGAATATCCGAAAACCATTCAAGTACCTTCTAAATGAAGAGTATCATGTATGCGCAAAAAGATGCGCATGATATAGTTGTAAAATATCACACTAATATTTTGTTACTAGTCCACTTTATTGCTCAATATTTTAATATCTCAGTATTTAGGTTGAAATATTGAGGTATAGGCTAGATGCGCATAAATTTGTCGATACTTTGAAATACATAAATGTCGAGTAAAAATATACATATCTCTTTATGGAATGAACGTTGTTGGCACTAAAATGACATAGCTAGGTCATCGTGCTTGATCAGGAGTTATTTGCCCTTGGAAATGAAAAATTGAAGTGATACGGGTTTTAAGAGCGGATGACTCCTATACAATCACGGAGACCTACGATATGCTTTGTAGTATTCTGTTTTTTATACGATCTTTTTCCATGTACAAAGATTGAACATTTTTATTATTGGAATATTTGTCCCATTTTTATTATTGGAATATTTGTCCCATTTCTTATACAAGAAACTGCAGCGAAGCTTTAAAGACGAAACCTCGCTCTACAAAGGTCCCACATTGTACATGTATATTCACAAGTAAAACTTGTGTCACATTTTGTCAAGTTGTGTCTGGACTATGCAACTTTGACATGCACATTATTCTACGAGGAAAAAACTATTGAATCATTTTAATCGTTTAACCTTTTGTTCATTTCAGTTATAGTCAGTGTTTACATTGGATGTTTCGTGCTTTAATTGTTGAACCTTTTGTTCATTTCAGTAAAAGTCAGTGCTTACATTGGCTGTCTCGTGCTTTAATTGTTGAACCTTTTGTACATTTCAGTAAAAGTCAGTGCTTACATTGGCTGTCTCGTGCTTTAATCGTTTAACCTTTTGTACATTTCAGTTATATAGTCAGTGTTTACATTGGATGTCTCGTGCTTTAATCGTTTAACCTTTTGTACATTTCAGTTATATAGTCAGTGTTTACATTGGATGTCTCTTGCTTTAATTGTTGAACCTTTTGTACATTTCAGTAAAAGTCAGTGCTTACATTGGCTGTCTCGTGCTTTAATCGTTTAACCTTTTGTACATTTCAGTTATATAGTCAGTGTTTACATTGGATGTCTCGTGCTTTAATCGTTTAACCTTTTGTACCTTTCAGTTATATAGTCAGTGTTTACATTGGATGTCTCGTGCTTTAATTGTTGAACCTTTTGTACATTTCAGTTATATAGTCAGTGTTTACATTGGATGTCTCGTGCTTTAATCGTTTAACCTTTTGTCATTTCAGTTATATAGTCAGTGTTTACATTGGATGTCTCGTGCTTTAATCGTTTAACCTTTTGTACATTTCAGTTATATAGTCAGTGTTTACATTGGATGTCTCGTGCTTTAATCGTTTAACCTTTTGTACATTTCAGTTATATAGTCAGTGTTTACATTGGATGTCTCGTGCTTTAATCGTTTAACCTTTTGTACATTTCAGTTATATAGTCAGTGTTTACATTGGATGTCTCGTGCTTTAATTGTTGAACCTTTTGTACATTTCAGTTATATAGTCAGTGTTTACATTGGATGTCTCGTGCTTTAATCGTTTAACCTTTTGTACATTTCAGTTATATAGTCAGTGCTTACATTGGATGTCTCGTGCTTTAATCGTTGAACATTTTGTACATTTCAGTAATAGTCAGTGCTTACATTGGATGTCTCGTGCTTTAATCGTTGAACATTTTGTACATTTCAGTAATAGTCAGTGCTTACATTGGATGTCTCGTGCTTTAATCGTTGAACATTTTGTACATTTCAGTAATAGTCAGTGCTTACATTGGATGTCTCGTGTTAGTAGGAAACATTGCAAATACAGGTTTGTTCTTATTTTGGGGTCATTAGTGGACTTTATTTTTAAGGTCGGTATCATTGGGATTGGATGTCGAAGCCAATTTCATTCACAAAAACAACGAAAAGTAAAGTAAGCACAATGAAAATAAATACTTGTATGGTATGGTATTGTTATTGAGAAATCATACTAGTAAATGTCTTTCTTCATACATAATTTTGATTCGATGTGTGATGATTTCACTCAGGCGGACTACTTTCTTTCAAACTATAAAAGTAGTCCCTCAATTTGCGATTTAAAAGTTGTGGGAAAGTGGGACATACAAATACAAACGGTACTGACATCTGAGGCAGATAAGAACTGCGCGAGAATGAAACGATGAGAAACCACGTGTCAGCGAATTGTCGTGTCTGAGTAATATTATGTATTCACTAAATGTTTAAATAAATACACCGTAATTGAAAGTTCATCTTCATGTTAATTGCCATGATCACCATCATTGAATGACACTGAATACGCAAATATTCCAGTTCAATGACAATACCTATCGATGACAATGGGGATAACGTATAGAACGGAAGTGATACCCCTGACGGTTTTTCGAGTGTAAATTTCGTCGCTTCGGTAAGTTAATCTTGATTTTTCTTTGTTTTGTAAGACGCTTTCAATGAAATCACCTAGCCCACCGTACCCGGCCTTATCGATACTTGCAGGCCCAAGCCAATTTCCCCTTAAAATACCTGTGATTAAGGAGAACATTCGATTCTAGTGCGGTTTTGGTTACTGCACCCCTAACGACCCGTCTACATTTTTGTCCAATTTCTGCCGATTTGCATGGTGTGTTGCTGTTTTATGGGACCAACTTCGTTGTTTACCTTATTCTAGGTATGCATTTTGCAAAATTAGTTCGATGCAGTCAGGTTATGAGGCAGAATAGACGAAAGAACCACTATGATACCCCTGACGGTTGCTGTTCCTAACTGATACCCCTGACGCCTCAAAATACTATAATGTTGTAATACGAGACGGTCGGCTCTGTACATGTTCAACCACTAAAAAATCAAGATTCTAATCAATACAGTTATTGCGTAAATACATGAAGAACTTGATAAACAATTCCAATAGACAAAAACAGTTGCATACATAGCTTTGGAATCGTACAGCAAGTCAAATTGTGTGAGCTATAATAATTCATATTACAAATTATTATAAAGTAGTCCGTATTGATTTATTTATTAATCTTAAATTTCGACGGCTCATTGTTGAATATTGGAACCACCGTAATTGGGTTGTTATTAAGCTGCTGTTTGCTGTGCGGGTGCCTTGATAATTCAGTAAGTACTACTTAGGAAGCTCCACCAATCTAAACGAAATGTTTGTTCATAAAAGGCAATATTTGACAAGCATTTTTATAAATTAATGGTGATATATCGTTGTTTCGCATCGAATTGCGTTTAGGAAATATAACTTATGTGAATATTCAGACTTAATAATTTAAATCACCTCACGATGTGACGCGGACATTATTTTGTACACGCGTTCGTTTCAATTCAAATATGACATTGTATTACTTCATGACATGTACTTGTATTACATTTCTTATTCTTCTTTCTTTAAACGCTTTACTTATTACTTACATTTCTATTTATTTACATCCAGTTCTTGTTCACTTTGACCAGTAACCACCCATCAAATTAAGTCAAGTGTGACTGACATGATGTAAATTATATATGTAGTTTAACTTATACAGCAAATTAATATATTTGGATCTGAGGTACCTTGTACTGCCCTGCATTCAACGAAGCAGTATGTGAGGTGTGTTACGTACCTATGTCGTACCTGTCCTGCGTTCAAGGAAAGTTACCTGTAAACATGTTAAAAAATCAGCGGTTTTTTTTGTCGCTATAATCCTTCGTTGTACGCTTCGTTGGCGGAAAACAGTTTGAAAGTATAAATCCCCGTTTTTTTCGTTCTCAGTTTTGAAATATGTACGCATGCACGGGTTTTGCTATTCACATTCTTTTGTTTGCCTCTGTCCGCCATTTTATTTAATTACATCAATACACGCACACCACCTCAGGGTATGGTTATTGTTCAACGAATAACAGGTACGTACCAGATACGAAACGTGCGTCACTTTATTTTTTCCTTGAACGCAGGGCTGTTTTTCAATGAACGTTATGTTAAAAAAACATGTTCGTCACGTGAGCGAAGTTTGGCTAACCATATCCGGAGGTGGAGTACCTAAATTGGTAAATTTTAACAAAATGGCGGACATAGGCAAACATAAAAAATGGCAATAGTGCAACCCATGCATCCGTACATATATCGAAATGCCCTGCGTTCAACGAAGAATTACGTGACGCACGTTTCGAACATGTTTCGTACCTCTTTCGTACCTGGTACGAAACGTTTCGTACCTGTTGTGTACCGGTACAAAACGTACGTCACGTTATTCTTCGTTGAACGCATGGTGGCCGAGAAGGGAAAACACGGGGATTTATACTTTCAATGTGTTTGTCGCAAACGAAGCGTACAACCAAGGATTGCAACGACAAAACCCTCTGATTTTTAACATGTTTGCAGGTAACTTTCCTTGAACGCATGGACGTTTCTTTATGCTTGTTCAAGATATTATTATTTTGAATTACACAAGTTAATAACATTATTTAATTTTTGCTTATCGTTCGTGTAGTTATATAAGTAGTACTTACTGAAGTATCAAGGCGCCCGTACAGCAAACAGCAGCTTAATAACAACCCAATTAAGGTGGTTCCAATATTCAACTATGAGCCGTCGAAATTTAAGAGGTATCATAGTGGTTCTTTCGTCTATTCTGCCTCATAACCTGACTGCATCGAACTAATTTTGCAAAATGCATACCTAGAATAAGGTAAACAACGAAGTTGGCCCCATAAAACAGCAACACACCATGCAAATCGGCAGAAATTGGACAAAAATGTAGACGGGTCGTCAGGGGTGCAGTAACCAAAACCGCACTAGAATCGAATGTTCTCCTTAATCACAGGTATTTGAAGGGAAAATTGGCTTGGGTCTGCAAGTATCGATAGGGCCGGGTACGGTGGGCTAGGTGATTTCATTGAAAGCGTCTTACAAAACAAAGAAAATCAAGATTTACTTACCGAAGCAACGAAATTTACACTCGAAAAACCGTCAGGGGTATCACTTCCGTTCTATACGTTATCCCCATTGGATGATATCATTTCAAAATGCCAAAGTTGCAATTTTGGTAATTTTTATCGTTACTCGTATAATCGTACTTTTTTACAAATGCCGGAGTCATTGTCCAATCAGAAAGGCCTACAAGAGCATGTTTGTGGTAGTCGAACTTACTGTAGTTTTGACATATTTCAGTTATAGAAATATGGGGTTTAAACACGTTATTGGACCTGTTACAAACACCAAACATTTTAAGTTATATTTACCGAACATGCATTTTTTTTACAAAACGTACAATTCCTTAATCCAAAAGCTTTGCAAGATAGCAACGACGTTAATTACAGTTTTGTACTATAAAATCTCACAAAGAAATTAAGAAAAAAAATGTTGCTCAAGAAAACCTAGGTTTTTGTAAATGAGGCAATTCGAAATGATATTACATACAACCTGCTTGTAATCATGTTTTCAATAATTATACGTTTCACATTTTAAAAACAGATCTTTAGGAAGGTGGTACATTTAAGTCAGATTGTTCACTCACTTTGTCAATACATGTCATACCTACCGCATCATGCTTGTATGAGTCTCACGCATTACTTAGACATACTGGAACATGGCATTTTTTGTCTACATCATGAAAATGATCAAAATATTTCATTTTAAATTGCTTCATTAAGCATGCATGGTATTGCCATAATAGAAAAATAAGTGAAAACTGCACCACTATTTATTAAAGCCTCGGTCCCACTGAGCATTTTTTGCCTCGGCGATGTACTCCCGATTTAAATTAATGAGCTATCAGGACATCGGGAACAAGTTCCTCGCGGTGTAGGGGAAGCTTCGGGAAAGTCATGAGACAGTTTGTGATATCGAAAGAATTCGTGATGAATCGGATGGAATCTGAAGATATCGGGAGAACATCGCCGAGGATGAATTCCTCAGTGTGACCTAGGCTTAATCTCACAAATAGGGATCTGCGAAGCCTGACACGTTGTTGTTGTACTATACTACCTTTTATTACAGATGCCATCGACTGTTATAATTGTACACATATAACGAACACATCTGAATGTCACGGCCTAGTAACTTGCCAGTCTCACGTGACGGTAGGAGTTTATATATTACATATACTAGTAGTCCATGGTTCTTTACGGATTTTTATCCTTTCTGAGCTCATCCGAGTTTCGATCTGGATTCGAATTTTAATGCTGACGGTTATACCCTTTCATGAAACGTTGACAATTATGCCGATGTTCCTCCTCATGAGGAGAAGTTGCTGGTCAAGTTAGTACTGGTTTGGAAACAGTCCAGGAAAACTGGGTAGTTGAATCTGCCACCGTATACATTGTTGCGACAAAACGACATTGAAACGGAATAAACAAAAATAATTATAAAGTTTAATTGGACTAACATGAATCAAATATGTATTAATTAAGTGTTTTATTATTAATTAATAATCGGTGTACATGTATTAAATGTTACATATTTGGATACACATATATTTTACAGAGTTGTGTTGTATACAGTGAAGGTGCGGATGATAACATTACATATACACTAGGCTGTAACGACAATGACGTAAGTAACCATAGCAACCGTTATATATTAATTTATATTACGTCGGCTGTGAAAATATTTCAACATATTTCATGTCAAATGAAACTAATAGTTTATACTCGATTGTGAAACAATTTTTTTTCAACTTGTAGTAATCACTCTCGACACCTACTAGTGGCATTTAATGCATAATGGTATCCACCGCCACAAAGGTATTCGAAAAGCTATAATATAAACTGTAATCGATGTGTTTCCGTTCTTGTAACGACGCCGGCAGTCAACCCGTTGCAACTGTTGTCTGTTTTATAATATACGCATGTATGTACACATCGGGACGGGCACCATCGTTTGTTGCCAGTGTTATAAATGTTTGTTCCGAAACATCGCTGAAACCTTTCCCATCTCCCTTTATTATGACTCTGAACAATTTGCATGATTGTTCATCCAAGATAATATATAAGAGCCAGGAAGGGACGCTGTTTTCGCTGTTTTTCCAGCTGGATAAATACAATGTACCTATAGTTAGATCAAAATATTATAGCCGACTTTTGACTCAATGATCAGAGGTTAAATGTGAAGTTTGTTGAGCGAACGCAAGTCTGACAGCAGACTTTAACTTATACTTCAGCTTTAAACCAGGCAAAATTGTTCCTTGTTTCCGGCGTATGAATATAGACCAAATAAACCAGTTCCTTGTTTCCGGTGTATAAATATAAACCAGACAAAATAGTTCCTTGTTTCCGGCGTTTGAATATAAACCAGATAAAATAGTTCCTTGTTTCCGGCGTATGCATATACATCAAATAAACTAGTTCCTTGTTTCCGGCGTATAAATATAAACCAGACAAAATAGTTCCTTGTTTCCGGCGTATGAATATAAACCAGATAAAATAGTTCCTTGTTTCCGGCGTATGAATATATTAGACTGGTGTTTTATTTAATATAGATGTGTAAGGAACCCGTTACAACAACAACAACAACAACAACACCAATCACAACAACCGTATCAACCAACATGACCGATAACAACACAACCGAAGCAGACAACACAACGTCGACCTCCCCGTTGAGAACACCGTTGCTGACCATTGCACCAAACGTTACGGATAATAACTCAACAGACGATAATAGTACCATCAGTACTACTATGGTGTCACTTCCGATGACCACAATACCGTCTCAAACAGCACCGGCAGCTAGTTTGGTTGGCAAACGGTAAATCAGTATTATTAGGTGCTACTCTGTGAAAACAAGATATGGACTTGCTCAAGCCGTTCCATTTCGCCTCTTCTTTGATATAAGACTTGAACACACAAACTGGTGGTCACAGTTGTTATGTTTAAACAAATATATGTTAGGTCGATTGTAAAATAAGCTTTCTTACTTATATTTCTATATGAATCACTATGGACTCCTCATTCCTGATGGTATCCATCGACAGGAGGGTATCATATGATAGACGAGAAGTCAATATAGTTTATCCGCGTATTTCTATTGTTTATGCTTTGCTAAACAACGTGCATGATTCGTATTTGACAGTCTCATTTCCAAATGTGTTATTTACAAGTACGAACGTAGACATTCGATGTTTCCCTATTGACCAACGTCGAGGGAAGAGACAGTTGTGTGATTTAATGACTCTGGGAGAGATACTTTAGACTACTTCGTGTACTCTCTGTACGGTACCGATATACGCATGACTACGTCTGGGTTACCAACCAGTCCATCTGTAGTTTGATTGGAAACACTGAAAAGGGTTTCAGAAATAACCAGGTGTTCCGGTCGAGAATCGAATAAGGGACCTCTCAATCTGCAGTCAAGAGCATTAGCACTGTGTCAGCGTTTCCGAGTAATCAGTCGTAATTGTACAACTAGTATAGTTTTGTAAGTTACGAAACAAACGTATATACAATCAACCACTTTTCTAATTGGTCACTTTTCAAACCCGAAATACCTTTAACTGTGATCAGATTAGTTGATGGCCGAAATGCAAAATTTATTGCATGAATGACCACGCATACTTTGACACGTGCTTGATTTTTAATTATTTGAGTTTTAGGACTATTGTATAACACGGTTGTGTGCAACATATCGTCAAAACTTATGATCACAGTTAAACTTATTTACTATTTAGGGTTTGAAAAGTGACCAATTAGAAATGTGGTTGAGTGTACACATGTACAGGGCTAAATGGAACTTGAAATGACATCGTGTACTAAATGTTTTTTCAATTAAACTTTCATTCCAGTAATTGTTGTATTTGCAAGGTCGCGCTCCCTCATTCCAGTAATTATTGTTTTTGCAGGGCCGCACCTCCAGCAGACTCGCATTCGTGTGTAAAATGTTGTAATGATAAAGATATGTGTAACAAACATCAGTGTGACAAGGAAACTATTCCAATACGTAAGGAACCATTAGTTTGCTCCCCTGATTTGATCAGCAAATCAATACGTAGTATATGTACAAGAAAAACATTTATGCAAAACATCGAATAGCACCGCGAAGTTGGTAAAACTTTACAACATCTAATGCAGTATAACGTGTGAAACAGTCCAAGAAATCGTATACTAATGTACTACCTTGCATGGTTAACTGTCATTACGTCATTATGAAATGGATAAATTACATTTCCACATCATTATGGCCGCCCGAAATGGTAAAATGTCATTTCGGCTCTCTGAAATGGTTAAATGCCATATCGTCCTTTCAAGAAAGATTTTGGCACCATTTCGTCCTTCCACCATGGTTGAATGTCATTACGGCATGAATTTGGCACCGGTAATAGTTAAAGTCTATTTCGGCATGTTCAAATTCTTTTTCGGTAGTCCGGCATGGTGGAAAACATTTCGGACGGTTTATTGTATATCCGTACGTGATGCAGCTAGGTTACACAAATGAATTTCAGCCTAATGGTATCAAATACTAGAATACTAGTATATGCATACTTCTATATGCTTACTCTGTATAATTATAAATATGTGAACATTATTTTATTATATAGATAGTTTGTTTGCCTGTTAATGGATAATCAATGTTTATGTCGGATGCAAGCGTTAAACTCCCGCCAAATTTTCAACCGATTATTGCTGATCTTTTACGGTCGGTAAATATAGTAACGCTCCCTTCATCGCCGGCAATCTACGAAAAAATTCTGATTTCATCTCAAACTTTTACTTACGCGTTGTTACTGGATTTAATTAATAACACCAGTGATAAAGATGTTAAATAGTTTATTCGTATATACATGTACTTAAGGTAGATCCTACCCCTTGAAAATGCTTGAAAAACATACACTTGAAAAAAACTATTTCAAACAGAATATGCCATCTGATTTTATCATATATTATAGGAAACCATTGTAGCACTTGCGTGTGACGTGAAATGTGCCATATAGTCGCCTTATTTAAATGCTAACACTAAAATAAAGCTATTTTTTACTGAAAAATACAGCATTTTTTTCAAAATGTCAAATGTTATCATTATTGTATTTTATAATACGAACTCATTGAATATACTTTATAATTAATCGTCACAAGGGCATGCCAGGCTTGAAATTAGATGCTGGTGTTTTGTTTACGAGAAAAACACCTTCATGTTGATGTGTAATTTCGACAAGGAAGTCGCCATGTTTGCTCCCTCCTGTCACCACAGTAAACGTACTGCAACATTTTTTTCAAACAAAGTAATCAACATAATCGATAGCCAGATCGAATAATGAACTTTATTGCATTCATAATTTATCAACTTTACAAACGATCCTACGATAATAACAATGAAATCCAAATATTTATTATTGTTTTCATCTCGTTTGTTTACGAATTTCGCGCTGTGTAGCAAATTTATATTCATGCGCCAAAGTAGTGCGACAGTTTATCGACGAAACCATTATAATGCGGTGTTCATAATGTGCCGTTCATAACGAATGATGACATCGAATACAATATGATACTAACGGTTTAATATAAGTCCCAATGAAACATCAATATCAGCATTTTCCAATCTCAACACATGCTGCACATGTTAGCGAATTGATAATCTGATATGTGTTACGAGGCTGTCTGTCAAACTTTATTTTAGCTAAATTACAAAAGTACTATGCGTTTTTAAATAATCCTTATGTTATTTATGCTCGTATAATCATTGCAAACACAGTTTTGTAACTCGATTGTCTGGATCGTTTCTCGTACAGTTTGTGTAAAATCGGTCATTACATGTAGCTGTCAAAATATTTCAATCCACACGAATAGTCCGTGCAAATGTTACAACGTGCTCGGTAAGTTTATGTATGGTGTGAGGTTACTGCCATGCTATATTATCGTCTGCAAATAGTTTTTTGAGTAATATTTAACCATTTTAACACACAAACTGACCAAATACAGCATTTTCGTCATGTTAAAAGAAACGGGCTAACGGACGGAACAAACGTTATCAGTGACCAGTACGACTAAAGATAAATTAGCAATTTCTTTGGTATATAAACAAATAAAGTACAGTGGAAAGGAATATCTAACTTAATATGTGTATAATTGAAAGTAATACTAAAGCTTTAGTTAATTTTCCATGAACCTGTTTCAGTTCTTTCGAGGTAACTTAAAACTTGTACAAATAATCAAGTTTTAAGTCTTATAGACCCGTTAAAATCGGTTATTGACAAATCAACAACTATCTGGTCCGTCAGGCCCACCGTACCCTAAACTATTGAGGATTTATTAAAAGTAGGCCTTCACACATACACATGTGATATATTTTAATTCATGTTGGTGTATTTTATTGTTCAAAGTCAATGCATTTGACTGCTTTTATTTAAATAAATGGGCCCGCATGACCTTGATCAAATATTTGACAACCACAATTTCTAATTTTTCTAGCATTTTGTTACCCAATAAATGAGACTGACATTTTGAAAAATGTTACCTATTTTGTAATTAACTTTTTATAAATACATTTTTATAACAAGTGAATATAACAAAACACTCATTGATATAGATTATTTGAACTTTAAGCTACAAAATGATATATGAGACTTATGTGTTTTTATGCCAAAAGGGTATTTAATTGACTGAAGAAAAATACACATTTTCGCCCATTAGAGTGAACCTTAATACGTATATAATTAAGGTAATTTCAGTGTTTTTAAAACATTATTATTTTCATATCAGCAACCCATCCGGCACAAGCACACCCATGCATTGATCAAAAAGGTACAGTATTTTGTGAGGCTGCTAATACACTATTCGATGGGTGCAGTAACATTACTATCGCCAAAACTATCTGCAAGAAAACATGCGAGCTTTGTGATCTGGGTATGTTCATCTTTTATGACGTCATAACCCATGACGTTGTTTATTTCTTTGTTTATTATTATTATTGTTCCTGGTGAAGACTTGAGAATACAGTCGAAACGTTGAGCAATTCTGGAGTTTGTCTTATGTTACTTTAATTATGGTTATATGTTTTGCCAGTATTATAATAAATGTTTACAATAATGATAATTATGATAAAAACTCAAAATATAGAATGACTAATGTTCAAATACAACGCGTTTCGTTTATAATTGTTCTTCGTCATGTACGTGTATATATTTTTGAGACACTTCGGTTATTTCCGGAACAATAAGTGATGTGGTTCGGAGCAGATATAACCTCGGAAATATTGATCACGGCCTGTAACAACGTAAATCAAAGCACTGAAAGTGTTGTGGTATTCATTCCACATGAGAGCTGTTAAACGTTGCTTTCGAAGAAAATCAGTGCTTTCCTATTGTAATAGTTAACGTTTCTGTATTTTCCATTTTTGTTGCAAGCAATTTTGTTTTCTGAATATGTGTGGGTGCGAAAGGGGTTCGTTTTCAGGGTACTGTGTAATCAAAGCACTTACGGAAATCGAAAATTTACGATCAAATTCAAATTCTTTATCATGTGATTTTATAAAGTGTAGTAAATGAGACTGCAATACTAATAATGATTCAGTTAATGAACTCCTACAAAATGTATCCGTAACCAATGTGCAGCTGTCAAAGAATTATAAAGAATTCAGACTGGAGCGTAACGTTAAGATTTCCATAAGTGCTTTGATTAAGGTATGTAAGTGTATATGGCGTTTAATGTTGAGTCAAAATATGTAGCTAACATTTTTGTCTTCAGTTGACGGTAACTGGTCAGAGTGGGGAAACTGGAGCAGTTGTGGCGTCACTTGTGGAAATGGTACACGAATGCGCATGCGCGAGTGTGATAACCCGGAACCTAAAGCAGGGGGAGATAACTGCACCGGAAGTGATACAGAATCAGAGAAGTGCGAAGAGAGAGATTGCCCTGGCAAGTATAATTTCGCGTTAATTCTTATTTTGCAATAGTTGACTGTGTATTTCACCACTATAAAGGGCGGAGCGAAGCGAGTCCTTTTCAGTTATTAAACTTGATTTCCTAGAGGTAGAATCGCCTAGAGAGCGGGAGGTCCTCCATGGGTTTTATCCCAGCTCATCACATAGACAAAATAAAAATAGTAACAGGTAACCATCTTGCTAGATGCTCAGCATAAAAAGGACAATTTTCTTGCATACCCTCATGGCATTGGATAATATAATGATTAAGATGCCGAAAGTGATTTACTGGAGTTGCAAAAAAGTGTTTCACAATCGATATAGTTATACAGTTTATTTTTTTAAGATTTTAGGCCATTGGTCTATGATCACATACTATTTATATAATTAATCAGTACTAACTATAGATTCAATCGCTCCATGTATATTTATTTTATCTATTTTTTTGATAGTTGACGGTGATTGGACATTTTGGTCGGAGTGGTCATCATGCAGTGTAACGTGTGGTGTTGGACTACAGAAGAGATATAGAAACTGCTCGGACCCTTACCCAGACGCCGAGGGGCTGTTCTGTTTAGGGGGCTCTGTTGACGAAAATATATGTTTTCAAACACATTGCCATGGTATGTGAGATATACAGCCTCTTCACCGTATAGTGTTAGTTGTATTAAAGAATAACAAACTTACACAAATCTGCCAAGTGAAATTAAGAATGCTTTGGCGAAACTTCATAAGTCTTTTGGCCATAAAGGGTAGATGATCCCAACGACGCAAACTGCCAAATTCCCGACATGTCTGCATAGGTGCAAGACAGAAAATCAAATTTGGCCATATATGCCTATTAAGTCATGTTAAACAATATAACATAATAGGCAAATATAGCCAAATTTGATTTTGTGTCTTTCACATGTGCAGGTCTGCGTTTTGACTAAAAGGCATTTTTTCTGCTATGTGACTGTAGTAAGACCATTGTACATAATCCTTGCGACGTCTGTCATTTTGTCTAAATATCTGCGATTTTGTCTAAATGTCTGCGATTGTGTCTAAATGTCTGCGATTTTGTCTGAATGTCTGCTAAATTGTTTAAATGTCGGCGATTTTGTCTAAATGTCTGCGATTGTGTCTAAATGTCTGCGATTCTGTTTAAATATCTGCGATTTTGTCTAAATGTCTGCGATTTTGTCTGAATGTCTGCGATTCTGTCTGAATGTCTGCGATTTTGTCTGAATCTCTGCGATTTTGTCTGAATGTCTGCGATTTTGTTCAAATGTCTGTGCATGTGTCTAAATGTCTGCGATTTCGTCTGAATATCTGTGCATGTGTCTAAATGTCTGCGGTTTCGTCTGAATATCTGCGATTTTTCTGAATATCTGCGATTTGGTCTAAATGTCTGCGATTTTGTCTGAATCTCTGCGATTGTGTCTAAATGTCTCCGATTTTGTCTAAATGTCTGCGATTTTGTTTAAATGTCTGTGATTGTGTCTAAATGTCTGTGATTGTGTCTAAATGTCTGCGATTGTGTCTAAATGTCTGCGATTTCGTCTAAATGTCTGCGATTTTGTCTAAATGTCTGCGATTTAGTCTAAATGTCTGCGATTGTGTCTAAATGTCTGCGATTTTGTCTAAATGTCTGCGATTTTGTTTAAATGTCTGTGATTGTGTCTAAATGTCTGCGATTGTGTCTAAATGTCTGCGATTTCGTCTAAATGTCTGCGATTTGTCTAAATGTCTGCGATTTTGTCTAAATGTCTGCGATTTTGGTTAAATGTCTGTGATTGTGTCTAAATGTCTGCGATTTCATCTAAATGTCTGCGATTTGTCTAAATGTCTGCGATTTTGTCTAAATGTCTGCGATTTTGTTTAAATGTCTGTGATTGTGTCTAAATGTCTGCGATTGTGTCTGAATGTCTGCGACTGTGTCTAAATGTCCGCGATTTTGTCTTAATGTCTGCGATTTTGTCTGAATGTCTGCGATTCTGTTTAAATGTCTGCGTTTGTGTCTGCTGCCTGACTGGTATTTTACTTTTATTGTCTGGAGTAACAAATCGTGCAACCACATAATTGTGCGGCTGGTGTGACACTGTGACACAGGCCATATTTGTATAGAGTATGCTATATTGCAGACGGAGAGTGGGAAGACTGGTCAACATGGTCTGATTGTAGTACGACATGTGATACAGGACTCAAGGTTCGATACAGAAATTGCTCTGAGGCCTCATTTTTCGGACAGGCATGTGTTGGTGATGCTCATGATACCGAGCTGTGTCTGGAGAAAACATGTCACCATCGTAAGTACAGACAGGTTATTGTATGAGTATGTCCACAGTAAAGCAATGCAGGTCCAGCCTCATTTTCCGCCACCCAAATATGATGACCATCATCATCGGAAACTAAAAGATCTAGGTGCATATCGCGAACATTAGACGGCCTTCGGAAAACAACCCAATTCTATTCATTTTGAAACATTATTCGTAATACACGTAATTGGTGCATGGGAAATATCAAATCGACATGGAATTTGATTTCTAAAACTGGAAACATTACTCTTGTGGACAAGCATACCAGTGTTAAGCAGTTTTGGTTATTGAGTGTTTATATCAACCACCCTGTGTGGGTCATAAGAAATGTTTTAAGACACAGTCAACCATATCTATAACGATCAAACACGGAAACTACAACTTCGACATTTTATTTGTGATGTGTAGGCATCCGGCCCATGCACAATAACATGCAGTCCGCCGATGATAACAATAGCCTTTGTTTCCAAATAAAAATGAAAATTAGTTAAATTTCGATTTCCATTTTTGTTCAATATTGTGCATTATCATTTTAATGCATATAATCTTTCAATCTTCTCTGATAACAAGCCGTCAGTCGACCGTGCAGTGTTTATATTATCCATATTTGTCTATTGAAAAGGCTCGAATTATCTCCGGTGGGCTATATAATAATATTAAATAACATTTCAACAGACAAAGACAGTACATATACAGAGGATTAACGTGTACAGTGAATTCTTAACGACAACATCTATGATATGAAAAGTAATTTATGGTACTAGCTTTGTTGGTTTTCCATAGGGAAATATTTCTAAACTCGAAGTAAATTCCACAAATTTAATATTTCGGCCACCGGCCTTCTTCAGAAATTATACCCCTTCTGTTGTTGTTACCTATTGGTATATTCGCGTATTTAATTCAAATTTTACTTTTTTTATTTTTGCTTCTATACTCATACAAAGTTGTTGACGTCGTTTTCATTTTCAAGTCGTTTTCAAGTTTTCATATTTTATGGTAACTTGTAAATAACCGATGCAGTAGACCGAATGATGGCAATTCTTAAAAAAGTTAAATATCATTAAAAGTGGCCAGATAGGAGAACACATTTGTGGCATTTTGGGAGTTGTAACACTGTAATATCACATGTTTTCGTGGGTATTAAATTTCGTGGATTTTGATAAAAATGCATTTCAAATCGTGTGATCGTAAATTTGTGGATTCCAAAACTTGAAAGTGAAACCCATGTTCGGTATTTGGGATTTCGATTAATCGTAGGGATTAGATTAACCCATGTTCTGTATTTGGGATTTTGATTAATCGTAGGGATTAGATTAACCCATGTTCGGTATTTGGGATTTCGATTAATCGTAGGGATTAGATTAACCCATGTTCTGTATTTGGGATTTCGATTAATCGTAGGGATTAGATTAACCCATGTTCGGTATTTGGGATTTCGATTAATCGTAGGGATTAGATTAACCCATGTTCTGTATTTGGGATTTCGATTAATCGTTGGGATTAGATTTCGTGTTCGAGTTTAACAACGAAATCAACGGAAATTCCACTCCCTCGAACAATAAGTAATGGTCTTTTTCGCAGGAGTACCACATACTTTGTTGACTGCTCTTGTCATGTATGTCACCAATTCTATTTTTAGAAACTGGTGGTATTTCGGTTGGTGACTGGTCAGCCTGGCAGGACTGGACGACATGTAGTAAGACATGTGGTGTCGGCATGAAGACTCGAACCAGAGATTGCAATGATACAGTGTGTGTTGGTGACGCTCACATGTTTGCCCTGTGCGAACAGGCCGAGTGCAAAGGTTGGTTTTCATATAGCTTGTAAATAAGCCAACAGATCACTTAGATTGACGAAAAATTACGATGACGTTACATCAAATGTTGTGACTCATGTTAAATTCGTTGGAGTGAAAATTCAAATTGATATAATGTCCATTCATCTACAAGTAATATTCTTCCAAAAGTATCAGAATACATGTATATGTATATTGTAGCAATTATTAGGCTCCAATAATATACTAGTAATAAGGTATAGTATGTCTAGAACTTGAGACAATTATCTGTTACTGTCAGGTATAATTCTCAAGTGCGATGGTAATTCCTAGTTTAAGACACTGCTGCCTAGTACACAGCTATCTGCATAATTCAACAGCTGATGTGTATAAAATTAAGCATGAAAATCTCAAAATTGTGAGAGAAAAATAAGCGCGGTGCTTATGCAGCTGCAGTCACCTGCTGTTTAGATCCATGGTCTCAATATTGCCTAGCGCTCACTGAAGAGTTCTAATTTCTTCGGCAAATAAACTATTGCAAGTCGACAAAGACCGATGTTATCCGTATGGAATAATGGAATTAGTCTGGTTCACGACATTCTGACAAAAGCATCTTTTTTGGATTTTTTTTTGAAATCGTAAACCATCGAGAACAGGTCACGTGCCCCTCCATGGACTTTTTACTATCCAATATACCTGCTCGCTCAAGGCTCGCAGGTAATAAGTATAGTTATAGTCCAGTCAGGGTAAGAATACAATGACGCAGCGGTCGGGTCCACTAAATATTACGGTGTAAAACCAATTCTAAATGCTTAAACAGACAGCATATTTTCAATGCTAAACTAACAAACTATATTCGCACTGCCTATTACGACAATGGTTGTTATCTTATGTGTACACATAAACGGCTACGTCACTGTCACCAGATCCTAACTGGATTATAGTAGATCGAAACTGTTTTTACACTTGATTACTGAATGGAGGTGTGTATTTATGATGCATTCTGTGATTTATTTCAGACGAAGTTCCGGCTTTTCTGGTGACGGGTGTTAGCAGTAACGGTCCGGAGAACGGCAGTATTGTATTATCAAAGGTGATTACAAACGTAGGGGACGCTTATAACATAACGACAGGAGAATTCGTGTGTGAAATTCCCGGTTTATATAATTTCTTCGTTAGTATTGAGAAACAACCGGGCGTGAATCAAGCATATTGTCAACTGATGAAAAACAATGACTCGACCATTTTTGTGGGGTCAAGGTCAGCTTTTATCCACGATTATGTCTATCAACAAGCCAGTAATTCAGCCGTGCTTATGTTGGAAACGGGTGATACAGTTTATTTAGGTGGTTGTTCTGATGCTTCCACTTTAACTGTGAAGACCACTTTCAGCGGAAGTTTGATACATTGAACTGATATTCGGAATGCTTCGGTTGATGAAAAAGCGCCTGAAAGACTAAGATATGAATTTCCGGTTGAAAACCTTGAATGCATATAATTGTTCTGTTCTGTGTGTGAGTGTAATTTAAAGTTGAACGTATGTTTTTCATTATAGTCTACTTCATTGCCAATTGACATTTGAAAGTACAGTGAACTTCCACATATAAGACCAGACAAAATGTGGTTTTTATAACTTAGGCTACCGGCAGACAATTTTTGTTCCGCATTTAAGACCCGAGTTTACCATTTCAAATATGCATATTCTTTCTACATAGATCTACATAATTCTATTATTTATCCATATTCTTTCTACATAGATCTACATAATTCTATTATTTATCCATATTCTTTCTAGTAGTACATACATCTACATAATTTTATTATTTTTATGTTAGTGGGGTTTACTAAATGATTATAATGATATGATATTAAACACGATAGGTAATTGTATATTAAATACAATAATCCAACAAAATGTATTAGTCAAAACACTTCAAAACAATGCAAAATATTTTGATAAAAAGTAGCTTCGAAAGAAAGTGATAAAACGTACTTTTGGTGCATTCTTAATGTCTGATTTACCCATCGCGAAATTAACAAACTACTTACTCATAAAATGTGGCTTTCCGCTGTCAATCTTTAATGGCCTGATTCGAGTACTCGGAAGTGGAAGTGACGTAGAGGTCGCGTCACAAGTTGGGAGCTATTTTGCGTAACGTCATAAACGCCGTTATTTTAGCTAAACATGGTGGAAGTGTCACGTTGAATTAACATTGTAAGCAAAAAACGGACAATGACTTCGAACACATATCATGTATGCTATCATGTGTATTGTATCATTTGTCACCACTATAAAAATCTCATCTCAAATTGAGATTTTGCTCAAATCAGAGTCTGTGTTTGAGACTAATCTGTAGCTGATGGTCTTGAAATTTTACTGTTTTAAACTCAAAATAGTGCATCTGTTTTGTGCTACCAAATTTGAGACCAGTCTGCCATGGAAATTAACTCAAAGACACATGACAATATTTGAGATGAGATTTTTCTCAAACTGAGACGCTTCAGGAGATTGGTTCCAGTCCTTATGTGACAACTATCAATGGCATTATCACATGACCTTAGCCAATATAATATAATGTGCACGGATCTGTCGGTGACAGTTCAAGGCTACATGTAGAGCTGTGTTGAACCGAATATTGCTCGCGTCGAATATGGCTCACATAATAATGCGCTTTATTCGTAGGGTGAAAGCAAAATTGCGGCGAGCCATATACGGGGTAATATTTTTTCACCCTACAAATATGGCTTGCTGCGAGCCATATTCGTTGAGAGTGTGCCTCTTCCCCGAATATGGCTTGCCATACATGTATACGCGAGCCAAATTTGGCGCGAGTCATAGTCGGTTCAACAGAGCAGGACTGATTGGCATAGTTCAGACTAGACTGAGACATATGCAAACAGACCTCGGTTAAATTTCACCTGAGAATAAATAAGACAGTTACAAAATCTGTCTGCAAAGACCACCTCTATTATCTCCCAAACGACCATTTTCGATGATAGGGCCTGGTTACTCTGTTAAGGTACAGCCCGGCTAATAATATTATATTAAGTCAGACAGGGAAGGCAGCACTCAACTTAACCAGCTGAGCACAGAAAACATTAAAAACACAAAGCACTGAAAACACGACATCCCGTCCCTAAAGTCTGCCGCCTCAGTCAGTCAAACTTAAACGGAACGAGAGCCAGGTGACGAGAAAATAACAACTGGACATTACACATCACAAGGACAATCTACAATATATGTATAGTTATAACTTCGGTATACTCCGACGTACTTCGTCATTCCCCGTAGACTGGTTATCCAATTACATATTGTACTAATTGATAAGAGAGACAAAGCACCTGTCAACTAAGACCTTGTTGTTCCAATTGGCGTTCTTTTTAGACAGGTTTTACTGTATGTAAATAAAACAATAACGGCACTATACTATTCAATATATTTTATTTCGTAAAATGAACAGTGATTTGATTATGAGTAAATATGAAATAAACTATGATAAAATGAAACTCAACACGAAAGATAGGATTACGAGTATGAGGTAAAATGGTACTCTAACAACGTAAGAAGAAACGTGGAAGTTCCGCGCATGTCAGATATTCCAGCAATGTTCATAATTCTGGTGAAACTTGGTACTAGCATAAAGCCTATATGTACAACACTACACTGTAATACTGAGTAATCACACCGTACAACCCGTTGCGTGTAAGGCAGCTTTGATGGTGCAAGGCATCGGAAAACAAGTTTTGCGCGTCGTCAGTAGGGTACGTATTTGTTATTTTTGATCACTTACAGATATCGTTGTATCGAAATTCGTTGTAAAGCAATTTGAATAGCTGCCATAGTCGTGAGAACAAGTTTTTTATAACTGCCAACTGTCTTAGTCGTTAGCAGTCGAAAATCAAAGCTGCCTATTATAATTTTCGTTAGCATTTTTGTTGTTCCTCGTTCAATTTTAAACTCCGTATCTTCCCAGAAAATGTACATAGGGCAAAACGGAAACGACAATTATATTGATTAAGTATTCTAGTGTATCACCAGCGATTTGCAATTATTTCAAACCACTGATTAAGTTGAGTTTTTAATGTCAAATGCGAAAGTTTCGAACTTTTTGCAAACATCGCCCGATTAAAAACTGTTTTCTCGATAAATATGGCACTTGTGCGCACATACATTTTTCATACTTGTTGTGTGTTCATCTATTCGACGATATAATGTAAGTAATACATGTCACATTCAACACAAAACACATCAAATTTAACAAATACGTACCCTTCTAAATGCGTGCAAAACTTGTTTTCAGCTGCCTTCCACAAAGCTGCCTTAAAACGGGTTGTATGGTAAATTTAAGGCTCATGACAATAGCTAAAACACTTGTAGAGATGCGAGCGACAAAGACAATGTCCGTTTGTCGGCCTACCGAATTCTCCAAACGTATGCACCAGTCAATATTATGCCCACCCGGGGGTGCGTCGGGGATACAGGGGGGATTAGACAGACGAATCATCCCGACAGGCGGGAACTAGACGACCTTAACGACTCGTGTTTTTTATTAGAGTACCCGGATGAAAAACTATGCCCCACGGTGGGGATTTAGGCAGTAAGCATTGTCTCCTGAGTGGGGATTTAGACATAAAAATTGTCTAATTCCCATTGGTTCGCCCGCCACCCCCCCCCCCCCCCCGGGCTGGCAAAATATTGACTGGTGCAATATACTGATAATTTTTTGTTATATATAACATGGTTAAACTCTAGTTTAGGGAACATGCAACAATTATAAATTATAATGATATGACGAACAAACAGTGATATATTTACAATTACAGTAAAGTTAACAACGTACATGTATATGAATCAAAATTGTACGTAGGATGTTCAGAAATAACGTAGACTTGTCCTCTGGAGTTCGCATTTGTTATAGTCCGAAAATAATAAATACCCCCATCATAATTCGGAATCTTTATGCGATCAGTACACCAAATAAGGTATCAGCAGTGAAAGTAATGTCACAAAGTGGTAAAATTGGTTGCCCCGGGTACGCGTTACCATGGTTATTAAAATGGCGGGTTTACCTATAATATGAATAATAATGTTTTGAAAAATATGCCATCAGATGGCCTGATAATTCCAATTTCAGAAAGCATGTTCATATACAATCTGTCTACAATATTGATCGTTATACGTTATTTCTGAACGTCCCTCGTATCATCAATTTTAAAACATCAATATAATGATAACATGGTCAAATCAGCATGTTCTTCACATGGTGTCTTCATATCAATACACTGAACACACTAGTCTTGTTCCCGTCCGAAATCCTGCAATGTAAAATTTGGGGACGGGAACCAGACTGTGAATACACTTCATGTAGATTTCAAGGATTGCAATTCACCGTAAGATTTACCGGAATCTAGTGAACAGAAATAGTGAAATACACATACATCACTTGCAGCATTTCAAAGCATTATGTAATCAGAGACTATTTTAAAACACGACTTCGTAGGCACTATACTCTAGGTCCCATTGTATGGTACCTCTATCAAATAGTCATTATATACTTATAGGTACCAGTTGCACAATTTAAGCCACGGTCATCACAATCTATACGCAACTGTGATTTTTTTAAACAAAGGGTTTACTAAATTATGGTCTACGATATTATATTTGAAAACAAGTTAAAAAAGACAACAAGTAAAGTGAGCAAACAGAACTCCACATGGACGTATTATTAGTCACGTGAACAAAATTTTGATGACGTCACATAAAGTAAAGTGATGTAAACTTGTTCTCGACTCGTTAAGGTATCACCATCATACTTGGTACATTGTTATGTCAAGATAGAGTCTAGTAAGGCGCCATGTACCGCAATGTTTGTTGTCCAGCAGAAGGTTTAACATATTCTCCACAATTTGGGTCCTTAGATTCAACAGGTCGTTGTTTAAACATACTCTCCATTATTAGGGTCCTTAGATTCATCAAGTCGTTGTTTAAACATACTCTCCATCATTAGGGTCCTTAGATTCATCAAGTCGTTGTTTAAACATACTCTCCATCATTAGGGTCCTTAGATTCATCAAGTCGTGTTTAAACATACTCTCCATCATTAGGGTCCTTAGATTCATCAAGTCGTGTTTAAACATACTCTCCACCATTAGGGTCCTTAGATTCAACACGTCGTTGTTTAAACTTTTTGTACAGGTTTTCAATAACCTGCGCAGTGAGAATGTCTGTAGCATTGCGGGCAGCAACTCTGAGAACATAGAAGCCATCTGATCGAAGATATGACATCACAAACCGATGTATTAACCGTCGTTCACCCTCACCTCTATAGGGCACTACCCTTCTCAAGGTCAAATATTTACGAATAAAATCTACTCTTTTTACCGGAAACATTGTTGCGTAGAACGATGCGCAGAGCGTCATCAAACTTGCTAAACAAAGGAATACCAACCAAAACCAGATGAATAGAAATATTTTGGAATTAAACAGATTGATCGGAAGTACACATTGCACTGTCCATCGTTGTACGTTATTCATCTGTCGTATCTGAAAATCGCACAACGTAACTCGCGGAAACCTCGGTGACAATTTCATGTAATCGGGATTCTCGTCCGCTAATCCTGTTAATATTTCAAATCCCCAGGCGGCAAAATCGTCCCCTAGAAACGCATTTAAAGCAAAATACTGAACAAACGCATTTGTAAAGTAAAGGAATTTTACAAGAAGTGCAGCAGTGATGAAAAAATTGCCATATCGTCGGCCACACACAAAACATGAGTATTGGGATAACTTCTGCTTCAAAGGGAGACAACACACGTCCCTGTATTGTTCTGACGTCACTAACCACGAGTCAATATAATCTGTTATTTCTGATAAATGTTCGTCTCTCTCGGCTTTTGGAGACAGCTGTAATGCAAATATCAAGCCAACAACCTGAAAAAGAAAACCTCTTACAGTTCATATAGAGTTAAAACTATGTAGTTCAGCGGTTTTACTGTTGTAACTAGGTCATTCAGTGTAGGCATTCCGCCTTTTGTTTGCTGAATCTTTTCTATTCAGCTTTTAAACAGTGGGACAGGGGATGTTTAATTTTCTTGGTCGGTAGTGTGTTGGGCACTTCTTCGTTATAAGTTTTCTGACAGCTAAAACTAGGCATTATAGTCCTTTTGCTGTGGAAACTGGGTCATTCAGCTAGTTTTAATTTATTTTGCTTTTCGACAGCTTGGACTTGGGCGGATCTGCGCTTGCTTAGTTGGGCATTGTGTCTTTATGTGTTTTATGTTTCCTGTGCTCGGTTGGTTCAGTTGGGCACTGTGTTTTGTGTGTTTTTAATGTTTTCTTTGCTCGGCTGGTTAAGTTGAGTGCTGCCTTCCCTGTCTGACATAATATAATCTTTTTACATCCCATGAATGCATAGTGTCAATTTATGATTTCCCTGCTTATTGCGAATGGTGGATTCTCATCTAAAATACACCGGTCCCTATGAATATATAGGGCCTAATATATACCACAAATAAGGAGGTATCGAAAATTATTACGATATTAAAAGTTGTAAATCTTATTTCACAAGTGACTAAAAATTAATTAGTACATGTACGAGAGGTGATCACGAAGTTCGTATAAATTGCTCATAAATTATTTAGTTTCAGTTCAATATAGATGAAACTTCATTACCAAAAAGAACAACTTTATTGCAGTTGAATAGGAGAGATCATGTTTGTATACAAAGGGATTAGTACCACCAGCTAGCTATTGGTTAATAGCAAGTTTTTTTGTTCATTCATCCAATAGATTGCCGGTAGGCATTTTGCATATGAATACGGTGATCTCTCCTATTGCAAACCGGAATAATACTCGGCCAATTTTTCGACAATTAACGGTACCATTAACAGCATATTTATACAAACTTCACGATCAACCCTCGTAAATACCTTATCGAGGCTGATGGCCGATGTGGCCGTCAGTGCCTTCCAAAGAATTCGCGGTAACTTGAACAAGATACCCATGAAGAGAAGAATAAAGGGCACCCACTGGTAATATGTTAACATTGTCTCCCGTCTTGTATCAGGATTGGTAGGGATCACATTCTCCATAGGAACGTGGTACGTGTTGGACACCCAACATATCTGAAAGTACAACATACATTTTACTCTATGTTATAGACTATAGTCCAGTCAGGATAAAAATCCAGTGACGCAGCGGTCGAGTCCACTATAACGGTGTAAAACCAATTATAAAGGCTTATGCTACATAGAAACAACTAAACTTACATACTAAACTTCGCTCTACTTGTTTAGACAATGGTTGTGATTTTTTGCGTGCACATAAACTGCAACGTCACTGTCACAATACCATAACTGGGCTTTACTATACTAGTATTTCTTTTGAAAGTATGTCATGAAAAATTAGTTATACTTTAATCAATAGTCATCTTGTTTGATTGTTCGTTTGCGTATCGTCGACTGAGACAGTCGAAAGTATGTGGTAATTCTGGGTTTCCCTGCCGGATTGCCTAATGCCCTCCAAACAATCTGTGTAATACAATGAATCCGGGTGCGATACCTTAAGCTCTTTCCAGGTAGACTCATTGGTTCATTAGCATTCACATTGTATAGCACCGATGTACGCGAGACTACATGTAACCTCTGGGTTATCAACTAGTTCATCTCTAGTTGGGCTATATGCAGGAAACACTGAATAGTTTCTAAAATAGTATAATTCCCTTACTTGTGAAAAGTTGAAAAGTTGAAAAAGAGTGTGTAAAGGCCGGGTAGTTCACTAGTTCAGTTGATTGCGCATCACCCTGTAAGCAAATTGCCCCAGGTTCGTCTCCCAGTTTGGTTGCAAATTGGTGTCACCCTCACAATTCAGTAGGCTATCGAACATCATTTGCTATTATTGGCTCGCAATGAACAGTGGTTGTATCGTTTGTAGTGGTTTAACTAACGTTTAAAGAGTTGAAATGCTGCGAGGAATATGGTATTTAGTTTATTTACCTGATTTGCATAATTAACATGCGCTTCCGTAAACTGCGCCGGGCACCAGCATTGTATAGCGTCACCAACATACTGCTTCGTACTCACAACTATAGTGAATATAACAAGCAACATGGTCGTGTAATGGTGACTCAATCTGTCGATAAAATCATCGTCATTCCTCTTTTTACCGAGTCCTCCATAGCTACCAACAGATCCTAACACTTTATCCAACCTTTAAAATAGAACATGAAGAAATATTTAAATAATGGTAATACATGTACTTAAAAAATTATTATAACGAGAGAAACTGTTAAACTTAGGACAAATTCAATAAGACCAGTATGTGGCGGACAGTATTAACCAGGGTTTTCAACGAAAAAAACAACTACTAAGGTTAACACAAAGATGAGTGCTTTCATAATCTACCACGTCCTTTTCTTTTAATAAAAGCGATTGACACAAGTGTTTGTGCTCACATCAGCAAAAAGCGATTAAAGGTACAAATAACGATGAATTGAACTTAGTTTACATCAGCAAATGGCGATTAAATGAACTGAGTTTACATCAGAAAATGACGATGAACGGAACTTCACATCAGCAAAAGGCAAGTTGGAAGTGTATTTGTTTACATCAGCAAATGACGATGAATTAAACTTAGTTTACATCAGCAAATGGCGATGGAATGAACTTTGTTAACATCAGCAAATGGCGAGTTGGGAGTGTATTTGTTTATATCAGCAAATGGCGAGTTGTGAATGTATTTGTTAACATCAGTAAATGGCGAGTTGTGAATGTCTTTGTTAACCTCAGAAAATGACGATTTGTTTAAAATGTAAAATATTATGGTATATGGATGCTATAATAAATGTACATTAAAGGAATTGGATAACATTGTAGAATGTATGAATGTTCTACATGTATCACTAGATAGAATAGGAAGCTAAAACAACAATAAAACCCACCCACACACATATACGTACTGACTGTTAAAAGCTTGTATAATTCAATTGTTTTGCGATTAAAATGTTTTATAATGTAATAATGTCTACTTGTCGACTTGCCATGGAAAACACATTTGAGTGAGTTTTTTTTATTTCTACAAAGTTAAAACTCATGTTAAACATATACGTATAGTAAATATCAATAAACATGAATATGTGTACTAATGACAATACTCGTTGCTAGTTCTAACAATATGAATGTTTTTTTGTAATTGAAAACAATTATGATTTTTCGAGCGAGATGAATTTTCGTTGATTTCGTAGTTAAACTGGGCCACGAAGTCTGAAGCCCACGATTTATCGAACTTCCAAATAAGTAACATTGGTTAACCGTTCGATTTTTTGTAATCCATGAATTTACGAGCCAACAAAAATGCATTTTTATCAAAATCCACGAAATTTAATACCCACGAAAATATGTGATTTTACATTATTCTTGATTAACCTAATGTTTACGGTTCTCGTTAGATTTACATAAATTGTCAGAATACATTTGTAGTTAAGATTATACGATTCACATTGAATTCCTCAGATTATCGCACCCCGAGAAAAGCATATATACATCAATTATTGTAATTATGAACATTTGTACTGTTATTTTATGTTATTATTACTAATGAAGGTACCTGCTATACGTAGAGACAATCGTGTTCACAAACAAATTAATTTTTCATATGACAATCATATCAAAGTTAGTATTTGAGGGACTCGGACTGACCCCTCGATGTCAAATCTCACACCGATCTCCTAACAGCTATATAACGTTACACATTGCCACTTTTGAACAGAGCGCAGCGGCAAGAGAAATCATTGCGTAGGAGAAGAAATCCTATTGGTCAAAATCTTCCATAGTCGAAAAACCTTCCAGGCAAAACCCCTCCAGGACAAAACAACTTCCGCGAAAAACCCTCCCGGATAAAACACCTTCTGGGCAAAACCCCTCCCGTACAAAACGCCTTTAAGTAAAGCCTTTAAGACAAACTCCTTCCGTAAGATAACCCTTCCAACCCATCCAGGACGAACCCCTTCCGTACAATAACCCTTCCAACAAACCCGGACAAAGCCCCTCACGGACATAAACCTCTTCCGGACAAAACCCTCCATAATAAAGTCCACTATCGGACAAAACCCCTTCCGAACAAAACCGATCCGAGTCAAAACCCTTTCCAGAAAACCCCTAAAACGGTCGTCACAACCCGCAGTACGTGTAAGTTAGTGTTGTCTACTTACAAAGAACGTGGGCAAAATTTGAGGATTCGTATGTGGTAAGTACCGCCTCCCTGCGAATTTGAGAGCAAGCAGACGCGACGTAGCACTATAAGTGTATAAGTATGAGAAACTTTCGCTGCGTTCGAGCTGAGTTCGGGCTGCGTTCGAGCTGCGTTCAGCTGCGTTCGGGCTACGTTCGGGCTGCGTTCGGGCTACGGATTCACCCCAGTTCGTTTAACACGCGTGCCTTCTACTGCCAACGTACAACATAGGAACAACGTACGTGAGCAGCACGTGAAAGTATCGTCTCAATAGGATAGTTAACGTGGCAATCGCACGAGGATCGTAATTACTAAGCACGTTGAAAGCAGGTACAACTCACTTCACCTAAGTGCAACGTACGATGCACGCTAGACTGGTACCCGTTCGAATGTTAAAATATCCGTATATTGCATCGTCAGAAAGCAATCTGACCGAGGCACCAGTCTAGATGCACGCAGTCACTTACGGCCAGTGCGTGCTTGGGTGTGCGTCGACGCACTCCCGTCGTACTCCCTTCCCACGTCTTCGGAAAAACGTAGCGACCGTAGCCTCCCAAAAGTACGTACATACACGTTGGGTTGTGACCGGGCCTTAAAACGTGACTATTGGCAAACTGAATAAAACTATTATCAATACCACTTGTACGGGTTTTCGATTTTTGGAAAAAAAAATGCAATAAATGAATTTTATAAAGTATGTAGGTATACGTATTTATTTAATGCTAACTGGTGAGATATGGAGTTCTATCAGTGAAATAAATAAGCTCCGCCCCCTCACAGGGACTACTTTAATTTACCAAAATCTCAACACTAAAATGTCTGTAACTTTTTTATTACTGAACGGAAACATGTCATGTGGGGTTTTTTATTCTTAGTTAGACCATTTCCTACAAGTTGGTGTATGATTTAATGCAAAATTCTCAAAAAGCCGTTTTCACCTATTCACCATAATCCAAGATGGCGGATTTTGAAGTGAAAATCTGAATGGAATAACATATTCATACGTAGCCTAACCACAGTGGTAATTTGGCATAAATAGTACCAGTTTTGACACCATATAAGCATTAAATAAATAGAATATTTGTTTGTTTTGATTGAATATGGTTAATATCTCATCTTGTAGTGATAAAATTTTAATATTTTCACTCGCGCTACGCGCTCTTGAAAATATTGAATTTTATCACTACACGATGAGATATAAACCATATTCAATCAAAACAAACAAATATCCTCTATATATACGATCAACGCATTGTAAAGGTATGTCACTACACACCTGCCATGTGACGAACCAGGAATGCAATGTGTTATTAGTTTACATTATAAAGAAGCGTCCCACTGCTTGCGCGGAAATTACATTATTTTGGGAGGATTTATAAAAGTTTCCATTCCATACACTGAAGGCTTTAACCTACATATTCCTATTATTTTTATATGTATTTCTATACCAAGAACTATTACTCCGCCGCCATTAATTTGTGTGAGGTAGCCGAGTTATTTATGACGGCTGGGTATTATTAAAAACGTCATATAATAATGACGACATAGACTAAAAGCTTAATAGATCATTAAATCCAATCTTTTATTGCGTGGTTTTAATGAACGTAAGTACAAAATGTAATATTTCCCTGTTTTTCTCTGTTGGAATTTGACGGTGTACCAGTTTAGTAATCTCTACTCCTTACGACATTGCCTAACACGTGTCTTTTCATAATCACAAATACAAAAATATAAGAACTTTGTGTATAGGTAAACTCAGACTTTTTTCAGAAATACGACATAGATCTCTAATTAAATACTTTACAGTGATCAAGTTAAAGTTGTACATTAAGACTCGTTCAGAAGATGCCAATTATCAAGACTGCAATACATTAGGAACAACATCTCGGTTGTGATTCAGATCCCAAAGTCCCGCCAAACAGATACTCTACAAGGTTCAGAATCAAGCCTAGGTCTACCCCACACTGGCCAAGAAGAAAAATACACCAATTCCACTTCTTTTTCACAGAAGAAACATTAAGACAGTTTTACAGGCCGCGTACTATCATTCCCTACCAAGCCATTCCAAACTTGAGGGTACAAATGCACAAATCAAGAATCGCATGGACTCAGGGAAAAGGTTTGGCCACTCCAAGTGGCACTGCATCAGAAGCTCTACAACACGACAAAGGACCTGAGGAAGACAACTGTCTTTGTCAAAAGTTCTGCAGTGACAGGATAAAGGCGTACGGGACGACGAAGAAGCCATTCACACATCGTAGTACGAATACACCTTTAACTAAGTATAGCGGCGACTTCATTTGACAGTATGTTCTGTCATCTGTTTATTACCACGCCGAATAAGGGAGATAAATATTATAATCATGTTCGATGAAGAATATCTGTTTGTTATTCCATTTCTAATACGGCGGCGGTAGATGGTGTACGCCCACATCCACAAAACATTATCAAGTAACTGATCTATCCCTCGGAGAATGACTAGCATGATGATCGGATAAAGTTTGCACGTTCTCCTATAAGGTATTTTTCCGTTTAAAGGTAATAGCTCACTAATTAATGCTAATAAATTAATATGCTCTTAATAGTCACCGAGGAGGAACTAACATTATTATGCAACCCAAAATGCATAGCAAATAAAATGCTCATTTTTTTCGTTGAAATGTAGGCAACAAGGGCAATACCGGAATCACAACATATTCTGAATCAATGCATAGCCCATTTTGGGTCGTATATGTTGGTTCGTCCCCCGTGATAATGGTCAACATGCCAACTGATGTATAGCTAATATATAAATCAGTGTCGATGGTGATTTCGACAAACTTTATCGTTTAATATGTATTAAAATATCGACAGAATAAGCCATATTCGTTTTTCAATTTACAATGATATAGCCTAAGAGCTGAAGGCGATTTATTGAATGTTTTTGTCCAAATCTGAAACTTGCACAAAAAATTTAAATAAATCGCCCTCAGCTCATACGCTAATATATAATTTTCATGAAAAAGAAAAATTTTAATTTAATGATCCTTTACATCAATTTTAAATTAACAATAGAATTGTTGAAGTACTAACCAGTCAAACACTGTCCATGAACTGGAGGTTTCCACACAAAGTCCGTTACCCATTGTGCACGACCGACTAGTATTATAGAACTAGTCTGGTCCTAACTGTGAGCAAATCGTATCTGAAAATAAAAACAAAACATATGTTATGTCATAAAACCACTTGAATTTAGTACCTGGAAAATAAAAAAAATCATCCAAAGGTCGCTGCTGATTTTTCTCTTTTCACCTAAGTATCATCATACACCGGCGTAGCTAAAGAGGTATTTTTAACCAAGCGCAGTACTAGCAATTAGTAAAGCGAAATTAACTGTATGAATATAGTCAGTTATGATGAGGGTGTAGGAATTCGTGTATTTGACTTGACCCCAGCTATTAGCTATATCATAGAGTAGATCCACCCATAGGGACATGGTTTCAAACCACCCGAGTCAAAATTATCTGACTGAACCTAGATAGAGAAGGTTGGGCAGCGGCCATGTTTAGCCGCAACGGATATGACGTTACAGGAACTGGTATCCGTGTTTGCTGTGGCAACTGTAGTAAAACTGGGTACCAGCTATCGAAACGTCATATCCGTTGCGGCTAAACATTCTCTCTATATATGGTACACTCATTTTAATATGATCAGACAATACATGCTAAGGCATTGGTAGAAAGGTTGTGTGCTAAACTTTACGGGTACCTCTAACTTAAATGTGATACAAAAAATGTACAACATTTTACCTTGTTATTTTTGACAATAAGTACTAGATATAAATGTAGAAATGAGAACATTATTGGGAATCCCGGGACGATATTACCAGGTACGTTTTTATCAGGTACGCTATTACCAAACATTTTATCAAAATAACTGAGACATTTCATTCGTCTATGAATTATGTAAAGATAACAGGTATATTTTATTATCAAACATTGTCGTAAAGGAAATTTTTTTGTGAGTCATACAGCATAATAAACCTGGTGATTATTGTTGATACAAAACTTCAAGAAGAGCGCAAGGTTTAAAGCAATACGTGACGTAAGAATACGCGTAAAAAAAACGCGCGTACAAAACTGTTAGCATTTACGTTTGTGACGCAAGAATACGCGTACAAAACACGCGTACCAAAATGTTAACAACACGATTGTGACTGAAGAATACGCGTACAAAACTGTTAGCAATGCGTTTTTGATGCAAGAATACGCGTACAAAACTGTTAGCAATACGTTTGTGACGCAAAAGTACCCGTACAAAACTATTAGCAATAATATTGATAAAGCCTGTATGGCGAAATATTAAAGAAAGAGTGAAACATTAAACAGTGTTATTAGCAATACGTTTATGACGTAAGAATACCCGTACAAAACTGTTAGCAATACGTTTTTGATGCAAGAATACGCGTACAAAACGGTTACGTTTGTGACGCAAGAATACGCGTACAAAACTGTTAGCAATACATTTGTGACGCAAGAATACCCGTACAAAACTGTTAGCAATACGTTTGTGACGCAAGGATACGCGTACAAAAATGTTAGTGATACATTTGTGAGGCAATATCTTCTTTCAATTAAGTACAAATCCCACTGTCCGACTTTGTCGTATTTTGTAACAACATGCAGTCTATACTATCAACTGGGCTTAAAATCAAAAATAAATCAAAGCGCCGAAAGCACAAAAGTTGTTCGAATGAATGCAGACTATTTTGCATTACCGGTTTACATCCACGTAGGAAGTTACGCAACATTACTGGCTGGCCGGTTTACTAGTGCAAAGGTGGCGCCGCCTAATGGTGGCTTAGGAAGAAAAGTAGTTTCATCAACTAAACTATAAGCGATTGTAGAAACGTGTGTATAAATTTAGTTGTTCTATCGAACAACCAAAAAATAATCTGTGCTCAAGGACACAGTGTACGTATTTAACTTCTTGTCGATTGATGTGTGTGATGTTTCAGTTTGTTTAAACTGTCTTATCTTGCATGATTGTGTTCAACAAATTCATACATTAACTATATACGGAGTTATGACTAACAATGTGACGTGTATTTCTAATGATAGTTACATATACGGGTATATTATGTAATACCCCGTGTTTGTTGTCTCTATTTTGGTGATAAATACCCATACATGACGTGTTCCTTATACATATAACTGCGTAGTGTTGTTTGTTGTCTCTCTTTGGTGATAAATACCCATGACGTGTTACTTATAACTGCGTAGTGTGGGAAATATTTTAAAGTGTTCCCTATTTATTTGCTCGTCTAGAAAGTTTACATATACATATAAATAAACATACAAGTTGAGACCAGACAACGGTCCTTATTAGATTAGTTTTAAGGTTAAAAATATAAAAAATAAACTTTGACTAAGTATGATAACTTATTTTCGTGATTTTGAAATGACTTGGTCATGTGTGAGTTTGTCTATCGTTAAATGCATCTCTGTCGGAACAGCAAATTGACATACAGTACAATCATTACTTTTCGAGGGAGTCGAAGTTTCGTCGATTTCGTTGTTGAATTCGAACACGAAATCTAATCCCCACGATTATTCGGCATCCGCAATACGGAGCATATTAAGTTATCTTTCCATGTTTTGTAATCCACGAACATACGACCCAACAAAAATACATTATCATCAAAATCCACAAAATCTAATACCCACGAAAATATGTGATTTTACAGCATAGGGAAAATTTAAAACAAAACGGAACATAAATACCAAAATTGGCATTTTATCTGGTTTTCAATAGAAAGTAAAGGCCGTGAAAAAGACGAAGAGTTGCTGTTTTTAAACTTAAATAGGACCATTGATTCATCATTTTAAATTAATGAAAAACTATTCATATGACGACAGAGAAATTAAATAAACATTTGTGATAGCAACAAATTTTATGCGTTAAACAGCGACTTCTTTAATTATAGCCTTCTTACTTATATATGTAAACGGCTATCAGTTTCCCAATATCGGATGGTTAAAAAAGTTGGGGATGGGGCAGATTCGATTGTCAATGTCCACGCCGTCTTTGTACAGGCACATGGAACTGCCATATATGACGGTGCAATATTGGCTTATCATGACAATGCTAAGTACCAGGGAGTTTACCTTGTAATGCATTGTAAAGTACCAAATTAAAGTCTATTTTCATGCAACCGCCTGTACATGAACTATTTGATCGTTCATTCGGAAGTCGGCCCCCAGGCAGCCACAGCACAGTAGTAGCTTTTGACCTTCTCATATACCATTTTATACACCTCGGTTTAGCATTTGGGTTATTCGTGCTCAGAGAAATAAGGCAGTGGTCCAGTCTGCGATTGAACCCGGGACCTCTTGATCCCGAAGCGCGCGCCCTACCTCTAAGTCACCACTCCCCCACGCTAAGCTTAAGCTATAATACATGTATAAACTTAAAAGTAGATAGTGACATAATTAACAACCAATACGTGTGTTCTCTAAGGTATTGTTCTTGAGAATTTGCTTTGAATTTATTTACAAAAAATTGCTCCCCCTCGTGGCGTTTGTTATGCGTTGTAAAACAAAATAACCCAAGTAGCGTAAATGAAAAGATTATTTTTCCTTTATTGCATTGTATCATGTGAGTTTTATCTAAAACCAGACGCTTGTTTCGTTCCTCTCGGTCATTACTTCTCATATGAAGAAATAGTATTTTTATTTATAATATATTGTGATTATAAAGTCGTATATTTAAATATTAAAGAAACCAGACACGCCATATGGCGGATGTCCATTAGTTACCATCTAGTCCACTGCCGAGTTATTGCACATAAAATAATACACTATAACCCTCAATATGTTTATATATTTTTTAGATATTGTAGTGGCATCTTTACACATATGTATTATTCAAAATATCAAATCGTATGTTGATAACTAGTGTGTTACCTAGAGGTAGGGCGCGCGCTTCGGGATCGAGAGGTCCCGGGTTTGATCTCCGTCTGCACTACTGCTTAATTTCTCTGAGCAAGAATAACTCACAATGCTCCACTCGACCAAGGTGTGAATTGGTACCTGTGAGGGTGTTGTCTGAACATGTTCTATAATTCTGGGAGCCGCAGATCGATTTTGGCTACACACCCACTAAGAGAAAAATAGTTTCCCCGAGGAGACTCGAACGCAGATTTCCTTAGGTAGCCCAATGACCAGGGGAAGTTAAAATGTCAAAGGGTGGCTGAACGGCTGAACTGCTGAAAACTGCCCCCGAAAATGGGTAACTTAACTTTGTGTGAATTCATGTACTCTTATGATAAAATGCAGAAAAACTTATTTCTAAAACTGTTCGGGTAGTTTTAAAAGTCTTCTCACAACGAAGATTATGAAGTCCGTTTTTTTCAAGTGATATATTTTCCATTGAAATGACCAGTTTTGTCAAATTTAATCTTAAAAACTGAACACAAAGATACCTCCCACTCTGACAAAGTCCCTCTTTTACAAAGCCCCTCACTGACAAAGTCCCACTCTGACATAGCCCCAATCTGACAAAGTCCCCTTTGATAAAGTCCCTTTCTAACAATGTCCAACTCTGACAAACCCCTTTCTGACAAAGTCCCTCTTTGACAAAGTCCCTCTCTGACAAAGCCCCATTCAGGCAAAATCGCTCTGGGACACATTCCCACACTAACAAAGTCCCCATTCTGAGAAGGTTCCTGTTTGACAGACTCCCACACTGTCAATGCCCCCCTTTGACAAATCCCACTATGACAAAGTCCTACTCTGACAAATTCCCACTCCGACACAGCCCCACTTTGACAAAGACCCACTCTGACAAAGTTCCACTCTGACAAAGTCCCACTTTGACAAAGTCACACTCTGACAAAATCCCTTTCTGATTAAGCCCCTCTTTGACAAAGTCCTTCTTTGACAAAGCTTCATTCTCCCAAATTCCCCTCTGACAAAGTCCCTCTCTGACAAAGTCTCATTCTGACAAAACCCCACTCTGCCATAGCCCTAATCTGACAAAGTCCCCTTTGACAATGTCCCTTCCAGACAAAGCCCCTCTTTGACAAAGTCCTTCTTTGGCAAAGCCTCATTTTGACAAAGCCCCCCTCTGACAAAGTCACCCTCTGACAAAGTCCCTCTCTGACAAAGTCCCTGTCTGATATAAGTCCCTTAGTCCGTTACAATGGCCCTACCTGGCAAAGACCCTTTTTGATCAAGTCCAACTCAACAAACCCCCTCGCTGACAAACTTTCTACTAGGCCATAAGTACATAACCCGTTAATTCAGGCGCGTAGCTACCTATATATTTTATACAACTATGGGACGAACAACTACATGATTCTTCCACAGCATGCTCCTATGTATTATTTGCAAACTTTGGTTTCAAACTATATTCACATATTGTTAATATCAGAAAACTTAATATTGCACTATGCAGACTTAGAACGTGATCGTTTAGAAATAGAAACAGGCCGATGGCACAAACCCTTGAAAATCTCTAGATTAGAAAGAAAATGCCAATTATGTAACAAATTAGAGGATGAGTTTCACTTCATACTTGAATTAATTATTAACCTCTCTCAATAAATTTAGAAAAGCCTGAAACGAAGAGATACAGAATATTATGTACGTTACTGTTCGAAAAACAAACTCCGCATACCCTATAAATTACGTACTTCAATCCTTTTGGACTACATAGTAGCATATTTAATGTCATGCGAATAACTATATTTAAAGTTACAGTGTACTTGGAATATAACTCATTATTGTCGATAATTTCCACTTACTACTCATATACTTGCTACCGGAATTGAAAATAATAATATGTATACATGCATGTTTTGTTTACACTATAATAGGCCTATGTATATTTGTGTTTATAATTATATCAATGCATGATTGTACTTATATATGTAAAATCATGGGCATATTGCCTTTTTTCGAAATAAACTCATCTATATTTCTTGTAAGAAAACCTGGTTAATTAGTTTTTTGTCCGCATGTACCGAGTTCCACATCACGGTTGGAGACGTTAAGGTTATTCTCATATCTTACATAATCGGTACATTTGACATCATGTGAAGTGCATGTTTATACGAAACAAATAATTTCCAGGAATGAAAGACATTTAGGTGATACCGAGCGATACCAACGTGCCCGCCTTCACTCTGCATGAGTCTGTCGTCTGCCAAAGGTATTCACTGAACGAAAAATGGAATAAAATCGGCTAACTTCGTAAATCTTCGGAAACGGTCGGAAATAACCGAGTGCAACTGATCGACTACATTCGGAGAAAATCGGAAAAAGTTAATAACATGAACTTTAAGAACAAAAGAAATTAGTATGAAATAGCATGAGTACAAATGAACGTGTATCTCGTTTATTTATGTTTCAAGAAATGTAAAAAGTAGCAGCAATGTTTATCGTAATCAAATGTACAAATAATTAATGTATCAGAACTCCAGTGCGTGTCCATATTGTAAGCGCGTGTAAGCTCACGTGATCAAATTTCACCGACGGGAAAGTTTTGTCAGAGAGAGAGAGAGCTTACATTGACTCAACACCCGGGTATGATACAACATGAACAAGCACATGCCAACCTTATCAGGATATCAAGGATATAAGATTAGTTGTCATGGAGTCGAAAGAAATGTTCTTTTCCGTTCCACAAACAGTCTGTATCCGAGGCATGAACAGTTAATTTACAAGACTCGACAACAGCCGGAAAATAATTCTTTACAGTTCACATAGAGACTATATCCGGGGTATTAACAGTTAATTATACAAGACTCGACAATAAATGCATTCATACTTCTAGTAGTTTAATTGAAAATCATGATAACCAGGTAGAAGTAAGAATAGCCAGTTCTTGTAATTGTAATCTTACGAATATGTTCTTATTTTATAAAACTAACCATAATAATGAAAATGATATATAGGGCTTTAATTTGTTTAAACATTTTGATTATAGGCTTAATTGTCCCTGACAGGGAATTTTCGTTTGTAAACTATATATTTTCTTCACTTAGTCAATGCAACGTAGATTTTTGCCCCGGCATCAGCCGTCAACTTGCCCTTGGGTCAACAGACCCCTAAAATACTGACCACCATAGTCTTGAAAAGTTTTATCCTGATGACCACAGCGTTCACCAGATCAGAAAAATCATACTCATGGTACATCCACGCGTATCCGACGACCGACATGGCCGCCGGACCAACGAACATGAATAAACTATAATCCCATTCAACACTACATTAGAACTACAGGTACATTAAATACAATTAACAAGTCTTATGGTTTGAATTTTGTTTCAAATAACACTAAAACAATTAAAACAGTAACAACCTAATTCAGTTGTTTTCAATTTTCAAAGTGTATTGCGCAATGCTGGCCACCGGTCTATACATCAGGAATAAATAGCATATACATATGACATGTAACACTGAATGAAGTGTCAACTTATTTTACTAGTGTTAAATACATTTTACTTACCAAGAAAATATCCATAATATTTAAAACATCAAGTTGAAGTCGAGTCTTTCATTTTTTATTATTATCTTTTAACATCCGTCTTATTACAGAATTATTAATAGCCAATACGATTATGTTGCTATGTGGTAAAACTCGTTTTAGCTCAAATCACAACTTTCCATAAATCCTTGCCTTTTACGTAATTTATAACGTCTTGATAAAACACGAAAACATCTCCAAAATCCGTCGAGTGTATTTGAGTTTTATTCCACTACATTCATGGGCGACAAGTATTGTTCATACGCATTTTTATCTTCGATAGAAATTATAATGATTGAACAAAAGCGAAATGATAAATAAGTACATGTAACTCCATGTGTGTTTTGTATAAATAACTAATGCAGATCACAACTGAAGAGCATATAATTAGTAATTAAATAATTTCACAATTATTAACAATTCATGACAAAATTAACACAGATCTGCAACATACATGTAAATTTATAACTCAATTATGCCAAAAATTATCGCGTACAATTCAGATATAACACCTTTTAGTCATTGTGAAAATGAACCATGTTCACTCTAGCGTAGTTTTTCTCTCAATTCTTTCCATATGCCAGTAGCCCCCATCTACCTGTCCCAGACACTCGTGTTTAGTTCTATTCAAGTATGCTTAGCCTCCCTAAATCACCTACATCGCATAACACACAAAACAACAAGTGATACATCTAGAATTATGATTTTGGCAAAAATCTTAAGTTTTATGTCATTTTCTAATAAAAGTGAATTCTCGGAATATGCGTTTGCGTCTAACAGTCGGTTTTACGGGCCATTTATTAATTAAGGATTTTGTCAGACGCATATTTTGGTCTTTTGTAATGTCATTATCGTAAATGAAATACCCGGTAGGGAGCCTTGTATTCACTGAATCATCCACCCTGTCATCTGCACCAATCTTCTATAAGACAAGAAAAACGCATTTCGTAATATTTCTAGTACGTTCAATTGTCACTTATTGACGGTGGTTTTGTGTGTGTTAATGTTGTTTAATTGTGGCAACACCCATTGTTGTAAATCATAGCTAGACTGATGTCTGAAGCCACAGGTACCACAAAAACATGTTTCTATTATTTTCATGAGAACATCTCTGTTGACTCTGATGACTCTGTTGGCGATGTTGTTAATGCTGTTGTTGTAACAAGTGTGGTTGTGGTCGTTGCTGCTGCTGATACTGCAACTGATGGGAAAAGGTGTTAAAAAAGGCCTAGCTGCTGAAAAAGATTGTATATTAAGTGGAAAGCAAATAACTTTCTCCTTAGCATGGCGTATATTTCATAGAAGTCGATGAAGATATAAAATACTTACGGATATTTTTGTTTTCGAAGTGAAGCAAATTTCTTCTTGGATTTGTAGCCTTTAGTGATGTAGAAGTCACGTGGTATTGCTACGTTGAAATGGTTGAACAAGTGATTAACTATGTTTCATTGGCTACTAACCAAACACCGAGTAAAGTTCACTAAACATGGGCTTTTGTTTGACCCTTTAATTGACCTTAGATACCCGGAAGTTTGAAAAATCCACCGTAGGGATTCTTACAAAAGGGTTGTTTTTCCACCTAATGATAGACAATCAGGCATGTCCCTAGTCCATGTCTATGTCGAGATTCGCACTCCCGATCATATTTGTATCACAAACCGACGATCTAGAGCTATACCTTGGTATATTTGTATCACAAACCGACGACCTAGAGCTATACCTTGGTGTATTTGTATCACAAACCGACGACATAAAGCTATATCTTGGTATTTTTGTACCACAAACCGACGACATAGAGCTATATCTTGGTATTTTTGTGTCACAAACCGACTACATATGGCTATACCTTGGTATATTGGTATCACATTTTGTAGAAACAAGTAAAAGACGATAGTTCTATGCTTCCTATGAATTATTGTTATTATAATTGTTAGTTTTCACTTAGTGAAATATGTTTTTATTGGACAATAATGTGTTTCGTTTAGTGTCTGACTCTTGCGTGGGTGAATGGGCGCTGTGGCCGTTTCTGTATGTCTTCTGTTGTCTGTGCGTTACATTATTTACATGGACCGAACCAGATGGAGAGCTGTGGTAAAGGCCCGATCCTCCGACCAGAGTGAACAGGACTAAATGACTAAATGAAATATTGTCCTATAATATAAAGTTGTTGTTGGCAGAATGGTCGTACTAGCATAGCGTATATCACTGTAGGACTTGTTGTGAGCAAATGCATCTGTGATTTCCGATCACAGTATGACCTATTGGAAGACTATACAATTCAACGTGTATGCCTTATTGCGATAACCGGAAGATGACTCGTTTTATACACTGTGACTAGTTATCCAGGGAAATGTATGTAACTTAGTTGCGAGAACTTGCGCCATGTACATATTAGCATATGATTGTAAAAAGGAGAGCAATATGTTTTAACTATCTATTGCAATTGCCTTCAATTAGTTTCCGAGTTTTCTCCGATTTTTCGGTTTATTTGTGTGCATATTTTACGACCACGCTGATCCATTATATAGCCAACAATAAACGATTGAACATACTGTTTATTTTAATTTCATGTACTTCGCCAAAATCTGAAATCTGTTTTGGATCCTATTTTAATTTTGGGGATTAGAATGCTTTTAAATTTTATTTCAAATTTAAGAATAAATATACCTGTACAGTACAACCTTTCCTAAGCAACCCTATCATGCAACACATTTTGAAAATGTCTGATGTTGAGAGGTAACATCACAGTCGTGAAACTGCGCCGGTTGGAATTTTCCGTGAGCCGGACGGGACACACCAATATTGGCAGTACTTCATTGGCAGTGTGCCTTTGTAGCTCAATGGGTAGCGCGCTTGACGTCTAATCTGGCGAACCGGGTTCAAATTCGTGTGAAGGCACTGATATGCCTGCCATATTTCACCAGAAAGCTGACTAGGTTATTTGGGCAAATAAAGGCTACGCTCGGCTTTTTTATTATTTCAAATGGAAAATGGAGATATGTTGATGAACTATAGAGGTAACTTTCACAGTAAATTCTAACTACAATAAAACTTAACATAGATACTACCTCAATGTAAAAGGTATCAGGAACCAATAAATACATAAGCGGCCCAAATGGTGATACACCAAATGAGTCCTGAAAGAAACATTGCATTAACTGGAAATGGTGGTATGGATTGACAAGTCTGCTTTGAAATCATGAAATTGAGTTTAGCAATTGGGTGTGCATATGTATGTGATGTAGCAAAACTGTTTAACTTTAAATTTTGTGACATTTTGACCTAAATATGAAAGTGAAAGTAGAGTAGGGGTTAACCGGTCTGTGATCAATCCGCGCGAAAGCGAAAATGCGTTCTCTATCTTTGATGAGCAAAATGTTTCTTAGAAGATTAATGTCCCCCTTTTTTATTGTATTACTTTGAAGCTTAAACATACTTCTTTAAGATGGTATATGTGTGCCAGGTGGCCATAGACTAAAACCTGTTGAAATTTGAGGCCGGCCGTTGTCACTTTACATTGAACTAAAGAACAAATTTATTTGGTGGTTCCTAACCGTAAGTAAGACTACAATTCTCAGGTCAATGTTCAATGTGTTGCTCTTTATTTAACCTTTATCTTACGATCAACTCAATAATGACACCAATTCTTAAGGGTTTCAAGGGTGATCAAACTATTGAGGTTTTGTTGTACTCAGGCATTGTTATTAAACGTGTTATTGTGGGATTGTGGTCTTCAGATATCAACTTGATAGACACAATTGTAGTTTGAGCGTATATATGAGCCAGTCTCCAAGAAAACCTGCTATTTTGACAAAAATATTAACTTTAAGATTTTCAGTATTACAGGATAATGTTAAATAAGCAAATTGCAAAAGAAATTACATGTATGTAAATATCTTGAGTTTTAAGGAAGTTACAGCTGTTTTTGTAGAGTCCCTATTCGGAGCTTTTTGTGTGACGTCGCTCACGTCATTCAAACGTTATTCGATGTAACTGAAATAAGTATTTCATTATTACACCATTTGATCAATTCATGACATAAACTGTTCAAAATAGTACCAAATTCTATAATTATGTTTCACTTTTCAAAATATATATCAAAGTCGAAATTGTTTGCATTCAGAGAAAGGCTACTTCTGTTTTAAACAACTAAATCTTCGTTTTTCAAAATCGGAGTACTTTTCTGAAATTGGTCACCATAGCAACGAAGTATGTGTTTTCGACATAATTCATAGGAAAATTTAAAGCTAAGGTATAGTACTATGTGGGTCAATTACTTAAAATAGAATCAATAGATACGTATTTTCCTTATTTTAGAGCTACATTTTGTATATCAAAATCTTGATACATATAGTAATTACATAATGTCATTATAGCAGGTTTTCCTGGAGACTGGCTCATATATATACTATACAACCTCTCCAGAGGAACCTCTGAAGAGCAACATCCTCTCTACAACAACACTTTCAAAATTATCCTTAGGTGATATTTACTCTAATTTCAACCTCTGTAGAGCAACTACCTCAGTAAAACGACTGATATTTGGTGCTCTCAAAGTGTGTTGTTCTACAGAGGTTGAACTGTAATGACTGCTTAAGACAGGTGGCTGCTTTATTGAGAGGAGCACTGACACATGTTTGAAAATTATCTAACATTAATGTACAACCTCTGTAGAGCAAAGCCACTTGGGAACTGCAAATATCGGTCATTGTGTAGAGGTTATTGCTTTAAGGAGGTTCAGTTTATAGCAAATATTGGCTAAGGGAAATTTTAAAGGTGCTGATGTAGAGAGGGTGTAGCTCTACAAAGGGCCGCTTTGGATAGGTTATACTGTATGTAGCTAATTTTGTTGGTACACACATCATGAGTTGACGGGATAACTCATTTAGAAAAGTGCAGTACATTTGCAACATTCATGAGCTTTGAGTTTTATTGCCTTGGTAACACATCTCTACATGAAAATAACTGTACCCTAGCAATGATTAGTATTCGTACATTCATATATCTATAATCACATGCAATCATAGCTCCAACATGAATTACCATAGAAACCCTTTACCGCCGCCACAATAACACCCTAGCGCAGGTATGCACACACTTCTCCGTGCTAGCGAACATGAGATACCCATCATAGACATATATAGTCGCACGGTATTACACACAATACAATGTGGGGTCGTGGCAACCCTGGGAAAATTACCTGAGTTATTAATTCCATGCAGCATGTGTGAGTCAATGAGAGCATCCCCCACTCTATGAGATATCAGAACACGTTGTATATAGGTACATGCAAGAACACTAGGAATACAGCACTGTACGCCACTCTGGGGGATATATGACTCATTGAGTCAAGGTAACTCAAAATGATTGTGTATTATGTAAAATTATGATATTTCATACAGGAACACATTAAAGGAGCAAGAATGTAGACTCGCAAATTACTCCCAAATTATATAACGTCTTAATAAGTGAAACTTGACTCAAACATCAAACAGTTTGTTTCTCTACACCAATCAGTCGGGACACGAAGAGAATATCCCATGGGTTATGTGCTAGAAGGAAGCACAGGTTGTCCTGGGGTGGTATTGAATATTGATCTTACTTGACTTAAGGATAAGGACAACCAATCAGATAACACACTATTTAACTCTTGGTCAGTAACAGGTGATATAATTGGCTATCCACATTCTCCAATAAAATCAATATTGAATACCAGCCCTGGTACAGCCCCAAAATATCGCCGCCGTCACCACACCGTAGCCCCTACTTCTGCGCGCATGCCACTCTGGAATCCCCTCCGGAATTTGGCCCGTACCGTGCATGTGAACTGACCAAACAACGTATAGGTGACATCCCAAGGGGATAATCTGGCCTTTTATGATAAATTTATGATTATTTACTATTATCAGTTGAGACGTCTGTTACACAATTTTGTTCCTGACCTTTCACAAACGAAAGATGTTTTACATGCATGATACACATGCACATGTATTGTTTCATTTTAATATTTTCGTTTGTCTCAACCAATCTGTATCGTTAAACGATTTTGTCAATTATTCCTAATAAGTCAATACTACTTTGGTCAAACACTACATCTGATAACATTATTCTTTTAGTAGTAGCACAGTTAAAAACTTCCTTCTTTAAACTTGATTTTCGAAAATTATATAATTATGTTCATGTTTCTGCTCAAATGCTGCAAGATTCCACACAGTGAGGCTACATTGAACAGACACCCCGTATTCTTCGTGTTTTCGTTAATGTGCGAAGTGGTCGAATTCACTATAACAGTGTAAAACCATAGTGATCTAGTTCGATGTTACCTGCCTAATAAATGATGTGTTGGTAAATATATAACTCGTTTAATCAGGTCAGGCACCTGTTTACATAACATTGTGTATATAAACATTGCAAATTCTCTTATTAGTGTCTTATTTTAATAGATATTTTGTTAATTACAGCTTAAAAACGGTGATTTTGCCCATACGTTAACGAGACAAAAACCATGCGTAAACATAAAGATTCACGCGAGAACGCGCTGTTAACGTCCAGTTTTACGTATGCTCATTTCAGGGCCTCACCGATGAAAATAAACGATTTCCAGCGTCTTATGAACTGCAATTCTTATTTCATTTGTAACTTCTAATTAATTTTCTATAAGATTTAAATAATAAATGTAAACTAAACCGCATTATCCATGTTTTCTTGGTATTTGCCGATCCCGGAAGTCGACGCTCATAACAAAAACTGTTATGACGTAACGTTTGTTTTCGCGGCGTTACGTTTATTTACGCGACGTCGCCACAAAATCTCCCGCCAAAATCTAATTATTTCAGAATAAAAACGCATAAATTGATGTTTTGTATGCTATAATAGCGTTTACGCATACCTTTTTCGTGCTATAACATCTGCAGAGTCCCGAGGGAGCGTTGGTGCCCTCGCCCTAACGGGCTTGGGCACCAACCGTCCCTCGGGACTCTGCAGATGTTATAGCACGAAAAAGCATGCGTTAACCCTACATTAGTATATGATTTTGTGAATAATATATTGATTTTCACTGTGGGTTTCTAAAATTATAATGTTTCAAACAATTAAAAATATAAAGTTATTATATTGCAATGTTTGTTTACAAGTGACAGACCTGAATAAACAGACTATATACGGATTAACCTGCATTACTAGTAATGGTGTGATGGCATTGTTTAATTTTTATGTTTGAATAATTCGGTGTTCTCGTGGGTAAAGAGTCCTTTTGAAAGTGAACTAAACTTTCTTTTCTATACTGTAATGTTATATTCAATACTGAGCTATCATTTCACTTTCATTTTTGACAACATTTAGTTTTCACAAACTGTGAACACATGTTGCTGTGGAGAGGACAAGGCATGTTGCAAGTCTAACAGGTACGTGGCTCCCAGTAAGATCCTAGTGCAAGGTATAATGATCCCCTGTCTCACGTGTCTGAATAACTCACAAAATTCCCTACACATGTTACAATAATGTTTTAATCAGAAATCATGAAGAGTAAATGAGTTCCTCTACATTCTGGGGTAATTGTTACTCACATAATATTTCCTGAAGATTACTCAGCTCAGAACAGCCATGACAATAATGTCTGGTTGCATGAAAATAATAAACGTGGGGCAGTTAAACCTCTCGTACATATTAATTTTATAATCATCCCAATAGATTTATTAAGACAACATCAAAAATTATTAACAGCAATTTTAAGACAATTTTACTCGACCTTAATAGTATATTGGGGGTAAATTATTGCCCGAATCATACAAGACGGGGAATCCCCTAACTAAGTTCTCGATCTGGCGTACATGTATTTAGGGAAATCCAAAAAACTTTTCTTAAAGTCGTAAAATTTAAGTGTTACAGCTAAATGATAAGACTGTTTACATCCGAATATCTGATTCAGGTGTTATTATTCATACTTTTACATGTGTAATTTGAATTATGTACATGTATTGTTGTAAATATTGTCATTGCATAAACTTGTACATACATGTATACCTTTAATGTTATTGTGGACCATAATGTAAATTGGTTTGCTAATTATGTTATCCACAGAAAATAAAGACGTTATTATTATTATTCTAATAATATAATCAAGATAATTAATTATTTACATGTAGTGTTGATGCATTGTGTAGAGAGGTACTATAATCACTATAAGGAAACATAGGTTATTCTTCAATTTGCAGTGAATATGCATATCGTGAGTCAAAATATGTATGTTTTCCTAAGATGCATTACAAAGACCAGCCCAGAATAATGTAGTAAAAATCATGGAAACCATGGATTAGCTGTACATTCACAAATCATGAATGACAGGTGATATTTATCATGGGCGTAGGAGCGTCTTCAACATTGGGGGACCAAACATTTGGGAGGGGGGTCGAACTTTTTTTTGTTAATTACCTATAACTAAGGTAAGGTATATCTACTAAGTTGTTTGCTTGTCTAAATACAGGGTACATATTGAAACCTATCATAAACTAGTATAGTAAGTAGGGGGGTCCGGGGGCATGCTCCCCGTGATTTTTTTGAAACATTGGATCAATCTGGTGCGTTCTGAGATAATTATTTGATATTTTACAAGACATGTTTTGTAACAAGATCAAGCAAAATTGAGTCCTTATTTTGTAAATATTTTACTTATTATTGCACATACGAGATTTAAGTGGTTTAGCAAGGGAATTTAACATAGCAATGACAAAGTTTAAAAGCAATATAGGAGCTGGTGCAAACTTTATCTTTCAATGTATTTCTGCAGTTCTTGTAGCTCATATTTCCTAGATTTTGCGAGCGAAGCGAGAACGAAATCACATTTTATACTTTTTAACCAAGGATAAAGGGCAAATTACCCTATCACGAGACTATTTTTTGGCAGAAAAATTATGAATATGGTCTGAATTATTGGGGGGGGGGGCAAACGATGTTGGCCTCCCCTGTCCTTACATGGGGGGGGGGGCTGCCCCCCTTCTCCTACGCCCATGTTTATGTATAGGTGTAATACTAGGTATCTTGCCTAGTCACTACGTAACATTTGCCCGGGGGCACGAAACTCGATTAAGAAATTGTTAAATCATGCACCTAGATAAAATAAATTCGGTAATACTAGTATCTAAGACTATCTCACATTTTGGCCATTATACAAGAAACATTCAAAAGAGGATAAATACTCCAGTTTACCAGGAAAGCATAGTTGCATTACATGCTTGCTTAGATTTATTCAACAAGAAAAACAAACGTTCAGATCGTAACATGCATGCAAGAAAGTATGTTTCAAGTAATTTTTACTAAGCAGTGGTATAATAATAGTCTACCATTACATTAAAGAAGCTACTCTTCCTATTGGGAGTTCAAACCCATTGAACACGCTTAGCATAACAGCGCTCACCTGTAATATAGTTTTATCATGGCTACCATTGTATCTAAGAAGGCCTTCGGGCTTCAGCACTTTGATGAGGATATTGTGGAGAGAACCGTTAAGTTTTCGTCGAATGGTGCGTCTGTTACAGGTTTTGTTGCTGCTGCCGTCCCATGGTATTACGCCTGAAGATGTGGAGACGATTCGGATTGCTGTGCCAAAACCAACTGAAGATGGTCACTGCGTTGTGTTTAAGTCAGTGGATGATGCCCATGGGATCAGGTCAGTAACACCACTTACGTTTAAGGGTAAAACTTTCCACATGGTTGCTTTGGAAAGCAAACGTTGAGTGTACGGGTCCACTGGTTGTTCGTTAACATTAAGGACACGGCTATTAAGTCCGTGTTGGCCGATTATGGCAAGGTGCTGCTTGTGAAGCCTCTTACATCGTCGTTTCGTGGGTCAGCCATTCGTAATGGGGTCATGGAGATCACCATGGAGGTGTCCGAGGATGAGGATTCCTCATATTATAAACTTTGATGATGGCTGGTACTAAGAATATACTGATGATGGCATTTCTGTATTACTATCCTTGCGAGACAGCCTCTTTGTCTGAGGTGCTCAACCGTTGGCCACGTCCGTCGTGATTGCCCCAACAGGAGGAGACAGCGCGTTAGGTCGTATGCTAGTGTAGCTGGAGGTGAGAATAGTTCTGCAACTGTCGTGGAGTCGTCTGCAACTGCTACTGGTGCTGCGAATGTGGCTACATCCCAGCAGTTAAAGCACTGTGATGAGGTCGGATAGGAGTTATACTAGTTTGGTGACAAATAATACATAACACATAATTACTGTAAAGATTGTTTAATCTTTGGGTTAAACTATACAGAATCTCTAACAAACATGTTGACATGTGTAAATAATGTAATACAATAAAACATATAAAATATTCATCACTATAAATGGATTTCATAAATGAACAGATACACATAGCTATAATGTATAGATATAAAATTTAATGTTTCAGCTGATCTGCTTTATCCCACAATTAAATTGATCAGCTATGATTTAACAATTCTAAAAAAGTTACAAAAAATCAACAATGATATTAGCACAAAATTATACAAGATGTCTATAACTCCAACTGGGCTTAGGTAGAATAAGAGTCAGGACTGAATAGGTAGAGGAAAAACAGTTTTAATACAATTAATGACCCAAAAAAATCAGTTAACTTCAGCTAATTTTAGCAGTAATAAAAGTCCTTTGAATTCCATTATGTTTTTTAATGTGAAAATTATCACACATTATTACTCTTACACTTAAGTTTTATATCAAGTATACATTATTATATTAAATGAATTTGTTGTTAAATAGATAAATACTAGAAATTAATGATTTATGAATCTAACATATGATTTGATATCTGAAATGTGCTGATAAGTATCTGATGTTTATAGACAACATCCAGACTCAAATCACATTTTTTGCAAAAAATTATTATCAAGAACAAATAACACATGCTGAATACTATTTTTATCATGTGATGTTTTCAATTTTGTATCAACATATTTTCCTCACCTGATTTACAAAATATAGAGCTTTGGAGATAAGCTCCCTTGTTTGAGATTTCAACATTGTGAGATTACCTCCCATGTTTGAGATTTCAACATGGAGATTAGCTCTCTTGTTTGAGATTTTAACATTAGGAGGGATTACCTCCCATGTTTGAGATTTCAACATTAGGAGGGATTAGCTCTCTTGTTTGAGATTTCATTACAGAGACAGCCTCCCTTGCTTGTTAGCAATTTCAGCATGTAGAGATTGTTAAAGAATTCACAATTGGAGATTACCTCCCTTGTTTGAGATTTCAAAATTGGTAGATTACTTCCCTTGTTCGAGATTTAAACATGAAAAGATTACCTCCCTTGTTTAAGAATTCAACATTGGGATAAGCTCCCTTGTTTGAAATTTTTAAAATGGGGAGATTACCTGCCTTAATTGAGATTTCAACATGGAAAGATTACTTCCCTTGTTTGAGATTTAAACATGGAAAGGTTACTTCCCTTGGATGAGATTTCAACATAAGGAAATTACCTCCCTTGTTTAAGAATTCAACATGGGAAGATTACCTTCCTTGTTTGAGGTGCATCATAAGAAGACATCAAAGAGGTGCATAACTGAAATAATTATTATGAACATTTGAAAGACTAGCAACATTTGTTAAAGGAGGGAATTTCTGATACAACAATATGACAAAATAAGTATGCATGGACGGATATAGAGTAAATAGTATATAGTTATGTAAATAAGTATAGTCCAGTCAGGATAAAAATCCAGTGATGCAGCGGTCGAGTCCACTATAACTGTGTAAAACCAATTATAAAGGCTTATACTGTACAAACAACTATTATTTCAATGCTAAACTAACATACTAAACTTTGCTCTACCTGTTTAGACAATGGTTGTGATTTTGTGCGTACACATAAACTGCAACGTCACTGTCACAATATCCTAACTGGACTATAAAGATTATGTTTTAACACAGTTGGGTAAACACAGTATTTCCTGTGAGCCCTATAAAAAAGTTATAAAATTGACACATAATTATGTTTATAAAGTTATGAATTAACAGGAAGAAAATACCTTGACATGTTCACATTAAAACAGATTGATGCTTATAAACATGGTTGGTTTGTCAGATATTTTCTAGCACATTTAGGTGGGTATCATCTTGTGGTATGTCAAACATACACATTGTAGGGATATGGATCGATAGTCCTGCATTTACACCATTATATCACAGACATAAAAATCACAGACAAGAAAATCGCAACAAAGTCATTCAGTGTTAAAGGTCACTGCTATATTGACCTGCTGACATAAAAAGCTATAGGGTTCATCTGAATGTTATGAGTTAGCCCCTATCAAGTAACAGGCCTACAGATACAGGATTAAACAAGTCATTAAGAGTTGCAAGCAATGCAGTAGTCCCCTACCGGTTTTAAGCCATGTTCAATGTTTCTGTTGCCATAGATTGGTCGGAATCAAAATATTTTTGGATGTACATTATCCCCTTATTGTCGCCTATCCACATACCAAGTTTCATAAACCTAGCTTGGAAACTGTTTGAGTTATGTCGGGATCCAGATTTTTTTTGGTGTACTGACAGACAGAACAGATGGGTATGTGTAAAGCAATGAAATCGAGTGAATCCCTATGAAGGGGCATAAAGACAACAGAGTTAGAATGATTAAATACTGTACGATAAAAATTAATTATATAGAAAGCTCACTTAAATATCTAACTCAGACTGTGTGTTACGGTTTGAGATACCTGTGTTTATCAAAATGACATCAAAGTTATAATATCCATAAAATTTGACTGCCAACCATCTTTCTGGGTTATGTCAGTTCTTCTAAATATAAATATTACAAGAGGGCCCAAAGGGCCCTAGGTCGCTCACCTGTCGTACTAGTGCATGCACACCCTTATGGTGATCCTACACATTTTCTGAATAAAATTTAAGGAAATTCAGCCTCTATTGCAAGTTTTTGTATGATTTGACCATGTGACCTAGCGTTTGACCCCAGATGACTTAATTAATATCAAACTTAACCTAGATTGTGTTGAGATGATTATTAGGACCAAATTTCATAAAGATTAAGTCGAAATTGTAACCTCTGGTGACTACACAGGGTTTTTCTATGATCTGACCTATAATTTAAACAAAATATTTCCTCCATATAACTGTACAAATACATGCTATAAAGACAGAACAATACCTTAACACTTAAAAAAATAATTATGGTTCCAGTGGGGTTTGAACCCACGACCCTCAGGAAAATGTCAATTGACATTGTGACCTTGTTTTTGACGCCAGATGACCCAAAATCGAATTTGGCCTAGATTTTGTTGACAGGATCATTGTGACAAAGTTTCATAAAGATTTAGTTGAAATTGTAACCTCTGGTGACTGACTACACAAGGTTTTTCTATGATTTGACCTTTATTTTAAACAAAATATTTTGGAATATTTTTCCTCCATATAACTGTACTATAAAGACAAAACAATACCTAAACACTTAAAAAATAAAAATTAAAAATTATGGTTCCAGTGGGGGTTGAACCCACGACCATCAGGAAAATGTACAAATACATGCTATAAAGACAAAACAATACCTAAACACTGAAAAAAATAAAAATAAAAATTATGGTTCCAGTGGGGGTTGAACCCACGACCATCAGGAAAATGTACAAATACATGTTATAAAGACAAAACAATACCTAAACATTTAAAAAAAATAAATAAAAAAAAAAAATTATGGTTCCAGTGGGGGTTGAACCCACGACCATCAGGAAAATGTACAAATAAATGCTTTACAGACAAAACAATACCTAAACACTAAAAAAAAAAAAATAAAAAAAAAAAATTATGGTTCCAGTGGGGGTTGAACCCACGACCATCAGGAAAATGTACAAATAAATGCTTTACAGACAAAACAATACCTAAACACTGAAAAAAATAAAAATAAAAATTATGGTTCCAGTGGGGGTTGAACCCACGACCATCAGGAAAATGTACAAATACATGTTATAAAGACAAAACAATACCTAAACATTTAAAAAAAAAAATTAAAAAAAAAAAATTATGGTTCCAGTGGGGGTTGAACCCACGACCATCAGGAAAATGTACAAATAAATGCTTTACAGACAAAACAATACCTAAACACTAAAAAAAAAAAAAAAAAAAAAATTATGGTTCCAGTGGGGTTTGAACCCACGACCCTCAGGAAAATGTCTACGCTCCCTACAGCGCTTTGATTTCCACTTAACCATTACAATTCACACCCTGCTATAGAATACTAGAATATTTTGATATTTGACCTTTACAAAACTGCTTTGAACCCTGATACACATTTTCATTGGTTGATGAAAGTTTATTGTATGTATAGAGAGTAGAGAGTTACAGCAGAGAGTTAAGTGACCATGAAGACTACATGTTGAAAGGTTTAAAACAAGGTTTTTTCTATAATTTGACCTAGTGAGCTAGTTTTTGACCTCAGATGACCCAATATCGAACTTGACCTAGATTTTGTTGAGATGATCATTGTGACCAAGTTTCATAAAGATTAGGCCAAAATTGTGACCTCTAGAGAGGACACAACCCAATTGTTGACGGACGGACAGACGGACGGACGGACGACGGACGAAGTGTGATCACAAAAGCTCACTCTGTCACTTTGTGACAGGTGAGCTAAAAACACTGATAGATTTTAACAATTAGCAGCAAAGTCCAAGAACCTGCATCTTGTAAATAATTTGTTTAGATTGGGGTACAGGTATTCTGTTTTTTGGTGGAAAGGGTGAAACCTGTAAACTGATGTCACATAAAAATGCAGAACTAGATGTATACAGATGTGGAATCAAAGTGCTGAGTGGCATCATAAAACATTACGTAAAAAAACATGATTATTGTCAAGATGCCTACATGAATGTTTACAATCATGAACTAGTGTTAAATAAATATAGTTAAGGCCAGAAGAAATAAAATCCTAGATTATCATTCCCATGTTTTACGTGTCACAGAAATTAATTAATGGAGAACTTTTTTTAATTTCTTGAAAAAAAAGCTTAAAATGTTTCAAACTGTTAAACAGGGAGGCTAATATAAATATATCATGTATTTTTTAAATAAAATAATCCTGTTTCTCCAAAAAGATAATATTAAGTCCGACTGGTGCAAGTTCTTAAGTAGAAAATTTAAGATAATCTAGCAATTAATTTCTACAGGCCTTCTAAGTACAAGTAATATAACAATGACACATTGTGCCAAGTTCAGATCTTAGATCCAATAAAAGATGCCATACAAAATGTCCATATTGATGTTATATGGTGAAGACAAGTTGTTTCACTTCCTCCTTTAGAAATACCTCGATCAGTACTACAATTATTATCTCTAAAATACTACCATAACAATGTCTATACTAACTGCATAAATAACTATCTTGCAGCATTGCTATCAGCAAATTTTCAAATTTTGCAAATCAGCATTTTTCAAATTTTGCAAAATCAGCATTTTTTAAATTTTGCACATTGGCAATTTTTCAATTTATTACAATGTTGCATGAGACATGTTTTTTGAAATGCACATTTTTAATAATTTCAATGAATACAGATATTTCAATAAACAACTGACATGGCGAAGTTGACAGTACATGAGCACAGTTAAATTAGGTGAATATATAGGAACTGTCAAAATTTAATTTGTGAAGCCCAAGTGATTGCAGCGAGAATCGATCTAGTCATTTATGCTGCAGAAACATGTTAACTGCTTCTAACTGAGTGCCAATATTATCACAATGCTGCCACATATTAAATATAACAACATTTATACTGACTGTAGAATAGATACCAGGGGTGTCAACAGGGCCAAATTAAAAATCAGGAAAATCGATGCGGCTGACTATTTTACCAACCAAGAGGCATTCAATGATATTGTTTCCATATTTAACTCAGTTTGTATTAAAGAAAATCCTTCAGGGCAGATTAAATTTACCATAACTTTGCCATTTCTTGAGATATTTTTATCAAATAACTTTTATTATGGTCAGAAGCCATTACTTTTTCAGAAATGATAAATCCGGAATTCCGGATAAATCATGAAAATTGACACCCCTGAGATACATATAATATTATGTTACTGATCGAGGTGTTTCAGCCGAAGATCATACACCAAATATTCAGATAATTCCATGTTTCAGCTAAATCATACACTTGTCTGTGTAATGAATAGTTTCACTTTCGAAATTGCAGTAATGAATAGTTCTACATTCCATGTAGAAGTAATGAATAGTTTCAAACAGTTGAGGTGTGGTAGTGAATAGCTTCATACAGACTTCTATCTTCTCATATTGTAAGAGTAATTCCGAGACTGAGATCGACTATCTTCCAGCTTGATCAGACTTAACTGGCCTGAAATATATACACTCCAATAAATACACGGTTCGCCATGATATACTGTAAACCAAGAATATATTTCGCCGGGCCCCGTTTTTCCCTTGGGAAAGAATAGGCCAGCCCGGTCTTTCCCCCCGGGGAAAAACTGGCCGGGGGGGAAAAAGGACCGCTACACCGGTATGTCATTTACCAAGATTAATCATTGTCATACTAATTTTCATGGTATGTTTTCAAATCTGAACTAATACAAAGTCCTACTTAAATATAATATTAAAGTCAGTTAATGAAAACATAATTGTTACCTCAATTCAAGAATGTTCTAAGTCTACAAAGTTCATTTTGAGAAAATTGACTTTAAAGATTTTGACCTCTCTAGGTCAGTACCTCGAGATAGAACAAAATTGCACAGTGAATTTACTGTTTATCTTTAATGTCACAATGTTCTGAGTCTTTTCAATATATAGATCTGGAAAAGCGCCTTCCAATTATATCAAAAACTCATTTTTTTTTTTCAATTCTGAAATTGAGGTGCTGAAATGAGTACAAAATAGACATACGATACATTGTGATATAAACATCTGTATTATTACAAATAAGATTTTAGAAATTATCAAATATATAATGAACACCATTCCAGCATGACAAATGTTTAAAAAACAAACAAACAACAAGACATGGAAATTCCATGAAAACAAGATTTTCATGGTAGTGAAGCGTAATTTGGCACCAATGGATACATCCTGTTTGTAACTGTTGACTTGCCACCACGGACCCCACTTGCAATCTCAAGCAAGGTTTTCATATAAGCTACCTACACTGCAAGTTTCATCATCATATCTCATTCCTAACTGAAGTTATCAATCGGAAACCAATTGTGGATACATGCCCACCAGCCGGCCGAAATCACCAATCTAATAGCTAGGTTTTTCTGTTGGAAAATCTGGTTAAAAACATCACATCAAACAGTATTCATGATTATCATCATGGACAAAAAACAACACAGACAATATGTTCATAATTGATAATGAATAACACACCGTAATTTAAGTGATTAGTCAAGAAAACCAAGCACAAAAACAATCATCCGAGATAATGATATTCCTAAAGCCTAAAAATGTTTGTTCTAGTATCCTTACCATTCCATAAATATTTGCCACAACCCTCAATCTTTTATTGCATTAAAAAAATTGGATATTTTTTTGCTTTTTATACCTTTTAAAGGGTAGTTGGCGTCTTCTTTCAGGTAAATTTCTGACCTGCCTATCCTATTTTGTGGCCATAATTACCAGAAACAAACTGTTTTAGTGTGTGTGTTTTCATTGGTATACCATGCTTCCTTTAACCACATTTTAGTCATACACTGTAGTTAGTTAATCAAATCAAAACAGTTTTCCTGGAATTATTTTTACTAACCAGAACCTCCACAAACACAAGTGAATGACAACTTCTCCGCACATGGAGGACATGACCATAGCTAGTGTTACCGAAAAATTTAACATGCCCAACTATAGGGAGTTGGCAGTCTACTGCTACCTGACAATCTGCGGAGCGACACTAGTGCTCTGCCAAATGCAGTGTATTAACAGTATTGTGATCAACCAACCGAGCTTGCTAGCTGCTAATGTAGACCATGAATATATTATATATTATTAATGTTTTTTAATACTTAATAACAAAATTGTATGAGCTCACAACATATATTTGTACAGGACAACATGAGGAAACAGAATGCAAACATATAATCCCAACACCCAACTCCCATCATCCAAACCCTTACCAACTTTCTTCCACCTCTAGCAGATGGCACTATAAATGAAAACACAGAGTGACCTAACTTGGCTGGTTACCGACCTTGACACTTAAAAATTGGGATCTGATAATCTTTGGTCATTTGTACGAGTACATGAGAAGCTGTGTACAATGACTGGCAACTTTAACACAAGAAGTCACAAGTGGCTTCCATTCATTTAGAAATGCAGAATATGAAATATTTACTAATTCAAGGGCCATAACTCATAATTAGAGAATGTTTCACAATTATTGAACCCATCCAAATTGCAGTTCTATGCATTATTGAGACATTTCAAGATGATTATGCAACAATGCTGAAGTCAATCAATACGACTAGTAATCACACGGGAACAATTAAATTCATCTAAGTTCACCTAGCCAACCATGTATACAAGGGGAGGTAACACTATTACTACAGGTAAATGCTTACATCTAATTATCTAGTGTGGTCTAACAAAACATATCATGCAAAATGCTTCACAATATATAACACACACATTCAACTGAAGAAGTAGATTTTTACCTTTTAATAATAATAAGCTAAATAAAATAAAAACAAATAAGGAACAGAATTAATATCAAAATAAAATAATTCTGAAGTACTTCAGTATAACACAGTATTTTTATGCAAGCAACAAGCAGTAATATTCATGCAACATGAAAACAAGTTAGTTCAGTTAGTTATACAAAGGGGGCAACTGACATCATGAATTATTAACAAGGAAGGTTACTGTAATGGTAATATATATGAAATAAAGGGAGACAACACATATATCATCAAAGGGGAGTAATTTAAATATGATAGCACAAATGAGCAGAAACAGGAAAGGATGCACAGACTTTACAAGGGGACTAGTAATCAAATTAAGGAAAGAAATTTAGTAGAGATTATGAAGTAGTAAGGGAGGTAAATCATACAGTATTTGAACAAAGGAGAGTAAATATGTAGAGATTGTGAAGTAAGGGAGGTAAATCATACAGTATTCTAACAAAGGGAAGTAAATATGTAGAGATTGTGAAGTAAGGGAGGTAAATCATACATTATTCTAACAAAGGGAAGTAAATATGTAGAGATTGTGAAGTAAGGGAGGTAAATCATACTGTATTCAAACAAAGGGAAGTAAATATTGACAGATTGTGAAGTAATGGAGATAATCCATACAGTATTCTAACAAAGGGAAGTAACTATGGAGAGATTGTGAAGAAAGGGAGGTAAATCATACAGTATTCTAACAAAGGGAAGTAACTATGGAGAGATTGTGAAGTAAGGGAGGTAAATCATACAACACCTTGTAATTCCTCCTCATCAACCATTTGCCAAATAAATTCTTTTGGGTGACCCTTTTCATCTAGAAAAGGGGACGGCATACTCCCCTTTTTAGCGACTAGGGGATGGTACTGGTCTATGGCAAAGTTATAAGACAGGGCTGTTGAAAGAAAAAAAATACACACGCATAAAACAACATGCATCATGTTATAGCAAATCCAACCTTTTCGTGACAGGGTTTAGTTTAACTATGTGCATCATGCAATATGTACTGATATTAACGATCAAATATTCTAACAGAAACTCTAAGTGGATCAGTGACTCATTGAAAGATTAAAAATAATGTAATGATGGTTATAGTTCATCTCAAATTCAATGTAGAAGCACAAAGTTCATTCGTCTGTTTGTATCTGTTGGGTTTAACACCTTATGTTCAGCCAGAACCCACCTAAAATTAACTATCAAACACTACAAACTTGGTCTACTGCATGAGGCTGACAACTTCTCCACATGTGGATTGTTTCTTTATTTGGGTTAAATGCTGTTTCTCAACAATTTTTCAGTTATATACGGTGGCTGATTCCCTTAGCTTGTATTCCTAGTGTCCTAACCATTACTATCTTACCCTTCCACCAGGAAGTAGCAACTTCTCCACATGTGGATGAAAACTGACATAGATGGCAAAATTTCATGAAAGGGTATGACATGTTGTGTTAAGGAATGTGGGGTGATATGACCATAGCTGAACATACCAACTCAAATCAACCCTGGGTGACTGTCTAGTGTGGTTGATAAAGATCGACACAAGTACAAACTAAACTCTGTCACAACCCATCAGCAATAATTAGGTACCATATCAGCATACAGCATGCACTATGTCTAACATTATGATTAACAACAGTTTCAAATACAGCATGGTACATAAAGCTGGGTTCACACTCTGGCGTTTGGGGCGACGTTTACCGACGTTTGGGCAAACGTTCAGCTCTGCTAGTAAAAGTTACTAAACATTTTGAAAAGTTGATGATCGCTGGTGAACGCTGTCAAGCGCTAGGAAACGTTCCAAAAAGTTAGTTTGCGTTAGATACCAACGTTCGCAGTGTGAACCAAAATGTTCCTCCTTGCGAACGTAATTTCACCAACTTTTGGGCTTATTTTTTGAAACGCTGACTAACACTTGGACAAACACTCATAGTGTGAACCCAGCTTATCAAAGCTGCACTGTGTTATATACAAACATTATGTTACAGCAAATATACAAGCCTGAACAATGCCTCAAACCGTATTACACACATCACATAGTCAATTAATATATTGTACAGTAAAAGCAAAACAAAGGCACCTGTATCTGCCTCTATCAGGCTTGATGTTAAAACACTTGTTACTTATTAATTAATGAACACCATTCAATGATGTCACTGACATAACAAGAGATGTTTGTAAAACATGACTGTATGCCCCCATGTCAGCCATCCTCATACATCAGTGGTTAGTCAAGTTCCCAGACTACCCCCTGATTCAATACCCGTCATTCCGAGCGCAAACCTAAAAATAGCTCATTTCGTAGATATCTGGTGCTTCCGTCTATCGTCCAATCAGAACGCTTGTTACTCTACGCGGGGAATTTTTATAAACAAACTCGTGAGAAAATGTAAACATGGATTGAGTTATGGGATTTAAATATTAACAAACTTAATTGGATAAAGTACATCCTAAATTCAATATAGTTTATAAAGCAGCCGTTAATATAATAACAGAGAGTACTGTACGAGCGGTTAGATATATCGTGATATAAAATCAGAGTCCAAGGTTTTCGACGACGAGTGTCCATGGGCGTGAAGTCGTGAGTCGAAATGGATCTATATAGCTGTGTCAGACATGCAAACGACGATTACAATAAGTCGCAGACATTAGATCTAATTGAATAATTAAAGTAAAACTGAGACTGTGCCCGTGAACTTCTAAAACAGATTTAAAAACAATTTGTAAACAACGATGAACAGACAGGTGCCCCCGGAACTCATTCGCCCTCGTCGTTAGTGAAAATGTTCCGTGCCCAGCTGATTCAGATGTTAAGGTAATAAATAATCAGTTTCTAGTTCAATTTTAGTTCAATAGTTGTTTTATTATTCTGAATAATATCTTATAATCGATACAAAAACATTGCAAATATTTTTTTCTTCGATTGATTTCCCGAACGCTAAATTTGAATATTTTGTTTGTTAAAGCTCGATTTTGATTGGACGATGACAGGGAAACACCCGTCGTAATCGCTATAAATAGAAATGAACGAAATGGATCTGATTGGTTGATTTTTCGTTCATCACGCTAGGATTTGGCCCTATTGAACCAGAGTATGTTTCGGATGAAGAATACTCTGGTGAACGAGAATGATGTCAGCCCAATAGTCAGAAATGGTAAAGGTCACAGTGACCTTGACCTTTGACCTACTGACCTCAAAATTAATAGGGGTCATCTACTGTTGATGACCAACCTCCATGTAAAGTTTGAACATCCTAGGGCAAAGCATTCTTGAGGTATTGAATGGAAACCAATTTATACGACCGACCAACAGACAGACTAACAGACAGGTGCAAAGCAATATACCCCCTCATCAAAGATGGGGGAGGGGCATAACAATGTATTGTTTTCACAATGCGAATAGACCTTACATGATTGATGTCACAATTGCGTTGTTATAACATCAATTATGTAAATTAAATTTTATACAATTTATAATGAAAGTATAATTTCAAGTACACATAGTACAGAATTTATACACCCCCCTTTCAAATTTTATTATCTATTGTTTTGAAACATGAAAAAATTAATGAAAATAATGTTCAATGATCCAATTTCATACTTTTTTGAAGACATGTTTCACAAATAGACCTTTCATGCAAAAAGCGTTGAATTCTTAGTTAACACAACAATAACACATTGTAAGATTAGACAATATTAACCAGGATCTCATGAATAATCGTATAGCAAATCTATAAATAATAGATGGCAGAGTTAGAAGACCGAATTTCAATTTTTATACAAAACTTAAGTGCCTGGTAGACGAAAATGGTCGAGGAGTTGACCATAATGGTCATCGTGCACAAAGAGTTTAAAGATGAGAGTGCCAATATAATATTGTCTAACAATATAAACCCATTAATACAATGCTACATTAAATTAACCCATTAATACAATGCTACATTAAATAAACCCATTAAAACAATGCTACATTAAATATGTCCACAAAGCAAGCTGCCACAATTTTCCACACACAATAATACATTCATATCTGATTTCAACATGTTTAACAAACAGAGATGCTGGCATATTCAGTACAATCATTTTTCATGAAAAACTTTGAAATTCAAATCAAATTTTTCAAAAAGATCAAGCCAAATTTGAAATCCTCACACCTTACTACTTCATGGGATATAAATCTGCTCTTACACAATAAATTCAATAGAAAATCACAGGTGACAAAAAATGTCAGTTATATAAAAGGACTTTATATACACCTAAACTGGAGCCTGTTGCCTAATTTTAACTAAAGCGCTACTGAGTGCTTTTTGGAAGCACTTAACAACGTCTATGCAATGAAACCCTCGGTGATAGCATACCGTATCTCAGCACTTTGCTGGGCCAGCAATACCCAGTGCTTTCTTATGCAACGGACCTCTTCAGTAGCGCTTTGCTGTGCAACAGTCTGCTAGCCGCGAGCGCTTGCCAGTAGCATATAAATTTTTCGCTTTGTCTGCAATGTAGTGCTTTTTAGAAGCAAGCCATTTCCTAGCATAGCGCTAATGAGCGCTTGGTGGTTGTTTGGTTAGGCAACAGGCTCCTGTTTGATTTCTCTTATGTAACATGGTTTTAAGATTCAAGCTGTACCATGTCAGAAAGATTGACTGAAAAGAGGACACCATCAACAGATTCCAAGTGGGGAAACATATACTAGTAGATAAAATATCTGTCATGATATGACAAAGTATTCATTGAATTAAGTTTAACGGTCAGTTCACTTCCCAGCCTACATTTTTGCCAGCCTCTCTGTTAAAACAAAACATTAAATCACCTCGATTCCCCATGAAATCTTGACCTAATGTTGCAAGAAATAAAATTAATTATTTAAACATCAAAACTGTTTTCAAAATGATAAACTGGCATAATTTCCTAAATATTATTAGGTTGACTTGTCTTTAATTATATAATCAAAAGTTATACTTTTTTGATTCTTTGTCAGAATAAAATATTTATTCAAATTGATTTAGAAAGTGAAAGAACCATCTGCACTATGTAGAACATATTAAGTAAATTTTTAATGATTAAAAAGGGTGGAGTGAGCAAAGAGAGTCCTTTTTAGTCATTAAAATTTACTTAATATGTTCTAACCGGCTTAAAATACACATCCTACATTTTGAATGGCCGATAGAAATTAGTGTCAACACATGAGACACGTGTAAAGAGCAAAATTTAAATGCTTAAATTTTCATACAACCGCCAAAATTCGGGGTTTCATTGGCTCATAATATAGGTTATATTCCAAATTGTGTTGATATATTTAAAACAACCTTCAAGTTTTTCAGTTCACATAACCCTTTTAGCAATGCGTGCCATCCAAAAAGGTATTATATCCTTCGACATTTCATTCAAAATCACTTTGATTTTGTATCCAAATATCCCAGACTATTTAACTTATCCATGATGTTAAACAAATTAATTCACCAATTTTTCCAGAAACTTGAAAAACAAATTCACTGACATTTTCTTCATTTTGAAAAAGAAAATTATTCAATGACATTTTCCTGGCAGCTTGGACCGTTGATATTCATCCAAAGTAAACATCAAATATTGCCTGTGAATACATACCTGCAGAAGATGGAGCTAGTTTGGCCCAATATGGCCGCTGTGGTCTTAACATGTTAGGATGCCAGAATGGAGCTTCAATGTGTTCTCCTGAAACAGGCAATTATATCATAATACAACTTGTTATTTGAGAAAACCGAACACCTGATTTGATTTGTTCAGATTTCACAAAAGTTCGGTATTATCAAACTACTCTTATTTAACACAATGGTAGAATAGGTAAAATTCAATAATATTACCAGACGGCCATGATGGCAAATATCACCGACTCTACTAGGAACAAATACATAATTCCACCTCATCTTGTAGTGAAAAACCTGACTGATAAGCCTGAGTCTTTGCCTTATTCTGATGAGCCTGTGGTCAGTTTCTGCGTCATTTCTCTATGGGGCCCTTTAGGGGAGTTATGTGGGAGACAAAATTTTATAATTTTCATATAAGTGTAATCTGTTCAATCAAAACAAACAAATATTCTCTACTTCTATCAAATACCAAGTAAGCTAGTAAGTCTCTGCTGGTTAGGAACAGGATGATTTCAATATCTCGAAACTAGTTAATCAATAGTATGAAATCTAACCGGTTAATTGGCCGCCATATTGTCAAAGATATATTATATGCACACAATGTGTAGTAGGATGTGTATTGTCGTAGAACGATTAGTGGTTTTGCAAAATTAAAACAGGTTACATCGAATCATATCCAATTGATTAACTGAGTAATCGTACCGGTCCAAATTTACTCATGTGACCATGTTAGATTCCATATGTACAATCCACTACCTCTTCCTATAGGAGATGTTGTATCAAGATCTTACCATATACTTGTGAAACGAGTGCTCGTTGTTTCAAAGCGATTAGTTCTGGATCCCACATTCTTAACTGTCTCTTGTTTGGATGTAAGGACTGCAATAACTTCTTCCTGAAAAAATTGAAAATTATTTATAAATTAATATAAAACAAGACTGCGTTTAATAAACGCTTATGCCCCCTGTGGAAGCCTTGTCCATAAACAAGTAAGTCCAAAATTAGGTCAAGGTGAAGGTCAAAATGGGGTTAGGTGATACAGGCGTGTGGAGAGTGTTCATATACAACATCAATGCAAGTATGGAAGCTTTGTAGCAAGCCATATTAATGCTAGAAGAAACGGTCAATTTGGGTTAACCGGACGGACGGACGAACGATCGGACGGACAGGTGCATCACTATATGCCTCCCGATCTATCGATACGGGGGCATAAAAATAACAACAAACACCAGAATGTAAAGATGGACGGATCAGATAATTGGACAAAAAACACAGGTTACCGTGTTTTTTCTATCTCATAAACGCCAACAAAAGATAAAGACTCCATTATTCAAGGGATACTATTTATACAGTAAACAAAACATACATGTACATTTTATCGAATCAGTACATATAGATTTCACAAATTTGAGTCTAATCTAGAGCTGTCACCATTCATCAGACTACATGTAATATAAATACAGTCAACTCTCGTTATCTCGAATTTCACGGGACTGTGGAAATTACTTCGACATAACGAAAATTCGAGATAGAATTTTCGGCATCGAAGTTGCAAGTTTTCCAGTTTCTGTCATTTTACGCCGCCATATTGTTACAGTCGTAAGAACGACATATTCGTGAGAATTGCTTGTTGTGATAGTTATGTACATGTATTCCTCCTCGAGAAAATGCATTTTATTTTAATTATTATTTTTACAAACAATTGTTCGAGATGACATGTTTATTGATGTTAGTACGTAACCCGAAGCTTTATGACATGTTTGCGCAAATTGTTGCAACAAATATTTGTTCAACAATGGAAGGCGCGAAAATTACAGGTAAATCGAAGATTTCAGACTGGCGAAGTGTGAAAAACATTCGACGCTAGTCGAATACGATCAGACTTCGACCCGACTTCGAGATGAACAATAGATTTAAAGTGCAAATTGGTTAATCTGGACCAAAAAATAATTTGACATAACGAAAAATTCGAGCCGAAACTTCGAGATGGGTCTCGAAATTTCATATAGACAAAGAAGGAGAAAAATCGGGACTTGAAAAAAACTTCGACATAACGGAAAATTCGATATAAGCGAGTTCGAGATAACGAGAGTTGACTGTATACCCTTTTTCTAAACAGCAATAATTCTGACTAAAATCATCACAGGGAAAACTCCTTCCATTATGCATGTCTTCATGTTGAGGTTGGTCATCTGTGAATATGTGTGCATGAAATCCTGATAAAACTGTTTGAGTTGACAAGTTTGCGTCTACAGACAGACTGACAGACAAGCTGAATCCAGGGTATCCTCCTACCACATGTTGCGCGTGGGGATGGGGGGGGGTTAAAAATAGAAAATCAGCTAAGAAGAGAAAAATTCCCATCCTTGGGTCCAAAACAGAGGTCAAGAAAAATTAAAGAATATAAAATTTTACCAAATACAGCAGTAACATTTTTCATAAAAATTGTTGTGAAATGTTTGTGCCAATACAGCATACCGATACAGCATACTAATACAGCATACCTATTGTTCTCTTTTCTCTTAACTCCAGTATGATGCTCATCCTTCCTTCTTTCAGAATCTGAACCATCATTATTTCCCGTGCTTACATAATTATTTCCCATGTTTACATCATTATTACCAGTATTTACTGTGTCTTTATTCTCATCAACACTATCATGTTCCATATTTTTACTGTTTGAATTAACTGAGAGGTGTTCACTATCCTCTGTTGTTCCAGTATCTTTGACATCATCATCGTATTCATTTAGTTTATTCATTACTCAAGTTGTATTGTAACTTAAAGTCCTAGACAAACAATCAGCGTCTTACGCAACTAATCCTTGAATATCGGCATATAAAGGTATATATAACAAGAAATGTTTGTAAAACACGTATGCCCCCATGGCAGCCCAATATAGTCAGAAAGGGTAAAGATCACAGTAACCAAAATCAAAATCAATATCAATAGGGGTCATCTACTGTTGATGACCAACCTAAAAGTCCTCAATGTAAAGTTTGAAGATCCTAGGGCAAAGGGTTCTGGAGTTATTAAACAGAAACCATTTGGTCTACCAACCGACATGTGCAAAGCAATTATAATACCCCCTCTTCAAACATTGGGGGAGGGGGGGGGGGGGGGTCGGGGGTATAATTAAGCACCATACTAATCCTGCCACTAATGAATTAAAGACAAATATGTCGTTAAAATATTTCCTTTTCAAAAATCACACACATATAAAATGTAATTTTAATCCATTATCATTTTCCCATAAAATATTCAAACATTATACCTTCAAATCATGATCCATACAATCGAGCATTTAACTGTTATTGAAATCATTATTATCTATACACCAGAACATGAAACTGAAATAGTATATCTATAGTCTGAAAATGTGCCTTCAGATTGCAGTCAGATATAAAATGTGTTAGGCCAAAAAGTTTGTTTTTGGTACATTGTATACCCTAAACGTTTAATGGCATTGGATTTTTTTTATATTTTATTTTCCTAAGGATGCCCTTTCTTAATTGTAAAACAAATCCTGAACAGTTTTTACTTACACTATTTTATGGGGGACATAAAACCAAAAGAAATATTTTTTAGGCCTTATCAACATCAGAGACCTTATTATCAGGGATAGAAATCTGTGCATGCACCTATCTTAATCTTTGTCAATCAGATAAAATAATCTAAGATTAACTTTGATGATTAATAAATTTATAAATGAAATAAATAATTCATTTAACAGCATAATAGTGTAATAAACACAGGTTCACAATTTTGCAGACAAATTTGAGTGTGAGGCCATCTTAATTTTAAATACAGCCAATCTTATCAAATTCTTAATAAATTTTTATATTAAATAGACTGTCTGGCCAACATGAGTATGCTGTTACCTGAATTAAACAAACGATTTTTCTCAAGGAGTCAATATCATTAAATTCTAATTCACACTTTGCATGTAAGGCCAGAATTTTTCAATTTTTTGTTACTCAGACATTTTCAGAAAAAAGTCCACAGGAGGAGAAAAATAATAATAAAAACACCCAAAATATAGCTTCCACAAGCTGTTGGTGGTAGAATAGTCATTCAATGACGGTCCAATTTAAAGCAATCAACACTCAGCAACTGTCACAGTGTTACTTTTGAAGAAAACAGCCAATTTATCATCAGACTAGTACACTGCAGTGAAACACTAATGTAATAAAACTTATTATTAACAAAATAATGAAATAATAATACATTAGGCTGGTCCATTTATCATCAAAACATCATATGCAATTTAGTTTTTTTCCAGTTTTTCAATTTTTTTTTTGAAAATGCCAAAATATTGGGTAGGAGGGTCCGAGTAATGAAAAATAAAAGAACTCTGGCCTATGATACACCTAAAGATAAACACATGAATCCCTATGCACTATATAGTGAGATACAACCTTGTTGCACCAAAGGGACAAGTCCTGTTTTAAACAGCCATATTTGATATATTGCTTGACTGCATGCCTGTGTAAGACAGTTTAGAACAGCTAGAGTACAATAATAAGTTCATTTCAATTGTTTGAGATAATTAGATTAACATGTGAATTCAGCCAATCAAAACATACTTTATAATGTAACCAATAAGCATAAAATTTATGTAGATAATAACAGTATAATCAACTCAGTTTTAATTGAAATCACTAGTTCTCCAATATAAGTGTTTAAGTATAATTGAAAACATGAAGATATTAAGGTATTTTTGAAATAAGATCAAATTAATGCAAGTCCATGATTTCAAATCAAGTTTCACTTTATTACCCTATGATATACATTATATTATGTATAACAGTGGATTTATTCACCGCATTGATCATTGTATTTAATCCAGGGGTCCTTAGTAACTAGAGCATAATGCCCCATCCTGAAAATGAGACGCAAGTCTGTTTTGAGTGCCTTTTTCTCACATCCCTACACCAAAACACATAGTTCTATTGTTAAAAATTGAGCTTTTAAAACTTGAAATGACCATAACTTAGATTTTTTTATCAAATAACTTTTATTTCCTACAGAAAAGTCCATTCTACCTTATAGTGCAGCAAATCTGGATTTCTGGATTATTCCGCAATTGTAGGACCCCTGTTAATCACCAAGATATGCAACACCTGTTAAAATCTAGTTCCAGAGCATTTTAAAATAAAATTAATTGATTTAAAGCAAACACAGAATGTCTAGAATTCAAATAAACTTCACAGTTGTCACATAAGTAATCAAATTAAACATTGATAGAGTTTCACTCAGACACAATGGCGCCATTTTCAAACAATTTAAATATTGAACACTTTAAAACTTTGAAACTAATTGTTTCAAATTACACAAACTCCAATTGAAGTCTACCAGTATATGAAGTATCCACCATAAATAAATCCATTCCTAATTTGATAAAATAGTGCAGCCAGCAAACTTTTAAATAGCAAAACCTGACATTGAACAATGCCCCCCTATTCTTACAAAATAAAATATAAATAAATGCATGAACATTTAATAATTATAACTTCTTTTATTGACATTGAAAACTAATTAGATACGGAAATCTTATTGAAATTTTGTACAATTATTCTAAATATTCACTCAAACACCTTTTTCAGTCAGTTCAATTTTCGTCAAGAAAATCGATAAATAATGGAAGATGCCTACTGTACTGTATGTACTGGTTATATAAAACTTTAAAAGAACTACCAATTAATAAATATCTCATTTCATTTAGTAGACATAACCATTCTATATTTGGTAATGTGTAAACGTAAAAGAGCATATTCAGAGCTGTCTAACAGTAAGGCCACAGTTCTTTGATTTTTCGTTAATCTGACCCTCCTGTCCAATTTCTTGTCTTTTTCAATTTTTTTTTTGAAAAACTGCATACAATGGTAAATGTATCTGCTTGTTTTATTTAATTTCATTGTTTTGTTAACAATAAACTGTATTATATCAGTGCTTCAGAGCAGTATAATGGTCTAAAATAAATTGACTGTTTTCTTGACACTATGGTTGATTGCTTTAAATGGGACCATCATTGATTAGTCCACCACCAACAACGTAGTCTATATTTTTGGAGTTCTTATTTTTATTTTTTTCTCTCTTCCTGTGGACATTTTGCTCACCAAAATCTGAGTAACAAAAACTTAAAAAACTCTGGCCTAACTGTTCTATGGATATATAAATACAGAAGTTATTAAGATACAACAGTTTTGCAGTCATCTATCTATCAACAGACAGTACTATAAATGGTGAATGTGAATTAAATATGAAAACACAATTATATCAATACAAATAAACTGTCAGGTCAAGTTTTACATTTCACTATAAGTACTTGAGATAAGTAAATTATAGCTTCTATATATTGTTGATATCTCTTTTATGTAATTATGAAGCTTCTGACCCTGTGACACGTCTGAGATAACATAAATACGAGGACACGACACTTTCAAGTTTTTACTTATAGTAAATTACAGGTATTATAGCAGTGCTTGTATGAACCAACCACGTGACAGGTTGTCGTAAATGAAGGCATTGCGCTCAACACAGCGAAACCTCGCACAAAGGCCAACCCTACCCTGGGAAACTGAACAAGGGGCTGCTAGTTGACAGGAGGTTATAGGGTCAAGCAATGGAACATTGGTACCATTAGTTTCTTGTGTTTGATGCGGCCTGCAGACCTCTCATACTGGAAGCAGACGCTCTACCACTGAGCAATCCACTCTAGATGGTTTTATAATACTACCGTATAGCGGGTTATTTCTGCGGGTAGAAAATTTTGCGATTTAGGCCTAAAATGGGTAGGTTTTATTTCTGCGGTTTTTATTTCTGCGACCTACCAGAAAATCGGGAATTAATTTCTGCGGATTTCAGAAACCGGGTATTGCTATATCGTTAATACAATTATACACAAACTACAGTGTTGCAAATTGAACCAGTTGTCAAACTTACATCAACGTGTATTGAGGGTCAATACTGATATAACACATACCATTCATTAATTGTTAAACAAACAAGCAAACAAAGACAGTCGATCACTATACGTGTGAAAAATACGACAGTAACAAAACACTAGAAAGATATAGATTAAATGTATATTACCAGTATATTGAAGCAAAATATGGAAGTTAAATTTTGCGAACAAAATTTTTACGGATGTTTAATTTTTGCGGAATTTAATTTTACGGGACAGCCTCAAACCGCAAAAAACGCAGAAATAAAAACCCGCAGAAATTACCCGCTATACGGTATATCACTGGATTAGAATGAGAAGGTCATAAGTACAAAATTGATATTTTGAGGAAACCAAAAAATGTCTGAAAACTACTCTTTGCTTTTGGAAATACAAGCTTTTTAAACTTCAGTTTGATCAACATGACATGTTCCGATTGTCATGAAATTAGGCTCAAAAGAAGCGCCTTGTGATGCAGATTTCAAATATGCATGGGTGTTATATTTAGATTATAAGTCACATTTACCACCTTCTCATTCTAAGCCATCAATATATATGCCTATCATAGTGTACCTTATATATTTTCTCCATGCTAACTGTATAGTTAATGCAGCAATCTGTTTATGGAATTCCTCCGCTCCTTGTCGAAGTCTCATTTTGTGTACGGCTTGTTTCGCTGTTAGTAATATGGCAAATGATCGCATTTTATGACTGAAAATAAACAGAAAATAAACAAAGGTAATTCAATGAGTTCTTATAGATTAAATATTCATTTAGAGTTTTCTGCTAACCGCTCTTTCACCAAGAACTTGGCTACTCACTAAACATGGAGGGCATGACCGTGCAGTCAATGTCATGGAGAACATGATTGGCCCAGAATGCAGTCATATAGTTATAAGTTGTTAAAATCGATGAAACCGTATGTCTGTGTCATCATATTGTGCAATTCACCATTATGACATCATATTAATTTGATGCACACACAGTAACATAAATAATTCACTTACATCCATCATGAAATATATTCCACAGTATCGATAATCACACACAGAGAATATATACAGAATTTAAAATCTGTACTTAAAAATACAAAAAAACCTATTGATTGAATATCTATGAAATATAAAACTTTCTGTCTATTATGAGCTTAAGGCTTGAAGTATTAGGTATCCAAATAAACTGGTATATGGTAAAAGTATATATCACACTTAGTAACTAAAAAATCCATTATCTGATTTCAATGTCATTGTTATTATTAACTTAATATGTTCAAAAAGAATTTTTGAAAGCCTATTCACGCTATTACATTAGTGACCTTTTTTCTTTGATCAAGGTGGAACAAATTTGCATTTAATGAAAACAATCCAAGTTCAAGCATTTAAAGTTTAAATTTAAAAGTACACATGGGTTATACTATCATACAGGAATGGTAACCTATCGAAGATAAACTTCTTTGTAGTTCTGAGAGAGTTACTCCCCTTTATTCCTTCTGCTTTCAAGAAAGCATAAATGCCAGATCTCCCGCATCATGCACGAGTCTCATGCGTTTGAAACTCTACTCCCTCATGATCAGAGGCCATTTAATCAAATCTCACGCATTTGTAGGACATATTGAAAATTGTGAAAATGATCACAAATGTTAGTTTAAATTGCATCATTAAGCGTGCATTGTATTGCCATAAAAGCAAATAAGTAACAACTGCGTATAAACTTTGATAATTTAACTAGTACAGAAGGGAGGAGTGTAGTGGAACACATGACAACACAACGGTAAGTTAACAATTTATTTTCCAACTAGTTTTGGCTAAATATAAGCCTTTATCAGGTAATTTAAGTTTAAATTTTCAGCAAGGAAAATCTCCTTCATTTCAATGAAATCTCCTGTATTTCCATCACCAATCTCACGCAAAGGGGTCTACGAAACATGGCATGTATGAGAAAGGTACGCTGGTTATACCATGGCATGATATATAATTTCGTACAGTATATTTAATATGTTGTACATCATACAAGGGAGACAACTTTCTATTCATAATTACATTTTGTAAGAGTTAATTCCCTTTAACATTCTATATTCATCAATTTTCATATTTTTAATGCACATGTACACTAATTGTACAGCAGAAAAGTAAGTTAGGTTGAAATGGCACATTCCATGTATGCTATACTTGTACACCAATTGTTTGTTGGCATTCTATTGAGACAGTCTTAAGTACGAGGTCAATGGGTTTTTCACAGCCAGATTGGTCAATAACTTCAGAATCATGGTTCATACAAAATTCTCTCACCAAAATTCAAGGACTATTCAAGGACTTTTCATAATAGAATAGGTATTTTCAAGGCATTCTCCCAAACATATACCAAAATTCAATTGTACGAAAATGTCATTATGCACTGCCATTTTATACTTTATTTCTAGTGAAGTGATACACAAGAATATCCGTTTGCGCTCAATTTATTACAATTAGTTTCCAATGACATTTGCACTCTTCTAATTTGTAAATGCATTTCTGTACTTTCAATTTTTGAGAAAACAAGTCTGCATTCAATAAATGCTTATGCCCCCTGTGGAAGTCTTGTCCATAAATAAGTCTAATTCAAAATTAGGTCAAGGTGAAGGTCAAAATGGGGTCAGGTGATACAGGCATGTGGAGAGTGTTAATATACAACATCCATGCAAGTATGAAAGCTTTGTAGAAAGCCATATTAATGCTCGACGAAACGGTCAATTTGGGTTAACCGGACGGACGAACAGAAGGACGTTCTCCCTGACTTGAAGTTGTGGGGTTTTCTTTTGTTCATTGTTTTGTTTGTAAAACCCCAAAAGCAACATTTCGCACCCCGTAAGCAACGGAATGAATAGAATCTAAATATAGCCTATTGTTCCGAACCCCTAAACTACAAGTACGGACCGACGAAAGCAAATAATCTTACTTTCTCCATGCTTTCTGTATTCTCATGGCAGCGTACTGTTTGCGTCTGAAATCATGCAATCTCGTTGTCTCGGCTTTTTTAACATTTTTAGCTTGTTTTTGTTTCTGTAAAACAACTTCTTCTTCATCTTTGGCATCTTTTTTGGATCTGAAGTAAGATAAAATATGTTACTATAGGCAACAAAAGAATATGCACAAAACACTGAAATATTGAGAAATAATTTATACAATAAAATTTCACTAATAGTACCGATGCCTTAACCTTAATTAAAAGAGAAATCATATAAAAGTCTTAAAAACGAACCAAGTTTGTTCTAAACTAAAGACTTTCGTTCAGTCTCTACAACTTAAAATATGTAACTGGGTGGGGGATAAAATTGACCATTAATTACACCTATACTTGATTTTGAAATAACAAATGTGGTCTTAAATTAAACTTTTTTGTATTATCAAATTATCACTTTACAACAAAACTGATAACTAAGAAGGAAGTATAATTAAGACAACGACAAAATTTATTACACAAGCTTTAAGTAATTCTGTAATTCTGTACAAAAGAAACATTTATAATATTACATTGTAATCACAATAAAATCTTAAATTTGTCAACCAACATATGGCATCAATATTGTATATTTATAACATCATTATAATGTATTCATATACTTTAATTAATAAATTCAGTATTTAGTAGAATTTTATTTTCTAATTTCTAAAATATATATCTATGGAATATTTTGTAATATTACAAATGTAACTATATATAATTCTGATATATAAGGCTAACTAATTGATAGTGCCATCAAAGAGTTTGTAACTATCACAAAATAAATCAAATCAAGCCCTAATAATTATAGATATAAGCTGTGCAACTGATTGATGAAATAGTTCAAGCATAAAACGAAATGTGCTTGATATTTCACCAATTTCACCCAAGGGGTTCCATAGGGCTTCCATATTTAAAGACCCCTGGGTACTGTTTTATCAAAGCACTTACAATAATCATAAAGTTACGCTGAAATTTGAATTATTTATAAATCTTTAACAACTGCAAAATTGATGCTGGATATGCTTTGTAGGAGCTCATTAGCCTAATCATTTTAAGTATTGCAGCTCCATTTACCACACTTTGTAAGTGTAAACAAATTACAAAGAATTTAAATTTGAGGGTAAGTTTATGATTTCTGTAAGTGCTTTGATACAGCAGTGCCCAGATGGTCATGGTGCCAGAGTGGACAGGGAATGGAATCACATTCATAGGAGACAATATAACAGCCGAGGTGTACCTTAAAAGTTTTGCTGATTTGCCCAATTAAGGATTTCGAATTTTTCAACCTGTCATTGGTACTAAATTGACATTAAATATTCATTGCATAGGTCAATGAGTTAAAAACAGCCATAGTCATTAAATGTATTATATAACAGTAAATTGTGCAAAACCATGTATTGTATAATTACAATTTAACGGTCTCATTACTAAAAGTCAAGCAGACAATTTGCGACAGGTCATAACAAGAGGGCCCAAAAGGCCTTAAGGTGGCTCACCTGACGTTATAGTTCATGATGGCGCACATCAGGTGACGTAAGAAATCATTTACAACTTCAAAGAATCAAGTTAATGCAGCCTCAGTTGCATGTACATTTAGGTTACCATATATTCCTAACCAGCAACCTTGTTATTAACATCAGATAACCCATATTGATAGATTAGACCAAAAATGTGTAGACCAAAAGTGTGACCTCAAGTACCTATATAAAGGTATTCTTTGATTTGACATAGTGACCCATTTTTTGACCCCAGTTGACCTAATATCACACTTAGATTTAATGGAGACAAACATTCTGACCAAGTTTCATGAAGATTTGGTCATGAATGTGTCCACTAGTGTGTTCACAAGCTTTTTCTAAGATTTACTTAGTGACCTATTCTTTGACCCCACATGACCCAGTTTTGAACTTGACCTAGATTTCATAGAGACAAATATACTGACCAAGTTCCATGAAGATTGGGTCATAAATTTCCGTCATAAATTTGTCATCAAGTGTGTTCGGAAGCTTTTTCTAAGATTTGACCTAGTGACCTAGTTTGTAACTACACATGCCCCAGATTCTAAATTGACCTAGATTTCATAGAGACAAACATTCTGACCAAGTTTCATGAAGATTGGACCATAATAGTTCCCTTTAATGTGTTCAAAAGCTTTATCTAAGATTTGACCTTTTGACCCCACATGACCCAGTTTCTAACATGACCTAGAATTTATAGAGACAAACGTTCTGACAACGTTTCATGAAGATTGGGTCATAACTGTGACCTCTAGTGTGTTCACAAGCAATTGTGGATGGACGACTGACAAACTGTGATCACAAAAGCTCACCCTGTCACTATGTGACAGATGAGCTAAAAATCAAGACTCATAATACATCCAAGCATGGTGTCTAGGAGTATATTATTAATATTTACCCTTTAGCTCTAATTCTCTCAGTTGATATACTTTTATTCACTGACTGTATAACACCAGGCTTAAACATTGAGCTAGAAAGTGACTGTCTGCGACGTTTTTGTGCAGTCGAAGGAAAGTTGGGAGGCATTATGTTTGTTTTTTCAGTTAAACCAAAATTCAATAATTACAAACACCAGCACTTATTTCATTTCTGATCCACACTGAACTATTTTAAACAACAGGACAACCTTAATTCACGTAACCACTCTTACAGAATAATGCTTCACAACAGGTATAAATCAAATCAACTCTTCAAAAGGAGATAAATTTCTTAAACTCTTCATAAGGAGGTGAAAATCCAAAACTCTTCAAAAGGAGGTAAAATCCCAAATCTTCAAAATGTAAGCAAGGTTCACTATAACGACTGGTAAACACAGTCAATACTTCCAAAACTTTGTTTGATATTTGACTGTCAGGTATTTCCAACAAGAAAATTTACACACTAGCTGTCATGGATTCATTTTGAATGTAAATATCCAACATCCTTGAAAATCCTAACAAACAACAACTTATTCCGATAAATAAACTTTCTGATTCCAATTTTTTCAGTCTGATATATTTTCAATATAGTGCACTTCAAGAATGAAGCCAGGCAACCAACTAGTCATACCGTAGTTACTAAATAAGCGCACCATACACTAATAAGTCTAATGGGTGAAAATCAGATAATATAATAATATACACCGGAAATCGGATGATTCAAACACCCCAGATAGTAGTCCTTGACTGGAATCGCCAAGCCTCGAACACTCAAACTGAGTACTTGGTCCTGTTTGACTTGACTACTTGATAACATACAATGTGTTATTATTCACACCTTTATAGTTTCACAATAAATGCACTTTCTCACCTCATTATATTGATTTCATTGCAGATTGTGGCATTTGGTGCATGTTATTTACACAATTGTGAAGACTGCTTGCTATTTTTTCTACAATTGTTATAATAAGTGTTATATCTCCAAATATGTTTGAGTTGAATTTTGACAGTGCAAAATGTTGAATGATTGCATGAGTGATAATTATGTTCTTAGAGTTGACTGCAAACACTGCACACCGGTTTCTAATATTTTTTTAATATTTTACTCTCCAGTCTTAACAAAGTCCCATTATTTGATAGTAAATTTGCCGTTGTATTACATTTTATCATATAAATACTGTGATCTTTCATGTGAGAACAAATGACGGAACGATGTTTCCCAACACATGTGATAACAAATGCGTGACGTCACCAGCTTTTCAGCGCGAAAATGTTACATCATTGGCTTTAATATATTATTTCTGACGTTGTGACTTCGAATCTATGGTAATGTGATAAAAAGAATCCACCATTTGTTGTCTTTGGGATCAACATTTTTAAAACTCATCATGAAAACAAATTATTAAGGTCACCAAAGACTTGCGTAATAACCTGTGTTTTCTAGACTGGTTTAAGAAATGGCGACATCTCATGATGGATCCTATATATCCTATCTGAAGGGCCGTGTAATAGGAACATTACGGTAATGCCTAAGTATTGTTTTCTAAGATTATCAGACTAGCATTTGAAGAGATTAAAAAAAATAAACTGGAGAATAAAACTTTATAAGCCAATAATCTATATACACCATACAGCAATACGTGAAAATCTTTTTGTTATTTCACCCATTGATATTGGATACTTATAGTTGAAATCAACATTCTCGTTCTATAGCAAACATGTTCAGCTTAAAATATCAATTTTGTTCATAGAAAATTAAGCACTTCAGATTCTATAATAATACAGCTATATTAGTGTAACAATTGAATGCAGTATTGGCTAATGCACGCTGAAACATTGGAATATATCTGTCAATGAGCTATGATTCATTTTCATTGAAACTTAAAGCCACATTATCTCTCCCAAGACCTTTTTAAATCCCCGATCATCCAGTAAATAGACTAAATACAAAGAATTAAGATATTTTCACAAATGACCAATAATGGAAGACAGAATGTGACTATATCTGTCAAAATAGTATGCCAAAAATCTCAATTACGTAAAATGTATTGAAGACTAAACTACTAATTTTGCAAGAGTTGCTTCCCTTAGATTATAAATTGCGCATTTTTTGTTCACAATTCATTATTTTGTAAACAAACCAACTTGAGGTTGTATTTTGTTTTCTTCCATCTTATTGAGTTTTCCATCTTTGGGACTCAACTTAAGCGCTCAAAATCCATTGCTCTTAAAATAGGTTACCATGTTATTGCTTTTTGAAAATAGCCATTTGAGGCCTAATGTGGCTTTAAAGGATTCTACATTGATATTAACTAGCATTCAGACAAATAGATATTGATCTTAGATAGTGTTATGTTCTATCATGGTTCATACACAATTCAAGGACTTTTTAAGGTTTTTTAAAAGTATAATTTGTATATTCAAGGCATTTTCCGACCATTTACTTGCAGGTAAAATTGTATGATTTTAACTTTGTGCTGGATTAATATGAAAATATTTTCATCAAGACTTCCATTTAATTCAAGTACCATTTCGGCATTTTTCAAGGCAGCAGTTAATTCAAGTAACTTTCAAGGTTGAAACAAAATTCAAGCACTTTTCAAGGCAGCAGTTAATTCAAGTAACTTTCAAGGTTGAAACAAAATTCAAGCACTTTTCAAGGCAGCAGTTAATTCAAGTAACTTTCAAGGTTGAAACAAAATTCAAGCACTTTTCAAGGCAGCAGTTAATTCAAGTAACTTTCAAGGTTGAAACAAAATTCAAGCACTTTTCAAGGCAGCAGTTAATTCAAGTAACTTTCAAGGTTGAAACAAAATTCAAGCACTTTTCAAGGCAGCAGTTTATTCAAGTAACTTTCAAGGTTGAAACAAAATTCAAGCACTTTTCAAGGCAGCAGTTTATTCAAGTAACTTTCAAGGTTGAAACAAAATTCAAGCACTTTTCAAGGCCTGCAGGAACCTTGTCTGTATCTCTTGTATCCTCTGACAGTAAGTGATTCCCATGGCATCGTCTCAAATTTAACCCTTTACTCCATATAAACGTCAAATCAGGTTACCTGACCCTTACAATTATTTTTCCAATAATATGTATGCCAAGGGGAGACAATCCAATAACAGAAAATTAATGGACATAACATGACACCTTATCAAGGGAGACCATTTGTAATAGATGTTTCAAAAAGCTGTAGGTCTGCATGAGATGTGTAACTATTTATGCTTATTTTATCAGAATAGTGTATGAAGTAACCGGCTAAGTGAGTTTGAACTGGCACCTTCAGACTTCCTTATAAAACTCAGGGTTTAATAATATCGCAGGAATTTGAAATTCTAACCATAAAATATCATAGCAGTTGATCTGAAATTCTAACCATAAAATATCATAGCAGTAAACTGTTGATCTATTTAAAATCGCTCTATACATTCCTCCCTTTCCAAAATGGAATCCTGTAGTCAGTGAATGCTAACAAAATAAAAGATACAAGGAATCAAGTAAGCACATTCAATTCAACCAAGAAAAGTGAAATTACACTGGGCAGAAATACGTAATATATTGTACTAATGTCTGTCAATTCGCAGTGGAAACATTTTTAATACAGTGTAGCAATACCAAGTGGTTTTTAGCTACAGTTCCAAGTAGAAATTTGTAAACATTGGAACACAAATATAGCTATAAGTATTTTATTTCTTTATCGATTTCTATGAAATATTCAAAATCGATGAAGAAATAAAATGCTTATGGCTATTTTATTTTCCAATGTTAACAAATTTCTTCTTGTAACGCTAGCCAAAAGTCACGTGATATTGCTACACAGTAATAGAGGAGCTTAGATGATGCCAACCCACAAAACAGTCAAGACAATTAAGACAACAGAATTGCTTAAATTCCACACAAAGTTTTCATTCATCTGAACACAATAATATTAATGGTATTTCACAGAAATCCTAAAACATCCATCCTGGTTGAGATTTAAAATTTTCATTCAATATGATGACATTTTTTCCAAATTTGGTAAAAATATGTCAATATTCAACATCACAGAATCAAAGGTTGCTGTACACATATATATATATATCCATCAAACTAAAATTTATATTCCGCCAAATTTTTTAACTCACATAACACACATTTCTGTGAGTTTATTTTCATATTTTATAACAAATCAAATTTTGTATTGATCATAATGTTAAGTTAGATATAAAATCTTCAAGTAAAGCAAGGGTTTATGTGGAGAAAAGTTGTCATAATTTATCAAGAAGATACGAAGATTACTCCCAAATTTTTGATACAAAAATCTATATTTCTATAGTCTGTATGGTTTCAATTGTGACTATCCAATGTCACAGGTGGTCTTAAAAGATCTTTGTTATATATTGGTCGCTGATTTTCAATTATTTGCCCATCACCATTGTGGCTGAATGCTTGGTTTGAGCAGGCATTGTCATGGGTGGGAGGTATAAAATGAGTTTTTAAATGACCATCTTTGGACCCTTACACCACCCAAATTTGTTAGCATGTATTTTCGTCTACAACTATTAAAGCTTAACTTAATTTCATCTACACCTATTATAGCTTAACTTAATTATTACCCGCTTTTATGAATTCTACATGCAGACTGATAATAAACAAGCCATTAAGAATTCCAAGCAATACAGAAGTCCCCTATCAGTTTGAAGTCATGACCATCTAATTATTTTCAATGTTTCTGTCGCTATAACAACAACAATTTTTGTCAGAATAAAAATATTTGTTGTGCATAAGACGTGCATAATCCCCTTATTGCCCCTTAACCACATACCAAGTTTCATAAACCTAGCTTTGAAACTGTTCGAGTTATGTCAGGATCCAGATCCAGTCTAACAGACGGACAGAGGGCAAACCTATAGTCCACTCCGGTTGAAAACTGGTGAGGCCAGAATTTTTTTAATTTTTTGTTACTCGGACATTTTTCAGAAAAAAGTCCACAGGAGGAGGGAAAAAATAAAAACAAGAGGGCCCAAAGGGCCCTAGGTCGCTCACCTGTCGTACTTGTGCATGCACACCCCTATGGTGATCCTACACATTTTCTGAATAAAATTGAAGGAAATTCAGCCTCTATTGCAAGTTTTTGTATGATTTGACCATGTGACCTAGGGTTTGACCCCAGATGACTTAATTAATATCAAACTTAACCTAGATTGTGTTGAGATGATTATTAGGACCAAATTTCATAAAGATTAAGTGGAAATTGTAACCTCTGGTGACTACACAGGGTTTTTCTATGATCTGACCTATAATTTAAACAAAATATTTCCTCCATATAACTGTACAAATACATGCTATAAAGACAGAACAATAACTAAATACTTAAAAAAATAATTATGGTTCCAGTGGGGTTTGAACCCACGACCCTCAGGAAAATGTCAATTGACATTGTGACCTTGTTTTTGACGCCAGATGACCCAAAATCGAACTTGGCCTAGATTTTGTTGACAGGATCATTGTGACAAAGTTTCATAATGATTAAGTTGAAATTGTAACCTCTGGTGACTGACTACACAAGGTTTTTCTATGATTTGACCTATATTTTAAACAAAATATTTTGGAATATTTTTCCTCCATATAACAGTACAAATACATGCTATAAGGCCAAACAATACCTAAACACTTAAAAAAAAAAAAAAATGGTTCCAGTGGGGGTTGAACCACCGACCATCAGGAAAATGTACAAATAAATGCTTTACAGACAAAACAATACCTAAACACTCAAAAAAAATAAAAATAAAAAAATAAAAATTATGGTTCCAGTGGGGGGTGAACCCACAACCATCAGGAAAATGTACAAATAAATGCTTTACAGACAAAACAATACCTAAACACTCAAAAAAAAAAAAAAAAAAAAAAAAAAAAAAATTATGGTTCCAGTGGGGGTTGAACCCACACCCATCAGTAAAATGTACAAATACATGTTATAAAGACAAAACAATACCTAAACATTAAAAAAAAAAAAAAAAAAAATCATGGTTCCAGTGGGGTTGAACCCACGACCATCAGGAAAATGTACAAATAAATGCTTTACAGACAAAACAATACCTAAACACTCAAAAAAAAAAAAAAAAAAAAAAATTATGGTTCCAGTGGGGGTTGAACCCACAACCATCAGGAAAATGTACAAATACATGTTATAAAGACAAAACAATACCTAAACATTAAAAAAAAATAAAAAATTATGGTTCCAGTGGGGTTGAACCCACGACCATCAGGAAAATGTACAAATAAATGCTTTACAGACAAAACAATACCTAAACACTCAAAAAAAAAAAAAAAAAAAAAAAATTATGGTTCCAGTTGGGGTTGAACCCACGACCATCAGGAAAATGTACAAATACATGCTATAAAGACAAAACAATACCTAAACATTTAAAAAAAAAAAAAAAATTATGGTTCCAGTGGGGGTTGAACCCACGACCATCAGGAAAATGTACAAATAAATGCTTTACAGACAAAACAATACCAAAACACTCAAAAAAAAAAAAAAAAAAAAATTATGGTTCCAGTGGGGTTTGAACCCACGACCCTCAGGAAAATGTCTACGCTCCCTACAGCGCTTTGATTTCCACTTAACCATTACAATTCACACCCTGCTTAAAATACTAGAATATTTTGATATTTGACCTTTACAAAACTGCTGTGAACCCTGATACACATTTTCATTGGTTGATGAAAGTTTACTTGTATGTATAGAGCATAGAGAGTTACAGCAGAGAGTTAAGTGACCATGAAGACTACATGTTGAAAGGTTTAAAACAAGGTTTTTCTATAATTTGACCTAGTGAGCTAGTTTTTGACCTCAGGTGACCCAATATCGAACTTGACCTAGATTTTGTTGAGATGATCATTGTGACCAAGTTTTATAAAGATTAGGCCAAAATTGTGACCTCTAGAGAGGACACAACCCAATTGTTGACGGACGGACAGACGGACGGACAGACGGACGGACGGACGGACGACGGACGAAGTGTGATCACAAAAGCTCACTCTGTCACTTTGTGACAGGTGAGCTAATAAAAACTGCCAAAATATAGCTTCAACAAGCTGGTGGTGGTAGAATAGTCAATGATGGTCCGATTGAAAGCAATCAACATTCAACAACAGTGATAGTTTATAAGAAAACAGCCAATTTATCTTAAGACTAGGACACTGTAGTGAAACACTAATATAATAAAACTTATTATTAACAAATTAATGAAATAATAATATAAGGCTGGTCCATTTATCATCAAAACATTATATGCAATTTTGTTTTTTTCCAGTTTTTCAAATTTTATTTTTTGAAAATGCCAAAAAATTGGACAGGAGGGTCCGAGTCACAAAAATAAAAGAACTCTGGCCTAAGGGACTAATAAAATGTTCAAGACATAAAACATGTGATACAGACAATAAGCTATGCCTCTTTAAGGCAAATGGACTTTTTAAATTATATGAAAAGTAGATAGTGCATTTTAATGTTTGTCTTGATTGTGGATTATAACACAATTATTTTTTTAGATATTACCCGTCCCTAAATCTGCCACACTTTGTCCCTTTTTTCCACAGATATCTGTGGAAAATGTGTGGAAAAGTGTGGAAATCAGTGGCATTAACTGGCAAAGAGTGGAATGCCACACATTTAATTCAATAATGCCACAGGAGTGGCAAATCTGCCAGCAATTGCCATAGAATTTAAGTGGAAAACTTGTGGCAATCTGTGGAAATTGGTACTTGTATATTTTCAACTGTGGCAAATGTCTGGCAAAGTGTGGAAATAATGGACTTAGTTCTTTTTCATGGGTGTATAAACTGTGGCAAAAATACTTAGAAATTTTCTGATGTGGAAAAGTGTGGCAAAATGGAACATAGTCATTTTCAGTAATTTTTGGGTTAGTTGATAGGTAAAATTCTCAAAGATGTACGATTTCAGAAAGTATTCATGAATTGTCTACACTCAAAATACAGGTGTAAAACTTGTACTTAGGAAATTTAAACACTAACAGTTTGGTTGAAAGTATACATAGAGGATATTTGAAGAGTGTTGTGTTTATTATTGAATTTAAAAAATCAATCAATCAATCAATCAATCAACCAATCAATCAATCAATTTGATGGTAAAATATTCTATTATGAGATGTTTTTAAATACTCACTGATTGATCAGACATGTATCTGAATAAACTACTGACAAAATGTTCTTTATAGTTTATTATTTTAAAAAAGTTAGAAATCAAAATTGACATTTTAGTTTTTGTTTATTAGTAATATTACCATGCTTTTATCAGTGATCAATTATCGAATATTCTAGCTATAAATTGGTTATATATGACCTTTTCATGTAAACTCTGTGTACACATTCTTATACACATACACAGAGAGACTTTGCTGATAAGCCTATTAACATTCTATACCAGATGGCATGGATTATAACAGATGGTCATTGATTGGCTAGTTTGAACAAGTATCCGGGTCAACAGTTAGTTTGAATGAGAACTCCATTGTTGTGTTGTTTATTTATATGCTTGGCACATTATTTGCTGGTATTTTGGTGTTTGTTAAATGTGCAGATGTGATGTTTCATGAAGGAAGATTGAGTTTAATGACTTAAGTTTGTAATTCACTGTTGGTTAGTGGTTACTAGCATAAACAATTGTGATTGTGAAAAATGGATTGTTTGTGTTGGAGTTTTCATTAAGAGCAGCCAGCTTTCAACAGAAAGGAACAGTAAAATGTAAGTTAGCTATACATAAATTATTTTCATTGAATAACAAAAGTATTATTTTTAAGCTTAAACTTACTAAAACTCAACTTGAAGTATACTAGCTGTGAGTAATTTATGCAATAAGTGGAGGCAAAAACAAATCTAAACCAATGAGAACAGTTCAGTTTTGTACTATAATTTAGTTATCAATATTGTGTTCTGTTTTACAGAGTATTGGTCAAAATAACTTGAATTCTGGAAGTCAAGAAGACATTAAATGGTTTCACACAGTGAATGGTTTCAATGTCTGACTACAATTACAATTTCAGGTAAGTAAAATTAATAAAATATAATGATGCTTATAATGGTTAATTTGTGTTGCAAGTTTAAAAGTTCTTGCTACTTACAAACCTAGTGTCAAGTTTTGTAGAATTCAAGTGCAATGGAAAATTAAGAACAATGAAAATTGAAATTTGACATTATCTTGGCCATGTAAAGTGACGTTTGACAATATAATATGCGGGGTAACATTTAAACTGCAAAATGTAACAATTTCGCATCATTGTAGCACCTGTAATAAGCGCAGTGTTGTGTTGCTTTAGCATTGCATTGTTATTTCAAATTGTTATGTCATGTTATCACAGGTTAACACAGGTCATGTGACATTATTATTTCAAAAATACAGATTAAAAAGACATTGACACACCTGCAGCCGATAACAAAATGTTGTTCGTAGTATCACTTGTTCAATTGCGTCAAATTATTTCGTATTATTGTGGTGCCGCCATTTTGTTATAATTTCGTATCACATTGTTGTAATGTCACTTTCAACTCTTGAATAGGCCCCTTACTTTTGAGTGATAGTGGCAACATAGTTGAGTGGAATGCAAAGGGGCTTCAGATGACATTACACAGCTGATGAATTTTCATATAATATTATGTATTAATAGTTAATACATATACTAGTAATACACTGTTCAAGTACTAACTTTATTTTGAACTTAACATGAAATTGATAAGTTAGATGTTTATGATGTTGATTTTTATTTTCAGATAATGTTTTCTGATGTTGGAATAATGGTCTCATGTAGGAGTGAAATTTGTGACATATTCGGATATGAAATCACTGAATAAATTGGTTATTCTAATGGAAAAATTCAGAAAACCACAAGAAAGAATGTGTACTTGTCGATTTTGAAGTGTATTATACATACGTTAAATATATATTCTCATTAAAAATGGTATGCTGAAAAAATTGTTGATTTTAATACTATCAAAGTCTGGAATTTTGTGGAAAAAATGCCACAATGTGTGGCAAATGAAGTGGAAAAGTGTGGCATTTAATGGAAAATGAATTTGCCAGTAAAAGTGTGGCAATGTGTGGAAAGTTGTCTAAATACTCCACACTTTGCCACAGTTTGTGGCAAATGAATGGAAAAGTGTGGCGTTCTGTGGAAAATAAATTTGCCAGTAAAAGTGTGGCAATGTGTGGAAAATTGTCTAAATACTCCACACTTTGCCACAGTTTGTGGCAAATGAGTGGAAAAGTGTGGCATTCTGTGGAAAATAAATTTGCCAGTTAAAGTGTGGCAATGTGTGGAAAATTGTCTAAATACTCCACACTTTGCCACAGTTTGTGGATAATGAGTGGAAAAGTGTGGCGTTCTGTGGAAAACATGCTCTGGTCATGTTCTGTTTGAACTTTTTTTTTGCCATACTCGGTTGTGGCATTTTGTGAAAAACTGTGGAAAACTGTCTAAATACTCCACAAACTGGCAAAGTGTGGAAAACTGTGGCAGATTTAGGGACGGGATAGTTCGATTTCACACTGAATTGGGTGGATTATCATTAAGTCTAATATTGGTGATATAATGATTTTGTATTGATCAAACCTGACAATATGGCTAAGTGTGACCACAGGTAACTGTATCATTGAAAAAGAATTTTTAAAAAATCTAATTTTTTTTTGTAAAATTTATATACCTAATAGACTTTAATATACCAATTTCTGTAAAAACATTCTTCATCAATGATACATTTACCTGTGTGTTTGACCAACTCCCAAAAAATAATTTGTAACCAGAGAAATTATCCATCCTTGCATTCCAACAGAAGGGGCTATATCCACAGCAAATGTTAGACCACATAAATATGAATTTGGTTGCTAAATTTTAAGTGACCCTTTGTTGAATGCACAGGGTGGTGCAAACAATAGGGTGGTGCAAACAATTTGAACATATGAATATTCATGACTGGCAGTAGTTTAATTACAGTTACAGTATCCTGTCACCCAGTACCCAGTAAACACCCAGCAGCTACCATGAGATTGCCTGTTTAGAATATCTTACAACTACTTCTAACATTAATTTGTTTCATTTAAAAATTACAAATGTTTCAGTTAATGAACTTCTACAAATAATACCTGTCCCCAGTTTGTGGTTGTTCAAGAGTTACGAAGAATTTAAATTTGAGTGTAAGCTTACGATTTCTCTTGCTTATTGAGCAGTAGCGCAGACGGGGATCTCGAACCTGAAACAGGCACCCTACCTCTAGGCCACCTCTGTTACAACCCGTTTTGTAATAAAGTTGCAAAGTGTAATAATTATTACAAAACGGGTTGAGAGCTTATTACACTTTGAAAAAATGTTTGCAACCCGTTTTGTAATAAAGTTGCAAAATGTAATAATTATTACAAAACGGGTTGAGAGCTTATTACACTTTGAAAAAATGTTTGCAACCCGTTTTGTAATAAAGTTGCAAAATGTAATAAATCTTTTAAGATCACCCCAAAAGTGAGGTATTCAATACAAAACGGGTTAAGAAGTGTTCTTTTGCTTGGAAATGACCTTGCGATCCGTTTTATAATAATTTTTCGAAATGTAATTATTTTTTGAAATCACCTCAAAAGTGAGGTATTCAATACAAAACGGGTTAAGAAGTGTTCTTTTGCTTGGAAATGACCTGTCAACCCGTTTTGTAATAATTTTTCGAAATGTAATAATTTTTTGAAATCACCTCAAAAGTGAGGTATTCAATACAAAACGGGTTAAGAAGTGTTCTTTTGCTTGGAAATGACCTTGCAACCCGTTTTGTAATAATTTTTCGAAATGTAATAATTTTTGAAGTCACCTCAAAAGTGAGGTATTCATTACAAAAAAAGGTTTTGATGCGTTCTTTTGCTTGGAAATGACCTTGCAACCATATTGTTATAATTTTTCGAAATGTAATAATTTTTTTAAATCACCTCAAAAGTGAGGTATTTATTACAAAACGGGTTGAGAAGTGTTATTACACTTTAAAAATAACCATGCAACTCGTTTTGTAATAATTTTTCCAAATGTAAATAATTTTTGCAATCACCTCAAAAGTGAGGTATTCATAAAAAAACGGTTTGAGAGAGTTATATCACTTTGAAAATAACCATGCAACTCGTTTTGTAATAATTTTTCGAAATGTAATAAATTTTTGCAATCGCCTCAAAATAAGGTATTTATTACAAAACGGGTTAAGAAAGTGTTATTACACTTTGAAAAACACATTGCAACCCGTTGTGTAATAAAGTTGCAAAATGTAATAATTATTACAAAACGGGTTGAGAGCTTATTACACTTTGAAAAAATGTTTGCAACCCGTTTTGTAATAAAGTTGCAAAATGTAATAATTTTTTTAAGATCACCTCAAAGGTGAGGTATTCATTACAAAACGGGTTGAGAGAGTTATTACACCTTGAAAATAACCTTATAACCCGTTTTGTAATATATGTTCAAAATGTAATAAATTTTTGAAATCACCTCAAAAGTGAGGTATTTATTACAAAACAAGCTGGGAGTGTTATTACACTTTAAAATAACTTTTCAACCCGTTTTGTAATAAATTTTCGAAATGTTATAATTTTTTGAAATCACCTCAAAAGTGAGGTATTCAATACAAAACGGGTTAAGAAGTGTTCTTTTGCTTGGAAATGACCTTGCAACCCGTTTTGTAATAATTTTTCGAAATGTAATAATTTTTGAAATCACCTCAAAAGTGAGGTATTCATTACAAAACGGGTTGAGAAGTGTTATTACACTTTGAAAAAAACATTGCAACCCGTTTTGTAATAAAGTTGCTAAATCTAATAAATGTTTTCAATCACCTTAAAAGTAAGGTATTTATTACAAAACGGGTTGAGAAGTTTATTACACTTTGAAAATAACATTGCAACCCGTTTTGTAATAAAGTTGCAAAATGTAATAAATTTTCAAAACGTATCGATTTTCGGCATTTCGTCAATGATTTGACATTTAATATATACCGGATGTCATTTAATTGAAATTTGATATTGGTAGTGTAAATATCTAGACTGACATTGAAAGAAACATTACTTTTTAAGAAAAAAATATTGCGGAAAAATTTGGAGCCTTGTCGTAAGCGAAAACAAGCCGATTTACGCACTGCAACTCTTTCGATCAAATGTTCCCTTCTGTTCATTTCACCCCACGGTAAAAAGTTATGAATGTCAAAAATCATGAAATTGAGTATTTTTTGTGTTACCTATTTGACATAGATCTGCAATAGTGTATATTGTAATAAAGATGACTTCTAAATGTGATGTCCAAGTGCTGATAAGCTCAACTGCACTAAATTTAAACGACCGGTATTGCACGATTTTCTCGAGGTTTTTTATATTAAACGCAATAACCTTCTAAAATACATGTATTAATGCATATAAGGTCAGGATCACGTCAAATTCTCAGTGCTATAATGATGTTCTTATCGTTCTTATTTATATTCATTGTCATTATGTCATTTCATGCTACACAGTCATGGAGGAAACAAAAACTACTACTAATAGTAATAATAATTTGTCAGTGGAAATCGTGTCATTGTAACGGAAGGTAAAATCACAAAAATATTTCTCATTGAGTAAGTGTCTTGAAAAATGAAAATAGTAGCCTAACTACATTGACGCAGAAGAAGCAAGAGAATGTCTCGTTCTATCAACATTTCATAAAAGTTCTGCCTTCCCTGTCCGACTGTCCTGTCCCCGCGGGCTAGGATCCAACCCGGGACCTTCTGCACTCAAAGCGGACGCTTAACCACAAGGCTGTAGAGGAGACTACTAGGCATAATAGCATTATTGGCAGGGAACAAAGTGACAAGAATTATATTCTCATACTGTGTAAGACCTAAAATGTCAAAAATGGACCGATATTTGCTATAACAAATTTGTATTGGTATTACGCCTCGAGTTTTTTTTTCATATTTCCCGCTAATGAAAACAAACAGCCGGGATTACAAATATAGACAATATATCAGCTCCTAATTATGCTAATAGAAGGTCGAGAATCGTGTCGAATTCTCCGTACTATACCATAAAACATTATAGGTCGATTTCGAGCATTGAATCGTAACTGTACTTTTGAGGTTTTTCTAGTTGGTATGTGAATATGCGTGAAGTAAGCAGCTAGCTGCCAGTTGCCAGTAGCCGATTCAACTTCACAATCCTGCTGCCGATTCGATTTTCGCTAGCGTGTCGGCAACTGCGAACTGGGCCCGGGGGATAGCAGCCAATTCGATTTATAGTAAAGGGTCGAATAGGCAACTGCGAACTGCCAACGTCGGCACTGTACGGAACAGTATGTCGTAACCCGTAGTGCATTGTCTCAATGGGGTCCTGTCATCCAACCTGGTCGTAGATCATTTTTAACTAACTACAGACAAATAATGAGTTCAAACTTTGTTCATCACTACGCTTGATGTACTACGAACAACTACATTCATCAACAGTTTTCCCTGACTTCGGTTTACTACCAGACCCAACTTGTACAGGATGTTCACCCACAACCGTCTGACCAGGACATTAACATACGTCGTTGAACACTTGTTTGAAACTTGATGTATCAAGTATCTCCTCTGAAGTTTAGATGTACTGTTATTTGAAATAGTTCATGTGGTATTCTGAATACAGGTTAAAGGAATTTCTGTAGAACGTCTCATTCTCAAGCCTCAGTTCCTGGATGGTAACTGGCTCATACCGTTTCTATGCCTGTCTCCATCGGTACGAAACGGGGCTTTGCCGTTCTTTACCGGCCAGTGTTCACCGTGGTGTGCGTATTTTCTAAGAAGCATACGACCATTAAGAGAGGATAACACAAAAAATACTAAATTTCGTGATATTTGACATTCACAACGTTTTACCGTGGGGTGAAATGAACAGAAGGGAACATTTGATCGAAAGAGTTGCAGTGCGTAAATCGGCTTGTTTTCGCTTACGACAAGGCCCCAAAGTTTTCCGCTATATTTTTTTCTTAAAAAATTAATGTTTCTTCCAATGTCAATCTAGATGTTTAGAATACCAATATCAAATTTCCATTCAATGACATCCGGTAATTGTTAAATGTCAAATCATGGACGAAGAGCAGAAAATATGTTACATTTTGAAAATTTAACACATTTCAAAAAATTATTACATTTTGCAACTTTATTAAAAAGTGTAATAACACTTCTCAACCCGTTTTGTAATAAATACCTCACTTTTGAGGTGATTTCTAAAATTTATTACATTTTGCAACTTTATTACAAAACGGGTTGCAAACATTTTTTCAAAGTGTAATAAGCTCTCAACCCGTTTTGTAATAATTATTACATTTTGCAACTTGATTACAAAACGGGTTGCAATGATTATTTCAAAGTGTAATAACACTTCTCAACCCGTTTTGTAATAAATACCTTACTTTTGAGGTGATTGCAAAAATTTATTACATTTCGAAAAATTATTACAAAACGAGTTGCATGGTTATTTTCAAAGTGTAATAACACTTCTCAACCCGTTTTGTAATAAATACCTCACTTTTGAGGTGATTTCAAAAATTTATTACATTTCGAAAAATTATAACAAAAGGGTTGCAAGGTCATTTCCAAGCAAAAGAACACATCAAAATCCTTTTTTGTAATGAATACCTCGCTTTCGAGGTGATTTCAAAAAAATATTACATTTCGAAAAATTATTACAAAACGTGTTGCAAGGTCATTTCCAAGCAAAGAACACTTCTTAACCCGTTTTGTATTGAATACCTCACTTTTGAGGTGATTTCAAAAAATAATTACATTTCGAAAATTTATTACAAAACGGGTTGAAAAGTTTTTTTGTTGTTTTGTAATTAATACCTCACTTTTGAGGTGATTTCAAAAATTTATTACATTTTGAAAATTTATTACATTTTGAACATATATTACGAAACGGGTTACAAGGTTATTTTCAAGGTGTAATAACTCTCAACCCGTTTTGTAATGAATACCTCACTTTTGAGGTGATCTTAAAAAAATTATTACATTTTGCAACTTTATTACAAAACGGGTTGCAAACATTTTTTCAAAGTGTAATAAGCTCTCAACCCGTTTTGTAATAATTATTACATTTTGCAACTTTATTACAAAACGGGTTGCAAACATTTTTTCAAAGTGTAATAAGCTCTCAACCCGTTTTGTAATAATTATTACACTTTGCAACTTTATTACAAAACGGGTTGTAACACACCTCTCCTCACAAAACAGTACCGTACCCTGATACATACAGTATGTATTCTTAAAGCATTATTTTAAATAAACAGTATGAGTTCTAGTCTATATAGTCCAGTCAGGGTAAAAATCCAGTGACGCATCGGTCGAGTCCACTATAACGGTGTAAAACCAATTATAAATACGGAATATCACTTCAGTGTGTTGATACATCGGGCCGTATTACCTAGAGTTGCTTGTGTAATGCCGTATCTCGCGAGACCGCTAGGTCGAGCGAGATGTGGTATAACTCAAGCAACGAGAGGTAATACGGCCCGACGTATCAGCACAACTGCAGTGATATTCCTTTTATTATATACCCGCAAAAGTGAAAAAAGCACTTTTACGCGCGAAAATGGGTTTAATGTGTATACACTGACGTCACGAAAGTCGGCATATTTTCGGTATTTAACGCGACGTCCATTCATAAAAAGGCAAATGTTTACTTCGTGACGTCATTGAAGTTGGCTTATGTTCGGCATATAACACGTCAGACAGGCATGATACGGATTCGGAAAACCAGACATGTATGATACGGAAAATGCAATCTGTCGTGTTGTATTCCACTGTGCGATTTGGCCTGTATTCGTGACATTTAATTATACACTGCTAGGTATATAATAAAGGCTTATACATGTACTGTACAAACAACTGTAATTTCAATGTTAAACTAACATACTATATTCGCTCTGCCTGTTCAGACGATGGTTGCTATCTTTTGTGTACACATAAAGTGCACCGTCACTGTCACAATATCCCAACTGGACTGTATTTACCATAAGCATTCTGCATATATACACACCTATTGTAGTATGAGCATTATTTTGTAAAATATTCAAACACACTCAGCTAATTTAATACATAATTATACTCAGTCAAAGTCAACCAAAATGTTGGAATCCGACAGTTAAAAAATTAACCTACAGTCAATTAGTGGCAATATCTCTTAAAAAGTAAATAGATACACAATATCATTTCAATAGCGGTAAATCTTATAAAGCCATATAAATGTATCCTTAACAAATTTGTACAAGTAGTTTACAATGGAAAGGATAAATAGTGTCTTTATGAAAGTTAGATTCGCTTGTAATAACCATAAATTAGACTTAAAAAGAAAATAAATTACTATTTAGCATGTTTAAGGCACAGTGGTTTAAGGCTAGACAACTTAACCTTGTTTCTTCATACAAATTCAATATGTGTATTTAAGGTAATATGTATGATATACTAAAATGCAAAGAAATGTTTAACTTAATTTTTTTGAAGGTCTAAAAGACTGCATGTACTGGTAATTTTCCACCATTTATTGCATCTGTAATGTATTTCTGTTTAAAGCATGCATGTTATTGGCTACTGTCTGGCTACCCGACTAGATAATTTTTTGTCAATGAATAACTTTATTTTCAATTTTAGCTAGATTTTATTTTGGGCTTGATTATCTCCTATGTTTGAGGGTGCAAAGGGAAATAATTTCATGAAAAAACAGTAGATGAGTTGTCTCCTTCAATTAACATAGGGTCTGTATAGACGGACTAGTTATTGGCCAGTGACATCAAAATAATTGTGTCTTTGTTAGCGCTGACCACAATTGTATATCCCCTATTTCCTTGTGTACACCAAAAAATTTTTGCATCAATTGCTTTTCTTCACAATGTAACTTGTGTCCGGGGACTGGCTGATTAGAAAATGTAAAAATCTTAAAAAAATATCTGAGGGCAATAATGTTTTGCTGCTTGGAACAGAGAAAGGTGTTGGAATTCATGACCGCCGGCTGCATGGGAGACCACGAGCCTCAGACAATCGCGTGATTACCTTTGACAGAAACAATGACTGCTTAGAAAAGCCAGGAAAGATTGAACAAGAAAATACCAGGACATTTTTGCGTCAGTAATGTATAGCGTTGGTAAACCCTGCCAACATCCGTGCGTCAGGATCCATTTGACTTAAGGATGGTCCTATGTTAACTTGCATCATTTCGTAGTGGTGTTCTTTGACTGCAGATTATTAACTATCCTGAGGTGATTAGGATTTTTATTACCTTGATTCTGTTTTAAGCAAGTTGCGTCATCTCATAAACCAAATGTTTTGCTTTCCATGAAATATACCGTAAGATCTTTTTCATCAGCTTGACTTTTTTTCCAACACCCTGTAAAACCTGTTTCTAGCCGTTTCTTTTCCAAGATTTAACTTGGTACTAGACAAAACGACCAAGCTGCTGAAATAATCTTACATTTCATGGAAAGTTAATCATTTTCCTCTTAGCGAGGCATATATTTCATAGAAATCGATGAAGATATAAAATACTTACGGCTATTTTTGTTTACAAAGTGAAGTAAATTTCCTCTTGAACTTTATTAAGCCAAAAGTCACATGGTATTACTACACTAACTATAGTCTGATTGTTTAGATCAGTGCCCATTGGAAATTTATAAATTCAAACGAGAGTAAAGTTTAAGGGAGACAATCCTGTAAAGATCAATACTGACCTAGTACAAAGTTACTTCCCTTTAAATTATTAACTTACTCAATATGTGCAACATTTACTTTATTACAAAGGTGCTTTAAAATGTTATAAAATAATGGACATATTAATTTGAAAAGATTAATTTTGAAATTCAGTGACCTGACAAATGAACTTGGCCGTTCTATGATATTAATTTTAAATTAACATGTATAACTTGTCATAAGTGTGACAGTAATCCTTTCTAAGCTAGACTTATATAATATATAATAATGAATTAAGAAACCAACTACATGCATGTCAATCAACTGAGATGGAGTTGCTGATTAAAAGTTTAGGTTACAGCAGCACAGACCAGACCAGGCCTCGATCTCCCGAAGCATTTCAAGTAGAAATCCCATCTAAAATTGAGATTTTGTTTAAATCAGCCTCAGAATATGAGATAAATTTGAAGTTTGAGCTCTTTAAATGTTACTGTAATAAACTAAGAATAATGTTTTCTTTTTGTGATGCAAAATTTGAGTCCAGTCTCCCATGGAATTATCTAAAAGACTCATGATAATATTTGAGATGAGATTAAGCTCAGATTGAGATTTTTCGAGAGATCGAGGCCAGATCAAATTGTACTAACTGCTAGCTCCCTAAATGACAGAGCTCAGCTAGATCTTCTGCCATTGTCAGTCTAATAGTCTGACAATCTTAAACTTTACGGAAGGCTGGTATCAAAGAGTTTTTACACTAGATAGAAGCAGGGCCACTATAGTGTCAGTGTGAACATGAGCACCGCCTATGAGTGCTGGACGCTCCACTTTCCCTATCTGAAATGTGGCATAAATTTAAAGGCATAAATGAAGCATTCAATTGTGCTTAATTTAAATGACACACTTTTTCATGTCTTTATGTAATAAGTTCATTAATATAATACAAGCATATATACCTTCTTTGTCCCGAGATCATCAACTGTGCATTAAACACTTGTCGAAACACTCGGCTCAATGACCTGCCTTTCTTTCTGTTCTCCATGATTTTACACGATTCTAACTGAATGTATTCCTATAGTTTATCACAATAGTTCAACCATATATCACAATAGTTCGACCATATATCACAGTAGTTCAACCATATATCACAATAGTTCAACCATATATCACAATAGTTCAAACATACAGCACAATAGTTCAAACATACAGCACAATAGTTCAACCATATATCACAAAAGTTCAACCATATATCACAAAAGTTCTACCATATATCACAGTAGTTCAAACATACAGCACAATAGTTCAACCATATATCACAATAGTTCAACCATATATCACAATACCATATATCACAGTAGTTCAACCATATATCACAATAGTACGACCATATATCACAATAGTTCAACCATATATCACAATAGTTCAACCATATATCACAATAGTTCAACCATATATCACAATAGTTCTACCATCACCAATAATACACAGATTTACTAAAACAAAGTCTTATACTGATCCACATACATTCACAGTTCCACTATAATAACTGGGTATATGTTCATTATAACCACAGTGTATAAACGAGTCAACTTCCAGTTATAGCAACAAGGCATACATGTTGAATTGTATAGTCTTCCAATACACCATACAGTGATCAGAAATCACGGATGCTTTTGCTCACAATAAGTCATACAAGTTGAATTGTATAGTATCCCAATAAGTCATACAGAGATAATGTTACACTGATTTTCCTGGGCATGTATAATTGTTACATTTTAAGTTTATAAAATGATACATCTTGATAGACTTTTACCAACTGTGTAACATATACCAACTGTGTTATATTAAAGTTTATAGTTACATTCATGTAATTACGTCTTTTCATTCCTCCAAAAAAATTGCACAAAAATGACACCTGAATTATACAACATAATAATTCATATGTCCAGATAATATCAATGTCATAATTATCTTGTCCAATACAGAACAAAATTCATTATTACCGGTAATATAACTTGAGACCTTTTAAGCAAATCGAGAAATGGGGGTTTGAATAAATTCCATTACATTATAATACAAAACATTTTGTCATTAAAAATGGCTTTTCAATACAGTAAGATAACTGTTTTAAATATAATAATTAATTAAAAGAATAAATTATCTATAATAATCAATAATCTGACATGTATGCTATATCCTTATTTCCAGTGAATTATTATTACAACTAAAATTCAGAACTAGACGTCTAGAAGAATTTATGTAATTTAATATTTTAAATGATTATAATAATATATACAGTTAAACCAGCATTTAGCAGGCACCTGAATTAAACAGTCACCTATAAGCAGGCACCTGTTTTTAACAGCCAATACAACTCAATATCTGCCAATAAAACTAAATCCCAAATGACTATTTAATATATATTAAACACACTATCACCTGCAGTAAGAAACCATATAAAGATGTAATTTCCTTTGACAGGAGGCCTTAACTTCAAGTTATATGAACATTTAATATTCTATTTAGTTCAAAGATGATTACAGAAATACATTAAGAGTTCATTAGCGTTTAAGACCTGTCTATATATATACATACATGGTTTATAATATTCAATATTAGCTTTATTAAAGTTTTTAACAAAAACTACTTTAGAAAAGATTACATTTCCTATTAAAAATAAGTCACAATTCAATTTGTGGAAGAAAAGCAAATAATATTTATATATCAGAATACATATAAATGAATACAAAAGGTAATTCACCGCGGTAGAAGAAAGTGTGTCTACTGTGATAACTCGTTATAAAGTATGTTTTCAATCTTAATAATGTTCTTTATTGAAACAAGAATGGAGGAATTACTTTGTGAAGTGAAAGTGGAGCCTATACTGTATGAGATACAGGTACTTCACACCGTCACCTTTATACGAGATCAATCAGTTCTGTTCAATTTCAAATTACACAAGATTTAGGACATTTAAGATCTTAAAAACATTATCATTAGTTTCCTTTTAGTGTTCGAAAACATTTTTAAGTGATCATTAATTTTAAAGTTACAGAAGAAATTGTTTCTTTTTTTTATATGCCAAGCATAGCCTTTACATTGGCCAGTCAGCTTTCTGCTGATATATGGCAGGCATATGAGTGCCTCCATCCGTATTTGAACCGGTTTCTGACTGTACATTTTATCCATTTTATCCACAGTACCACAAACTGTAAACCATTATTGTCCCTACACATCATGACAAATTTATTGGCATGACTTTATACCTATATAAACCTACATGGATAATTTGAAAATATGTTTTTAAAATGCTGAGAATAGCCTTTTTTTGCCCAGTCAGCTTTTTGCTGAAACTTGGTGGGCATATAATATAATTATGTGTGCATCCATCCGGATTTGAACCCAGCTGGTCGACGGATTAGAGAGCAAGCGCTAACCACTGAGCTACAGAGGCCACAATAATGCTGCTTCGGGAGTCTTGGAGCAAATATTATGCTAACTATATATAAGTATAAAGCTGACAATTTCAGGCACTGTGAGGCTTGAGTCATAGATTAGAATAAATTCAAAATTTGTTATCACAACACTTAAACAAAGAATTTTAAGTAAGACTTGAAATATATTAACTAATTATCATACTTAAAGGTCAGAACAAATGAATGTCTATAGTTTATCGTCCCCTCTATATCAAAACCAATGAATTCGAAATAATTGATTTTTATTCAAGTCACTATACTGTAAAATCATTAGTTTTCTCAGGTATGAAATTTCAAAGACTTTAGTCATATGGAAATTTGGAGGTTTAAATTCTTAAATTTGTGGATTTTAAATATTGAAAGAAAAAATCTAATGCTTCATATTTTGAGATCAGTTATTCGAGGGGATTTAATTTGGCGATTGAGTTCATCAGCACATTCAATGAAAATTAATCCACAACAAATATTCATAATTCTACAGTAATCCACTGACTGAAAAACTTGCTTGAGAAATCACTTTTTGCCATTATTTAATCTGGCTCAATGAACACAGAAACCGAACTTAAAATACCAGAACATTAAGTCAGAATATATATCTCCCCCATCCTCACAGTTGTGGCAGCTCAAAAATAGTAGAACAAAAAATGAACAAATATTTAAAGTTTATATTATTATAAAAGCTTTATATTATAATTTAATCATAAAACTTGTGATTCTCGACTTGTTCATGTTTAGTTTATAGATTTACACCATTTAACACTCGACTTTAATCTCAATGATCCCAAACATCTGACTTAACCTAATCATATTAATATCATACATAAGAGTTCCTTCAAGTTATATAGAATTGTTTAAATCTTATATTTACATTCATGCATTACATCATGTAATACTCAATCATTATTGTTTAATTTACTAAGTAGAATTAAATGACCTACTATTGTTAAGGTGACTTATAGGCCCATTAGGCCGGGTGCCTCTTTACTTGTGTATCGCAAATATGTTTGTTTGTAGGTAAGGAACCACTACATACATAAGTGGCCCAAATGGTGATACACTCAAAGAGTCCTGAAAGAAACATAGGATTGACTGGAAATGGTGGAATGGATTGACACTAAGTCTGCTTTGAAATCATGAAACTGAGTTTAAATTGATTGTACACATGTATGTGATGTAGTGAAACTGTTTAATTTTGAATTATGTGACATTTTTACCTAAACATGAAAGTAAAAGTAGAGTGGGGGTAACTGGTCTGGGATCAATCTGCGCAATAGCAAAATTGTGTTGTCCATCTTTGATGAGCAATATTTTTTAAGGAGATACATGACCCCCCCCATTTTTATTGTATTATTTTGAAGCTTAAACATACTTCTTTAAGATGGTATATGTGTGCCAGGTGGCCATAAACTAAAACTTGTTGAAATTTGAGGCTGCCATTGTCACTTTACATTGAACTAAAGAGCAAATCTATTTGGTGGTTCCTAACCTTGTAAATATTTATGCAAAAGTCACTATAATAAACAATTTACTTACTTACATACTTAGTTATAATTCCATTTTAAAAGTATAATGTAATATATTTTACAGACACAGTAAGTTCCATTTTGAACATTCTACAAAGATTATATTTATTGAAAACAATAAATAAGTAAGTTGAACTAAACGACTAAAATTATTATACTAGTATAGGGAACAGTTTTCATAATTTATAAGGGCTTTTTCTTAAATATTAGTTGCTGTTATAAGGTGATGATTTTGCAGCAGAAAAAATTGAAAACCCGATGCTGTTTTCACAAATAACAAGTAATTAAGAATTGCAAGCAATACAGAAGTGCCCAACCAGTTTGAAGCCATTTTCAATGTTTCTGTTGCCATAGCAACCACAATTTTTGTCAGAATCAAAATATTTTAGCCGTGCATAATCCCCTTATTGCCCCCTATCGACATATCAAGTTTCATAAACCGAGCTTGGAAACTGTTTGAGTTATGGCAGGATCTAGATTTGAGCATATTTTCACTCTTTCTGTCGCCATATAGCAACCACAATTTTGGTCGGAATCAAAATATGTTTAGACGTGCATAATCCCCGTATTGCCCCCTATCCACATATCAAGTTTCATAAACCTAGCTTGGAAACTGTTTGAGTTATGGCAGGATCCAGATTTGGGCATATTTTCACTCTTTCTGTCGCCATATAGCAACCACAATTTTTGTCAGAATCGAAATATTTTCAGACGTGCATTATCCCCTGATTGCCCCCTATCTACATACCAAGTTTCATAAACCTAGCTTGGAAACTGTTTGAGTTATGTCAGGATCCAGATGTTTTGACGGACGTACTGACGGAATGAAGGACGGAGGGCAAACCTATAGTCCCCTCCGGTCAAATGGTAGGGGAGTAAAAATTGAATGTGCTACCCCAATGCATTGTTTCCAAAATACAGAGGATATTTTCCAACCAATTAAATTAAGGTAAAAGGCTATATGAGCTGGCCCAATCCTGACCTTTTTATAGTCCTGTAAGCTTCTTGGTTGAAACATTTAATTGATATAAATATCCTTAAAGAACTTCGGATAAATGATATAAATATGTCAGTGCACACAAAATTTCCACATAACATAAATATAATATCCAGCTGAGATTATTTTCATTATCTGCAATTTAAGTACAATCTCAACATCAAAAGTAAGGTCACATTTATATGACCTATCAATTAAAAGAAGAATAAATACGAATATAATTTTATGCTAAATGCTATCACAAGTTTCTCCAATATCATCCAATTGACATCTTAATTCCACAAAAACTGCAGCAGCACATACTTAATGGATCCAACACACTGTGCTGAAATCTTAATATATTTTCAATTGGTAATAACAGTACATTATGGATCAAGTCAAACACTTTACAAATAACATATCCTGTTATTTTTTACCATAAAATTCAACGAATAATCCCATTATTACTTTATGACCCTGTGTATTACACACACTCAGTACGGACTAGCAATCTCATTTACGGTTATGTAAGAAATACGGGCAGATAAACTCGTAAAATAAATATTAAATAACGAGATAAAAAGACAAAATTATTTTAAACTTGTCAACCTATTGTTAATAAATGTAATACATATTACAAATAACATGGACACTCCATTCACTAGTTATACGTAAATTTCATTAATTTATCACACAAAGAGAAATACCGACACAATAAAGTAATCTTTAACAATCATTTGTGAAACACATGAATTAGAACTGCAATAAACTTAATTATAGATAAGAGGGTTATATCTTTGTTCTTGTATTACTTAGCCTGATAATTAAAATAACACTTACAATGTGATTTGATACTAGCTAGGTGTCAGGTATGTAATTGGATACATGCCGTGAAATTAAACTTAAATCTTTTAATTTCATTTGGCAATAAACTCAAAATACGTTTCGGTCAACTCAAACTTGTGGTATTACCTTTCTTATAATTATAGTGTTTAAAGTCGCAGGAAACTTCAAAGGGTCATGGCTGACCTACCTAAAAGGTCAAGGTCACAGGGGAGACCAAAGTATTGTTTTATTTATATATAGAGCCATTATATACAGTACAACTAACCTCTGTAGAGAAACACCCTTAGGGAGCTGCATATATTGACCATTGTACAGAGGTTTTTGGTCTTCAAAGATGAATTCATAGTAGATATTAGCTTAGAGAAATTTTAAATGTGTTGTTACAGAGAGGTTCAGTTGCTCTACAGAGGGCCACTCTGTAGAGGTTGAACTGTACAGTTTTATAGTCCAGTCAGGGTAAAAATCCAGTGACCCAGAGTCCACTATAACGGTGTAAAACCAATTATAAAGGCTTATACTGTACAAACAACTATAATTTCTATGCTAAACTGACATACTATATTCACACTACCTGTTTAGACAATGGCAATTATCTTTTGTGTACACATAAACTGCAACGTCACTGTCACAATATCCTAACTGGACTGTATATGTGCAAACCTCCCTTTTGTGTATATTATATTCTTCAGGTTGACGGTAAAAACAAATTCTCACACCTTAAATGTCTATCACTAATGTCAGACACCTCATTCCTGATGGTTTGTATCATCACAAGGGTATGAGAAATGGACCCTTTGCAAGCTAATACAGCAACAGTTTTTATCTGATTTGTATTTTAATTTGTTTGCATAATATTATAATAGAATTAACACTGAGTACATCCCCCCCCCCCCACACACACACCACTTAGGGAACTTGACCAGGGAGATCTGTGTCAAATGGTTTTCACAGTATGAATCCCAATACATCGCTATTCAGTTCCGTTAGGCTGAACTTAAAATATTCTTGGTTTCCCCATCCCGACCCTAATTGTTTCAGTATGATATTTAATGGTCTAGACATACAAATAATGAAATTTAGAATTAACTCTAAGCCTCAACCATCTAAAATTTAATGGTAAGAAAGAAGCCAGCAAACAAAAAATGTTCACTTCCAATTTTTAATAAAAAAAAATATCATTTCAATTTGGGCAATAAAATATTTTGGGTAGGGCCCTTTTTAATCGGGTAGGTAGGGGATGGGGAAACAAACAATATTTTATTTTAGGCCTTAGAGAATTGTTCTGATTTCATATGGCTCTGATGGAACTGAAAACCAATGTAACAATCAGGATACATGAAATCTGAGTTCCATCCGAGCGTTAAATAGGTTTTCAGTTCCGTCAGAGCCAAATGAAAATAGAACAATTCTCTCACGGAACTGAGAAGCGGTGTATCGGGATTCATACCATGGTTTTATATTTATAATATCAAACATATTCGAATATGTGTATCGATCATTATTACTAAGCGTAATGCATATCATTGAAAAGTCCTGTCAGTCTATAAATTAAGCTATATTGATAGACTTGCCTAAAAAGATATTTTTTTGGAACTTAATTGGGTGACCATACTTAGTCTGATAGAATATATATCCGGGGGCTATAAAATATAAGTCTTCAAACCACTTCATTCCACTTGTACATTCAATCAAAAATAATAAGGAAGCCATATTGTCCATATGTACATATAAAGTTTTTTTGGAATCATTTTTGTTAAGAGGCCATTTAAGAACCTTAATTGATTTTTTGACAGTGTATATACTGTATACTATATATTATTAAAATGAATGATGAAATCTTCAATGATCAAAAACAAGTAAAAAACATTAATTGTGTACAACTAATAATGACCAAAAAGTATTTATCAAATTAAAAAAAAATTATACCTGGTCACAGACGACATATTCCAACAGTAAATTTATAATCTACATATATACCAAAAATACCAGAACATGTCTTGTGTATCATAGCAAACAATGTCTTAATCATTTATTATTCTAATGAACAAGAGAATATTATTGTAATTTCTTTGATTGTCAGTTAATCCATGATTTAGAAAATAATTGTATTTACACTGGAATCTTCCACTGTCACCCAATCTACAGTTTAAAGTATAATGTATTTACACTAAAATCCTCCCATTTAATTATAGACTAATTACACACATGGTTTGATAGATTATTGATATTATATCGTTTTGTCTCCAAAATTCCTTGAAATATGTGATTGTTTTTATAGAGTTTTGCAATGTTTTTGTTTATGTTTTCAGTTATGGAGACGTTGTCAAAATACCAACGTTTCATGGTATAGATTCTCGCCCAGATGTTCGATATAAGACCCAGAAAAATACAAACGATTCTAACAAACACTTTAATTGTGTAGCTCAGTGTGGTACAGGAATGTATTCATCACCCTATATCCCTATGATTAACATCGTATTTCATAGCCCTATGAGAAGCACTAATGCCGTGTAAAATAGTGTGAGGTCATTTTGTGCACCAGGTCAGTGTTAGTGACCCTGTTAAGTCTTCTGTAACTCTTGGATCGAGTATTTGTTTTCGTTCATAATTGTACTGAATGTAGAAAAAGGATTCCGATTTCTGATGATATATAATTTGATTTATATTATTTAACCATGCAGGTTTTGTGACAATTATAAGTGCTGGTTGTTTTTTAATGTACCTCGTACAAATAGGACACAGCTATTGTTTGTAGGAGATCATTAACCGAATCATTGTTAATATTTAATATACCTTTACCACAATTTGTAGCAGTTAAAGAATTATAAAAGAATTCAAATTTGAACGTAGATTTACTATTTCTGTAAGTGCTTTGATAAAATGTCAATTTTTGATTTCCGTAAGTGCTTTGATAAAATGTCAATTTACTATTTCTGTAAGTGCTTTGATAAAACGTCAATTTTTTATTTCCGTAAGTGCTTTGATAAAATGTCAATTTACTATTTCTGTAAGTGCTTTGATAAAACATCAATTTTTTATTTCCGTAAGTGCTTTGATAAAATGTCAATTTACTATATCCGTAAGTGCTTTAATAAAACGTCAATTTACAATTTCCGTAAGTGCTTTAATAAAACGTCAATTTACTATTCCCGTAAGTGCTTTAATAAAACGTCAATTTACTATTTCCATAAGTGCTTTGATAAAACGTCAATTTACTATTTCCGTAAATGCTTTGATAAAACGTCAATTTACAATTTCCGTAAGTGCTTTGATAAAACATCAATTTACGATTTCCATGCTTTGATAAAATGTCAATTTACGATTTCCGTAAATGCTTTGATAAAACATTGCCTGTGGTGTGTACGGATTATCAGCCATTAAATATAAAACTATTTGATATTGGCACTTGAACTTACAAGACCTTTCCACCAAACTGTGCCAGTGTGAAGTGTGATTATACAAGGAATTATAACATTTCGAGGATTATGACCAGTTCACCAAGAGCTATTCATTTTTTGAAGGACATATGCTTCCATTAAATACTATATGTATGAACCAAGTCAGACTAATTATAGTCAAATAGTGATAGGGCATTTAAGTGGATTGAGTCGGTAAAACAAATATTATAGTTTGCCATTTAAACTTAATAAATAATTTTAGTATGTTTTATTTAAGAACTAAAAATCTGTTCGCGTTTATTGTCGGTGAATAAAACACGGGCAGGAGTTCGGAGTTCGGAAAAATTAAATCACAAGTGCGTAGCACGAGTGATTTAATTTTCCGCATCCGAACGAGTGCCCGTGTTTTATTCACCGACAATATACAAGAACAGAGTTTTTATTTTGATTCTAAATATGATAATATCCCGCACTATTTAACTGCGCGCATTCCATTTTCACCCATTTGACATTGAACATAATTCCACGCTGAAATTGAGTGGCTTATTAGCTGGTACAATTACCTCCCTCGGTAATGAAAACGACCTTCGTAATTTTCTGAAGGAAATACCACATTTTAAACATTGAAACAATTTTAATAATACGAGTATATGGTATCTATTTCATAAAATGAAAATATAAATGAATTGATTATCAGAAGCTTTAATAAAACTTGGTTTCTAGAGTATATTGGAGTTTCTAAAAATAGATGCGTCATAGCTGTAACACTGGATTCTCGTGCAACTCGCCTTGTCATCGTGACTCATAGAAAATTTTACTATAAAGTTTACGTTCATTCATTCATAAATATGTCACGTGATACTGGGCGTAAATAGAAACAGCCAATTTGATAGGTATGTTTTATGGGGGTAATAATACATTGTTAGGTCCGTTCTATATTTAATGGATTAATCCGCAGATCGTGTTAGAATATATATTATAGTTTATTTTCATATAAAGATATTCACAAAAATGTTAAACATGAATACTAAAAATATTTCATCAATTTATTACAAAAACTGTTAGAGAAAAAAAATTAATGCTTTGGTTTGAAGTATTTAGCAATAAGTTTAAACAAATAATTAGTAACTTACTAAAACTAAATGTTGAAGAGAACTAAAGGATGATAGAGAATCATAAAGACCCCGGAACTAAACAATATTCTATATTAAACTCAAAATATCAAACTCACCTTAAGTCATCTGTTACTTAAGTTGAGATTAATAATTGAGTTTGAGATTGATATAAAATTTTAAGTTGTTTTTTCATTCAGGGCTAAGATTCTAGAACAGATCATCAGATTGCAATTAGAAGAGGAAGAACTTCAAAAGATAGTAACAGAAAACCTTGTAAATATATACACCTCAATAAAAGACAAAACTTAGTTGCTTTTCATTTCCAAACCTTAGCTGTTGTTTTTCATTTCCAAAACTTTTGAATCAACCCACGTACATGTACATAGACCAATAGTTTGTCATGATATACATGTAGACCACCCAAGCTATACAAGATAATATAGTTTACTGTGTGTAATACAGGGGGAACAACTCTTATGAACTATCATTAAATAGCCTGAAGTTATCCAGACTCAAATAAAGAACTTGATGAATTGATACACAGATATATTTACAGCTACTACATTTTCAGCACTGATATTATTTTAATAATATTAAATTATGTGTGGTCAGTATCAAAAACACGACAAAGGTCCCATACCTTCTACAAAACTTGTGTACAATTCAGATGTCTTCTAATACACAAGGAAATATAGACATCTGTATTCATAATTATAACATTTAAGTAAGTATTTTCCTCTTCTAACCAAGCAGGAGAATGTAATCATCTAGGTACAGTTTTATCAAAGCACTTACGAAAATCTTAAAATTACTCTCATATTTAAGTTCTTTATAATTGCAAATTAGCAAAGGATATGGTTTGTAGAAGTTCATTAACGGAATCATTTTTATTACTGAAGCACCATTTACCACACATTATAATTTTAATCAATTTATAAAGAATTAAAATTTGATAAAACAGATTCAATGTTATTGCGGAACAATTGACAGATTCAGTCAGTTACACAGTAATCCATACTTTATCATATTTCGAAGGAGTTTTGTTTGTTCCTGAAACTTACAGGTCATTTTTATAGGCTAGATTTTGCCATTTTATAGTTAAAAACACCTATAAAATCAAATTAAAGAAATTACCCATCAACAACATTTATGAGTGTCAAAACGTGCAACAGAATGCCATTTAGATAGTATAACGATAGTCATCTGTAATCAGGTCAAACTTGCTTGTTTTAAGACAAAGTTTTTTCAAAAGTCAAATCTTTTCTGTCTTTGACAAGTTTTTTTTTCCAAAGAAAATGTTGAAGATTTCTACATAAGACAGACAGATGATATTTGCGAGTTATAGATTTTGAGTGTCAGTGAGGTGGGAGAGTGATGAGTGATAGAAGGTGTAAACTGAAGGCTGGATAAAACAGTGAGAGTGCAGATAGAACTATGTGCTCTTATATATCTTGTGCATCTATATACCTACATGGATCAAAACAGGCTCTATAGGACGTGTCAACTACAAAACGAAACAAAATCAAGCAGTGCATTATGGGTAAAATCTACAAAATCAGTTGAGAGAGAGTAAAGATAAATACAATAAATACCCTTTAAATAGGTAAACAACATTCATAAACAGTAAAACAATTTCAACTTAAAGACGCCAGAGTGACATATCATTCTTATAATTTAATGTTGTTACAGATGATTATTCTGTCATTTTAAGCTGTTTTGGAGAATATTCGATCGTAAGCTAAAAGGCGCACATACCAATTTAAGGCAGATGTATTAGATCAAATAACACTAAATTTATCTACATGTTTATGCATTGTTTTATATTAACTTTTGGTAGCATCTGGCCTCAATTTCAGAACATTCTAAATTGAGATTTCTCTGGAACACAAAGATGTTTTCAGGAAATGGTTGTGAAATATTTGTATTTCAACAGGATACAAATCTTCAATATTTCTCAATCATAAAAAACGCAAATCCACAATGTTTAGACCAAGCTAAAGAAATATTTTCCAAGAGATGTTTGTATGTTTACAAGTATAACTTTAAATTCCATGAGTTTTCCATGACAAAATCGACAAAACTTATTTTCCATGACTTTTCACGACAAAAACTCATTATGAATGACTTTTTCACGTTGCTACACACCTTCTTGAGATCGTACTTTCACCTGAGAGAGTATATAATAATAATTTCCACCAGAAAATAAAGAGAAAATAAAAGCTTACAGAACAGTGTGCTAAAGATTCCTACGAGGGTTGTGCTAAAATTCTGGATACAAAACAAGCATGCCTAAATTATAACCGAAACTTAACCTGTGTCTGGGACTCAAAATTGGGGGATTTTCTTGTGATGTGTGCAACTTGAACCTACTTCCTGGCCGGCTCCCGCCGCGATTTTTCATTCTCTGACTTAGATTTACTCCCGTGTAAAGTTGTTTTGCGTAGTCGCTCCTCCACTTCTCTGCGATGTTTATTATCTTCCTTTTTTCGGAACTCTTCAGTAGCTCTTTTTCTGAAAATCCAGAAAAAACTATTATTAAAGCAAATATGCTACAATGAAGTTAAGGGATTTATTTTAGTGAGACCCTTATTTAAGGGCTGGTCAATTTGACTAATGACTTTTTTACTAATTTAACATCATCACACGTTTCTAAAAATGTTGTCACTATGAAGCTCAAAAGAAGAAATTTAATTCATACTTGAGATTTGAGTGCTGAGTGTAAATAGTCCTTGAAATTCTGGGCCCTGGTTATTTGCATCCACTTTGTTCAACAAGGGACATAAATAAATTAAATATACCATAAACTAGAAGGGTTTTGGACACAAAAATGTAAGTATCCCACATTAAGAACCATTACTCTGGCAAATATCACCAACTATAAAATTCCTGCCAATATGCACAACAATTCTTAGTAAAACTATTCACATGCAGTTTCATAAACATCTGACCCAGTGGTTGAGGTAACAAGTCATTAAGAATTGCAAGCAATACAGAAGTCCCCTACCGGTTTGAAGCCATTTTAAATATAGTTGTTGCCATAGCAACCACAATTTTTGTCAGAATCAAAATATTTTTAGACGTGCATAATCCTCTTATTGCCCCCTATCCACATCCCAAGTTTCATAAACCTAGCTTGGAAACTGTTTGAGTTATGTCAGGATCCAGATTGTTTGACGGACGGACTGACTGACGGACGGAGGGCAAACCTATAGTCCCCTCCGGTCAAAAACCAGTAGGGGACTAACAAGCATGGTTCATACAAATTCTCACAAACCCAATTCAAGCACTTTTCAAGGTTATTTCAAGGCAGAATTTGTATTTTCATGGCATTTTCTCGAACATTTACCAAAGCAAAATTGCAAGATTTTGACTCTTTGTGCTGGATAAACATGTCTATTCAAGGCTGTTCACCTAAATTCCAAAGATTTTCAGTTAAATTCAAGTACCATTTTGGCAATTTTTCAAGCCAGCACTTAATTCAAGTACTTTTCAAGGCATGTGTGAACCTTGGGAGTCTCACCTTGCTGCTTCTTTCTTTAACTGTTCATGTTTCATCAACAGTCTTTTATTCTCTTTGAATGTTTTCCTCACTCGGTACCCTCTAAATGCAGACTGTATCTTTAAGGCAGCAATATCTTGTATACCAGTGATAGATAAAGCACCTTGTTCTAACATATACTGAGCTACTTCATGATGTTCTCCCATCAAAGCATAGTCTAATGGTGTATACCTGTAAAATAATATGGTTATTGTTATCTACAATAATGCCCAGGTTATTTTAGAGAGGATTTCAATAATTACAAAGGGAGACTAATCCAGCATGACAATTAAACAAGTTTCAAGAGTTATCTTTCATGTATTTCCTGCTTGAGACAGGAAGTTGCATGGATTGCCTCCCTTTCGATAAACAAGCTGTCTGCAAATTTCTTAACAATTCTACACAAATTTATACAGTAAATGTATGTCAGGGATGTCAACAGGGTCAATTTAACAAGAGGGCCCAAAGGGCCCTAGGTCGCTCACCTGTTATAGCAGTACATGCAAGACCTGTGATTTGACCTAGTGACCTTGTTCTTGGCCCCATATGACGCAATATCGCACTTGACCTAGATTTTGTTGAGATGATCACTCTGACCAAGTTTCATAAGGATTAGGCTAAAATTGTGACCTCTAGTGACTATACAAGGTTTTTCTATGATTTGACCTTGTGACCTAGTTTTTGACCCCGGATGACCCAATATCTAACTTGACCTAGATTTTGTTGTGATGATCATTGTGACCAAGTTTCATAAAGACTAGGTCAAAATTGTGACCTCTAGTGACTACACAAGGTTTTTCTATGATTAGACCTTGTGACCTAGTTTTTGACCCCGGATGACCCAATATCGAACTTGACCTAGATTTTGTTGTGATGATCGTTGTGACCAAGTTTCATAAAGATTAGGTCAAAATTGTGACCTCTAGTGACTACACAAGGTTTTTCTATGATTTGACCTTGTGACCTAGTTTTTGACCCCGGATGACCCAATATCGAACTTGACCTAGATTGTGTTGTGATAATCATAGTGACCAAGTTTCATAAAGATTAGGTCAAAATTGTGACCTCTAGTGACTACACAAGGTTTTTCTATGATTTGACCTTGTGACCTAGTTTTTGACCCCGAATGACCCAATATCGAACTTGACCTAGATTTTGTTGAGATGATCATTGTGACCAAGTTTCATAAAGATTAAGTCAAAATTGTGACCTCTAGTGTCTACACAAGCAAATTGTTGACGGACGGACGGACGGACGGACTGACGACGGACGACGAGTGATCACAAAAGCTCACTCTGTCACTTTGTGACAGGTGAGCTAAAAAACAGGAAAATCGTATGCGGCCTATTATTTTTGTCAAACAAGAGGCCTTCAATGACATTGTTTCCATAATTAACTCAGTTTGTATTAAGAAAATCCTTCAGAGCAGATTAAATTTACCATAACTTTGCCATTTCTTGAGATATTTTCATCAAATAGCTAAATATTTTGGTCAGAAAGACAATAGATAAATAGACAAATCCGGAATACCGGATTTATCAGGAATATTGACACCCCTGTATGTGTTGTTTTAATTAAGAATTATAAGTAGAAGCTATATATCGCTAAGTTAGAATGAAAAGGTCACAAGTGCTACTTACGACCTCATAAGACTCATGCATATTTGAAATCTGCATCACAAGGCATTACTTACGAGCCTATTTTCACTAAAATTGGAACTGGTCATGTTGACCAAACTGAAGTTCAAGAAGCTTGTTTTTCAAGAAGTAAAGAGTAGTTATCAGACAGTTTTTTTTGTTTTTTTTCTCAAAATATCGAATTTGAACTAATGACCTTCCAATTCTAAGCCAGCGATATATAGGAATCTAAGGTGTTAAGTACAGCAAAAGTATGATACAGTACAGTTGAGTGATTCATTTCATCATAATAATTTTCATGGAATTAAAACCTTTGTGATGTCATCTACTACAAGCAATATAACATATAAAATTCTGCGGTAAGAATGCATTTATGAAAGAACAAATAATTATCTTTAGTAGAGCTGTTATTGATAGAAGCGATATTGATTTATCGACAATATTTTTTAGCATATTTAGATATCGATACATAGTAAAAATGAATGGAACCACCGAAAACCCTCATTTTCCTGCACAAAACATTTTCTTTGTTAAAATGGAATTTCACAAATTGTCAACATGGGTCACGACTAAACTCAAACCAAAGGTACTACTTTCAAAAGCTGAATCCATACCAAACATATACAGACGTGTAGAATGGCTAAATAAGTGAATCATGACTGATGTGCCTGTTTCTTTTCGTCTAATTATGTGTAAATTGATATATAGAGGATATTTGTTTGTTTTGATTGAATATGGTTTATATCTCATCGTGTAGTGATAAAATTCAATATTTTCAAGAGCGCGTAGCGCGAGTGAAAATATTAAAATTTTATCACTACAAGATGAGATATTAACCATATTCAATCAAAACAAACAAATATTCTATTTATTTAATGCTTTTATGCTGTCAAAACTGGTACTATTTATGCCAAATTACCACTGTGGTTAGGCTACGTATGAATATGTTATTCCATTCATATTTTTCACTTCAAAATCCGCCATCTTGGATTATGGTGAATAGGTGAAAACGACTTTTTTGAGAATTTTGCATTAAATCATACATCAACTTGTAGGAAATGGTCTAACTAAGAATAAAAACCCCCACATGACATGTTTCCGTTCAGTAATAAAAAGATTACAGACATTTTAGTGTTGAGATTTTGGTAAATTAAAGTAGTCCCTGTGAGGGGCGGAGCTTATATCAGTCACATTGTAGGTGATAACCAGTGACTGATATAGGTTTTATTTCACTGATAGAACTCCATATCTCATCAGTTAGCATTAAATAAACTGATGTATCGTCGATACTTGTCTAACGATATATCAGAATTGAGTTGTATCAATGACAGCTCTAATGTTTAGGTTATCTGGAAACATGAAAGTGGCATCAGGAATGAGGTGTCGAGAGTGATAAAAATAAGTTGGAAACAAGACTGCGTTCAATAAACGCTTATGCCCCCTGTGGAAGCCTTGTCCATAAATAAGTCTATGTCCAAAATTAGGTCAAGGTGAAGGTCAAAATTGGGTTAGGTGATACTGGCGTGTAGAGAGTGTTCATACACAACATCCATGCAAGTATGAAAGCTTTGTAGCAAGCCATATTAATGCTAGAAGAAACGGTCAATTTGGGTTAACCAGGACGGACGGACGAAAGGACGGACGAACAGACGGACGAACGGACGGACAGGTGAATCACTATATGCCTCCCCATCTATTGATAGGGGGGCATAAAAACCTTGTTTCACAATGGACCTTAAATAAATTAGTATAAACTATGAAAGAAGACGTACCTATCTTCAGTAAACTCCATGTGATTTGGAAATGTTCTATATTCAATAAGAAGTTTCACAGCATCTAAATGTCCTTTACTGCAAGCCCAATGTAAGCCTGTCATACCCTGGAAATATCAAACTATCTAATTATACCCGAAAATCATTACTCTAATTAGGACAGTGATTTTTTTCCTTCTTTGTTTGCTACCAGTAAACGGTACCTTCCTAATTTAAAAAAGGTTATAAGTTTCCCAAATATGAAGGGAGATATTCCCAATGAACATTTAAAAAAAAACAATTTCAAAATCGATCATAAAATGACAAAGTTATGAACATTTTTGACAAGAGGTCAAGCATTAAAGTTTACAGAAACCTGTAAACAGTCACATGTAATCTCTTTTTCTGTTTTATTTGGCCTTTCTACTTCATAAAAATTCCCAATTTCAAGTTGTCACGACGCGAAAATTCCCAATCTGAACGGACCCGGACCCTTTCCCAAAGAAGCGAAAAAAATCACTGTAGGATAGGTAATACTGTTAATAATATTTTGTTTGGTATGATGAACAAATTAAAGCGAAGCAGAATGATCACCTTTATCGGAGGTTGTGAAGTTCAGAGGCCCATCCTTGCATTACAATTATTGTGGCATATTAAGAATATGAAGAATCAGGGGCCGGTTTCATAGACATATCTTAGCTAAAATCGGAATTTTCCGTAGATGATTTCGAGCATACTAAGTGAACCCATACATTTTCGTGATGTTAAGATAGTTATTCATGATAATTCTAGTTCACACAACTTCACTTAAATGTACAATCTGTCTTAGTTTCCTTAAAAAGTAAATGAAAAAGTCAAATTTTAGCTAAGATGTGTCTATGAAACGGGCCCAGACACTCGGCTCTTCCGCTACGATGCCTCCCTTGAGCTGATGTATTTTATAAGATTTTTTTTAGTCATACACATAACAAATTTTATAAGTGTGCATGTATATATATTTACCCATAGCTCAGTCATTAGGAGTTTGATCTTACTGAAATTTTCAACGTATGTAGTATGTATAACGGTATTATATAGTGAAGCATTGACCTAATCGATCTACCTGGAAATAGCAAACAGTACTTACTGTCTCTTCAGGCAAGCAACTGTCTAATTCTTCACAAGTGCAGTGACCATAGCTAATGTCATGGTACAATGTAACAAGCAAAATGTGGAAATTGAACCTAGATACACCCGGGGCCCGTTACCTAACCAAAACAGTACCAAAAAGCGCTATGGAGTACTTTACTATGTCAATGCAACGACACGCTACCAGTGCTCGAGAATAGCATACTATTTCTCAGCACTTTGCTAGGGGAGCGCTACCAAGCACTGTCTTGCACAATAGACAGCTTCAGTAGTGCTTTGTTTAGCAATGGTCTGCTATGAGCCAGTGCTCAATAATGTTTTCGCTATGTTGGCTACATTGCGTTTTTTGGAAGCAAGCAGTTTCCTAGCAAATTGCAAACCAAGTGCTCAGATAGGCTGCAGGCTCCTGGCCTCAATCTCCTGAAGCATCTTAAGTAGAAATCTCAACTCAAATTGAGATTTTGCTAAAATCAGAGTCTATTTTAGAGATAAATCTGAAGTTCGAGCTCATTAAATTTTATTGTTATAAACTCAGAATAATGTTTCTGATGCCAATTTCTAGTTCAGCATCACATTGAAATTAACATAAACACACATGACAATATTTGAGATGAGATCGTGCTCAGATTGAGATGCTTCAGGTGATAGGGGCCTGGTCACAGTATAAGATTGTAAGTTTACATAGGGGTGTCAACAGGTCCAAATTAAAATCAGGAAAATTGTATGCGGCCGACCATTTTTGCCAAACAAGAGGCCTTCAATAACATACTTAAAATTGTTTCCATGATTTACTTATTTTGTATCAAAGAAAATCCTTCAGAGCAGATTAAAATTACCATAACGTGGCCATTTTTTTAGATATTTTCATCAAATAACTTTTATTCTGGTAAGAAGCCATTGCTCTTTCAGGAATGATAAATCCGGAATTCCGGATAAATCAGGAAAATTGACACCCCTGTTTACATCATGTACCAGTATTTACCTCACAATCGTGTGCATTAGGGTCCGCCTTGTGTTCCATCAATACTGACATACAGTTAACATAACCACCGTACGCTGCACACTGGATCGGTGTACGTCTGAAATATAGTACACAATACAATGAAACAATAATCTACAAATAGTGCCATGCTTTCTGTAACCAACGATAATCTAATATTTAAATAAGACATTGGTAATTATTTAGTATTACTAATAGTCTCCTAATATCGGTCAAGCTTTTCCCTTATTATGACCTTTTGAAAAAGGGGGAAACTATTCATTTCTCTGACAGCCTTGTTTGTTGAGGAGGGATTAATAAGAGGTTAATACACGACAAAGCCGGACAGGGAGGCGATAATCAACCCGGAAAATGAATCCTCAAGGGCTTCAACTTCCAGCCAGGCTCTGAAGTATATTAAAGTCTTTAATACATGTGTTCGATTTCAAAATATCTATGGAGAACAAATATCCTAAATATTACTGGTGAAGTATACACTAAGGTTGTAACCAATAAAATGCGCTAAGAGTAAATAAAATTGGCTAAGAAATATTCCATATGAGCAACATAACGTCATTTTGGCTCCAACGTGACATCATGTTTACATCGACAACGAACCGCGTACCCGTTCAACCTGTCTGATTATGATTATGAGATTGCCGACCGGGCGGATAGGCGATAATCAATCACGTGATGGCCATAATCAGTCGCAAATAGGCTCATTTCTGTTACTATATATAGTAACAAATGTAGTAATTTAAGTTGTAGAACCTGTTCACAATGGATCTAAATAGATTATTATAAATTAACCTAAGCTTACACTTTATACTGATAACAACACATCGCTGGCTTAGAACTAGGAGGTCGTACGTACAAAATTGACATTTTTGAGAAAACATGAAAAACTGTCTGTCTGCTTATGAAAAAAACAAGCTTTTTAAACTTCATTTGGTCATCATGACCAGTTTCGATTTTCATGAAAATAGACTCATAAGAAGCGCCGTGTGATGCGGATTTAAAATATGCATGAGTCTTATAAGGTTGTAAATAGCACTTATGACCTTCTAATTCTAAGGTAGCGACATGACCTACCCTGATGTGTCCTTGATATTTGGGTCCACTCCATACTTGATAAGTGTTTGACAGATGTAGGCATGACCACCGAGAGCAGCCCTGTACAGTGAAGAAATACAGTTGTTTTTTTAAACATTTCAAACTCAGGACAATATTTTGTCAATTATGTGCATGGAATGCGAGATAATAATATAGACTTAAATATACACTGAGTTACAGTTTGTGAAGTATGTGTTGTAATATTGGGAATCTGCTGATGTATTTAATCAGTATGTGATTTAGCGAGTTGGGAATCGTTATAGTACATTCAATTAGTTACTAATTGATATTGTGATTAACGATAGCATTAATAGATTATGCAGTACTAGTTTCGCGTTAGAAGACTAAAGTCAAGTACTACATGCACATAATTAGGCGTCTTGTTCATTTTGATTATGTGATTTTGCCTTTATATACAAAGAACAAATCATGATGTCGTATATTGGTCGATATACAAGGAAAATGACGTCACGTCGTTTTTATGACGTCATGCAGGTAAACACGTAACATAAACAACATAGATCTCGAGAAATAACACTGGCTTAATGTATAATTCCGAATTTAAATCATGTTAGAATCAAAATAAAATATTCAAAAGACGTTGCATACTGGCTGTTATACAATGGTTTGTCATTCTGACGCTTGTTATTAACCACTCAGGCCTACGGCCTTCGTGGTAAATTCCTACGCGTCAAAACTCCAAACCATTGTATAACAATCAGTATACAACGGTTTTTCAGTTTATTTCTTAAATATTTTAGGAAATCAACGAAATTATGATTCCATGAAATTGTTATAGGTTACTGTAACATCAGTATTTTTCAAGGAGGTTGAATTTTCGTTGATTTCGTTGATGAACTCGACTACGAAACCTAATCCTGACAATTCATTGACCTCCCAAAAACAGAACATAGGTTTAGCCTTCTATGTTTTGTAATCCACGATAATTTATGACACCACAAAATTGTATTTTTATTTAAAATCCACCAAATTTATTACCCACGAAAATATGTGATTTTACAGTATATAATATCATGTACCGGGTTATATGTAGAAGGATTTATGCTTGTAAATGTGTTTTTCTAGATGACCCCATGTTATATAATCCCATGGCTTATTGGGTGATTCATTGTTAAATAAGGTTTTTTTTGTTTTTCTTATTAAATCCCTATTGAGATTGAGTCCTTAATGTGACCCCTACACTTACTAGAGGTTCAATTAGCTTCTGAATTTGAAGGGTCGTTTTGATACTTTTGACTAAATTTTCCATTTTATAGGCAAAATACACAATGCTTTTAAGAGAAAATGACCCTTCAACCCAAAATTTGCAGGGTCAAATTGTGGCCTTTTGGAAAATATAAGGTTCCAAACCCCTCCTCCCGAGTCAAATGGAAAGCCTGACTTACCAATGTAATGGTGATCTACCGTCTTCATCTAACATGTCCACTCTAGCTCCATCATCTATCAATGTCTGTACTACATCTGTATGACCGATCTCACACGCTCGAAACAACGGTGTATGCTTCATGAAGTCTGTAGCATCAATCTGTGCACCATGGTCCAACAATAACTTCACAGTGGTAGCGTGACCAGACAGGGCTGACGCATGTAACGCTGGGAGGAAATAAAAACCCTTGCATAAAGTAGGACAGAGTTATGTGTCTTGCTTTACAGAGTAAGCTATTATGTTTGATAGTTTAATGCAAAGTTGACTTAAACACAAAACTAACCAACTAATACCAACAACAATCAAGTGATTACAATAACTAACCTTTTTTTTTCTCCAAAAAATCAGATGAGCTAAGAATAGTCAAATTAATCTCGTACAAATTCATCAAACTTACGTTAGGATTGAGGAAATGAATGGAACCACCTAAAATCCTCATTTTCCTCTTTTTTTTGGATGTCTTGAAATTGACAAAATGTCAAAATGGGTCATTTCTTAACTATTACGGAAGCTGCTGAATCTTTACCCAATATATACAGTGTAGATTGGCTAAATAAGTGAATCATGACTGTTGAGCCTGTTACTGTCCATTTACCAATTCCAATTATCGATCGGCTAAAAAATATCGTCAATACATCTGTATTTCTTTTATCGATGACAGCTCTAAATCAGGCCCTAGTTAAACATATAAATGGTATCATACCTGTACCACCATTCCTGTCATCTTGTTGTATGTCGACATTATGTTTGATGAATACCGTGATCACTTGATCAGCACCTTTTCCTGCCGCCCACATGAACGCTGTACGACCTTGAACATCCGCCTCATCGGTAACATTTGCACGAGATAAAAACATCTCGACAGTCTCCTGTAACAGTAACAAGAGATGTTTGTAAAACATGTATGGCCCCATGGCAGCCCAATAGTCTGAAATGGTAAAAGTCACAGTGACTTTGACTTACTGATCTTAAAATTTATATGGACCATCTACTGTTGATGACCAACCTCCACATACAGTTTAAAGATCCTAGGGCAAAGCGTTTTTAACTTATTGAATGGAAACCATTTGGTCTACTGACAGATGGACCAACCGGCAGACATGTGCAAAGCAATATACCCCCTCATCAAAGATGGGGGGCATAAAAATAAGTCCATCTAGCAGTGTCATCTATAGGAAGTCTGTTCTTAGTATGGTTTGTGCTTTCTATAATTTATACATAATTTGTGGATTGCCTGCAAGACTAGTACTTCCTTCTTAATAAGCATGGAGTTACGACAGTCTTTCGGGCAACCCTCAATATTTACTTTAAGTCGCTTTAAGTGCATCAAAACTCTTATGTTGAGTGTCAAGCAAAGAATTACTGGTACCAATTTTATTTCGTCTTTAGTCTAATGGACCTAGGATGAAACTTTGGACCTCCAGCACTCGAAGAGGATGGTTCATCATTAAGTTATCGAGGAGGCGTTTTTTCCTTGGACAGTTTTAGCAAGGCCAGGAGCCAAATTGTTCTCACAGTGTATCTAGCACTGTGACCGTTATATAACAGCAAATTGTTTTAAAATGACAACAAATTCACACTTACATCATGATGCGGTGGCTACAGCCCTCGAGTGAACCCCGGACCGCCAAATGTTATTTCCCATTTTATTTTCACAAATAAATCTCCATAATCTATTAATAGCAAATAATAAAATCTTCTACTTACATCAAAGTTATTTTGAGCTGCGTAGTGTAAGGGTGTAGCACCATTCTGATCTGAACTAGAATAATCTGCATTGTTGTCCAACAACAGAGAAACTATCTTAGAATGCCCTGTAAAACAGATTTTATATCGTATCATCACAACAACTCAAAACAAGATGTATAGTCCAGTCAGGATAAGAATCCAGTGACGCAGCGGTCGAGTCCACTTTAACGGTGCAAAACCAATTATAAAGGCTTAAACTGTACAAACAACTATAATTTCAATGCTATACACACATGTTATATTCGCTCTACCTGTTCAGACAATGGTTTTAATCTTTTTGCGTACACATAAACTGCAACGTCACTGTCACAATATACTAACTGGACAGTATGTAAAACATGTATACCCAGGGTTCCCCAAAAATGAAGTTTACCTCAACCAAACTATTCCCCATGTTACCAAAATACCAATATTTTTCCCCCAATTAATCGCGAAAATACTCAAATTGAGGGATGCAATTAATGAAGATGATGATGATGACAAAAAGCCCTGATATCACATACTGGCAGGTAAAAAGTCATTGATTTTCTTATTTCTAGGTCACCGTTGTAATGGTTAGTAAGTTATCTACCAAATACTTCAAAAACATTAAGTTTTTTGTGGGTATAGAATTCAATTGCGTAATTCAACTATTAAATTGACCACATTAAATATATAAGCCTAAGAGCTGAGGCAGAGGGTGATTTATTCAAAATTTGAGCCCATCTCTTAAACTTGAACCAAATTTTTTCTTTCACAACGCTTCAGAATCCAAGATGGTGGCCATAATATCAGGGTTCTCGGCAACGCGTAAATACGCGTAAAATTCTACCTAGAACCCTGAATTTTGCTGCCATTTTTATACAAAATTGGTACTCATCACTTATTAATGCATCGAATGAATTGTAAATACAAAATTAAGTTACCTAGCACAGCTGCCCAGTGTAATGGTGTCCGGAACATGTTATCTAGTGCTGAAACATTACAATTCTCCACGGCAACCAGAGCCTTGACTACAGCAGCATTACCGTCAGCAACAGCTAAATGTAAGGCTGTCCGACCTTCATAATCCTGCCAGTTAATAACACTTGGTGTTGTGTCCTGTAGTAAAAATGAAACAATATACAGGGGTGTAAACAGGGCCAAATTAAAAATGAGGAAAATCGTATGCGGCTGACTATTTTTACCAAGCAAGAGTCCTTCAATGACATTATTTCCATAAGTTTCTCAGTTTGTATTAAAAAAATCCTTCTGAGCATCTTAAATTATCAAATAACTTATTTTGGTCAGAAGCCATTGCTCATTTAGGAATGATAAATCCGTAATTCCGGATTAATCAGGAAAATTGACACCCCTGAATATAACATGTATAAACAACAGTCAATCTATTTCGATACTCAATAAAACTTTACTCAGACCGACCACCTCAATAAAATGACTTCTTCAAAATAGGAGGACATTTTTATTTTTTTAACTCTTCATATTTCCTAATATTTCCTAATAGTTGATAACTCAGTAAGAAAACTTATTGTCAAGGACACCAAGGGTGGTTTTATTATTAAGCATGTATTATTTATCTGACCGAGCATGCCGAGCATAGCCTTTATTTGCCAGCCAGCTTTCTGCTGAAATATGGCAAGCATATGAGTGCCTCCGCCAGTATTTGAACCATGACCAGATCTTAGAATAACTAAATTTGCATTTAGTTTACATATCCCCATGGTATGGGAAATTGGGCAGTTAACAGTTTAAATTAAATATTCATAATAAAAGTCATAAACCACATAAAGTTCATTCTATTTAAAATATTTCATATGTTTGTATTTTCTGCCATTTTATTGATGCTTTTGTAAGTTTGTATGTACATGTATTTATGCCTGTAAATTTGTTTTGTTAGTTGACCCCATGGGGGATAAGCCCTTGGCTTAATGGGTGTTTCATTGTTAAACAAGTAATAAAGAATTGCAAGCAATACAAAAGTCCCCTACCGGTTTTAAGCCATTTTCAATGTTTCTGTTGCCATAGCAACCACAATTTTGGTCGGAATCCAACTTTTGACGTGCATTATCCCCTTATTGCCCTCTTTCTACATACCAAGTTTCATAAACCTAGCTTGGAAACTGTTTGAGTCATGTCAGGATCCAGATTTTTTGACGGAATGACGGACGGACGGACTGGCTGACTGAAGGAGGGCAAACCTATAGTCCCCTCCGGTCAAAAACCCGTAGGGGACTAATAAAGTTATATTATTATTATTAACATGCCCTACACCACAAGAAGCAGAAGGTTTAAATAATTGTAGATCATACCAGTATGAGCCTAACACAGTTAACAGCTTCTGGATCTCGACTGTTGGCTGCCCAATGTAACGGTGTCTTACCCTCTATATCTGGTATACCAATGTTAGAATCCTGCAATATACACATACATACAATAATAATAATAATAATGATGATGATGATGACTTTATCTATAGTGGGTAACATATTTGGTTCTAGACCAATTTTCAATATGGTCCAGTCATTTGCAGGAATACATGATAAATATAAGCAAAAGAAAACATAGCAGAATAACACAATGAGTCAATAATAAGGAGGCAAAACAAAACAAAACAAAATACAATCACTCTCCAGGCTTTATACTGTAATCTACTGTATAATCAGACATTTTTGGAAGGATTAATTTTTTGCTATTTTCACTAATTCGAGAAAATTGGGTCACAGATTGGGTTGAAATTTTTGTTTGTCGTGATTTTCTAATCTAACCAAGTATTGATGTAAAAGAAAGCCACTGAGGGTTGCTTTATGAGAGATTTGGTGCAAATAAGCCATTTTAGCCACTCTTGATATTGCCCACTGAGTATTTTTTTCTAGAAAATAGCACTAAGTTTCCTTCTAGTAACATGCTTTGTGAATTATGTAATTCACATGTGATCGAACTGTACTTTTATTTGTTGAGGCAGTCCCTTTAAACAACAGAAGGTATTTCTTTCAAAAGTTAAAAATTGCGAACAATTAACATTACAAAATACTTTATGTTAACAAATTCGCAAAACTTTGACAGCACTTACCTGTTTGATCAACATTTTCACATGTTCTAGGTTACCATATGATGCTGCCCAATGCAATGCAGTCCTCTGAAATATACAATATTGTACACTGTTATGTAATAGCGAAGTGAAGCATTTTGATTAGTCGATTGAAATTCGCACCAACACATGAAGTCACCTCTGTTTAGAGCAAAATTTAAATAATTAAATTTTCATTTAACTGCCACAAATCAGCGTTTTCTTTAGCTCAAAACGTAAGTTAAATTCTAAATAATGTAAAGAGAAAACAGCCCTTAATGGTGAATATAACATTACTAAAGGGCCATGATGGTTCCGTTTCGAAATCATTTGGACAACGACTCTATCTATTGATCAATCTATATCAATTATTTATTAATATTGAAGATTTAAGAACAAAATGAATGTAAATCCTAGTATGCTGACAAGATTTTTCTATAGTTTAACCGAGTTTATAAACCCTACTAATTATAACCAAGTGCTTTTAATCTATCTGAGATTTCTCATGACCCAATTTTAAACTGGAGCTATATTTTATGATAACAAATATTCTGAGCAAGTTTAATGAAGATTGGGCTTTAACTGTGGTCCCCAGAGGAAATATAATTTGAACACAGCTCTTGCAAAATTATTATTCTAACATAACCGGCGATTTTGCCTAAATAGACAAAGAACAAATCATAGCGTTGTATATCGGCCGATATACAATGGAAATTTGAACTACTTTCGACTCGGCTGTTCTTTTTTACACATCGGGAAATTTATGAATAAATTACGTGATATTGTATTATTATCTTTGTAAATGTTTTTGCGTATTTTAGACTATTGTTTAGTAAGGAATACTTACATGATATTTAATTAAATAAATATCCATTGATGTTGAGCAGATTTTCTTCTTATTTCATATTTTGATTATTGTTTGAAGTAGTTATACTGGGGGTGATAAAGATTATCGTAACAGCCGTCAACAAGTGACCTAAGCAACATAGATCTCGCAAAATAACACTGGCTTTTTATATAATTCCAGGTTTAAATCATGTTAGAGTCGTTCTGACGCTTGTTATTAACCACTCAGGCCTACGGCCTTCGTGGTTAATTCCTACGCGTCAAAACTCCAAACAATTGTATAACAGCCGGTATACAACGGTTTTTCATAGTTTATTTCTTAAATATTCATGGGGGATTGAATTTCATGAATTTTGTTGATGACCTCAACCACGCAGGTTAAATCCCCAATGAATAATCATACCAATAAATATATCAAATTCACAGTGGCTGCCATACTTACTTTCAAGTTCTGTTGGGTATAGACTGTTTTTTTGTAGTTCATTTGCATATATCAACATGTAATGAAACAGTTATTATTTCTGATTGATTTTGAATGAATTCTGATAATTTTACATGTAAATTTTGAACTTGCCACATTTCAAGAAATCCTAAATCCTTAAAATTACGTCCCCACAAAATGGTCTTTTTTACCAAAACCACAAACTATTGCCCCTTTGAAATTAAATGATTTTACAGTTTTGTGAGATTTGGTACATTATTCAAATATTTGCATTTTAGATCTTTGATTGAAAGGTACCTTATTTCTGTCTTGATCATCTATTTCTCCTGGTAAAAGCTGTCGTAATAACAATGTCATACATTTGGGTGATTTATGGCGAGTACACAAATGTAAGGCAGTTTGTCCTTCGTTATCTTTCTCATGACAGTTAGCTCCCTTGGATAGTAACAGTTTTAACAACCTAACATTTCCCTGAAATAGACAAGATTTGTTAACATTTTGCAGTTAGCTCCCTTGGATAGTAACAATTTTAACAACCTAACATTGCCCTGAAATAGACAAGATTTGTTAACATTGTACAGTTAGCTCCCTTGGATAGTAAAATAGACAAGATTTGTTAACATTGTGTTATCACAATTAACTAATATATGAGGATTGTCACATATAGTCCAGAGAATTTGACATGACTCTCAAACTTCTATTAGCATAATTTCACAGCTGATTTATTGTCTTTATTTATATCCCCGGTTGTATGTTTTCTTAAGCGGGGAGTATCACGAAGATGCACGAGGTGTAATACCAACATAAATCTAAAGGACTGATTTTGCACAATTTGCTCGCGGAATTTATATATTCAACGCAAGAACCCTGTAATATATTCATGCATAAAGGTCAGGATCGTGTCAAATTCTCCGAGCTATAATAGTGTATAATTGATCTATCCAGTGTTTAATATTATATAACCAGCAATGTATTGTCCCAAATACAGACCAAATTACACAGTGTGACAGATTACATTTTCTGTATCATACATGCTTGGTTTTCAAATCCGTATCATGCATGTATGATGTATTCAGTCCCATTTCCATGGAGCATAAAACCTACGATTTTCGACACATATTTATTTGGCATTTTACATGCACCAAAAAATATATTTCGCTTCAGTCTGTATAGCATGTTGCCGTTTCCATTGACTCGAAAAAATCTGACTTGAGTAGCGGTCTCCCGAGATACAGCATTACACAAGCAACTAGAGATTATACGGTCCAACGGATCAACATTAGCTTTTAGTGGTACCTCTCTTTCAGAGGGTTAACTTAACTCTGAATGATACAAATTCTAACTACAACAAAATCAACAACTCTATGAAAATAGGACGCCACGGCCTTGGTCCAGTGGATACTGTGCTGGATTTAATACCTAGTGACAGGTCATTGTACCCCATAAAAATTTCTTGCTGGTTTCATGTGGACGGATAAGTTAGTACTGGTTAGAATTCAGTCCAGAAAAACTGTTTAGGTTAAATGGTCACCATATCAGGCCTCAATAAATTCACTTGTCCACTCGTCCTGCATAATTGTTTCCTTCTTTATTTATATAGCAAGACAAGTAAGATTTTGGGGTTTTCTTCTTTGTCTACATTGCAGGATGAGTGCTTTTAAAAATATTTGTTGAGGCCTGCATATATAACTAAGAAACCAATAAGCTTGTCCCTTTTCCTATTTTAAAGAAACACTAGCATGATAACTTAACAAGAAGCTAACTGTAAAATAATTATATTTTGGGAGAGATGAATTTTTGTTGATTTGGTTGTTGAACCCCACGAAAATGCATTTTTATAAAAAATCCACAAAATTTATTACCCATGAAAATTTGTGATTTTACAATATCCCAGCGTAAAGGCACTGGAAAATAAAGTCAGTACCTTGTGTGCTGCCCAATGAAGGGCCGTACGTCCACCTTTGTCTTTCTGATTAGTTTGTGCCCCAGCTTTCAGTAGTAATTCTGCACATTCCAGTCTGTCAGCCAGTACACAGAACATTAGCGGGGTACGTCCAAACTGGTCTCCCGAATCTATCAACCCTGATCCAGTGTTGGCTGAAACAATAATTCATTACATCATAAACATTTGTTAATCATAAATGGGGAAGCAGATAGCAGAGCGCTAGACTTAACATGACAGAGCGCTAGACTTTACACAGCAGAGTGCTAGAATAACACGGCAGAGAGCTAGACTTTACATGCCAGAGCGTTATACTTAACACAGCAAAGCGCTAGACTTAACACAGCAAAGCACTAGACTTAACACAGCAGAGCGCTAGACTTAACACAGCAGAGCGCTAGATTTTAAACAGCAGAGCGCTCGACTTTAAACAACAGGGCAATAGACTTTACACAACAGAGCGCTATACTTAACACAGCAGAGCACTAGACATTACCCAGCAGAGGGCTTTACCTAACATGGCGGAATGTTAAGACTTTACATGACAGAGCAATAGACTTTACACGACAGAGTGTAAGATTTAACACGGCAGAGCGCTAGACTTTACACAACAGAATGCTGTACTTTACACGGCAGACCGCTAGACTTTACACAAAAGAGCGCTAGACTTTACACGGCAGAGTGCTAGACTTTACACAACAGTCTGGTTGGATTCTGAGGTTATACAGGTAAACTTCTTGCTTTACTCTAGATACGGTCCATGCTTGCAGATCGTCAGTACTGGTTAATAATAAATTCCAGGGCACCTATTGTGATCAAGTTATTATTTGACAAGGCTAAAATATTGTTGGAAATTAAAACAAAACCAGATGAAAATGAAACAACAAAGTTAATGTTATGAAGGCAAGACTATTCGCACTAAATTACTTGCCTACTAACTTTAGGCAAGTGGTTGATTGTTTAATTTTGTAGGACATCTTCTATTATATATATATATATATAGTTAATAGGCTGCAATCCTTTTTTTATATTTGTCCGAATTGGTAAAATGAGTGAATGTTCCTCTTTGTCTAATAGAAAAATACAGGATTTTCTGTCAGTCGGAAACAAAATTTGTCAGTCAGGACTGGAGGACTGACAGTTTTCGCAGAGCCTGGCATGTTGTGCAATCAATGAATTTACGACCCCACAAAATCGCATTTTTTATAAAAATCCACGAAATTTATAATGCCCATGAAAATAAGTGATTTTACATTACGACTGAAGTCTGGAATTTTGTATAGTCTTGTGTTCTTGTTTGAGAGAAATAAATAAACTGTCAACTGTACCATAATACATTGAAGTCAGAGTTTACTATATTAGCGTATCTAAGCCGAAATATTATAGCCGAGTAAACATGTGACTATTGATTATAGAAATAATTTAATGAATGTATCAGTATGTTAAATACCCCAACAAACATCCGACCTAATAATCAATACATACAAACCAATATTGAAGTAACCACAATGTACGTATGGTACAGAGAGTTTAACCTGATCCTCGACATTTTATTAGCATAATTTAACAGCTCATATATTGTCTATATTTATAACCCCGGTTGCATGTTTTCATAAGCAGGGTATCACGAAGACGCTCGAGGTGTTATACAAACACGAATCTAACAAACCGATATTGTACGATTCGCTCACAGAAATTGATATATTCATCGCAAGAACCTTGTAATATATTCATGCATAAAGGTCAGGATCAAGTCAAATTATCTGCCCTATAACAGTATCGCATCTAAATTTCCTGTGCAAAGTTCAGGTAGAAGCAGGACTTAGTTCAAAATGTTATTTAATATGGTTTATATTGACTCGAAATAAGTTCACAACATGTTTGAACCTCTCTCAATAATTGATTCTTGTGTTAGAAATAAGTACTAAAGTCTATGCAAGGGTCCTACTGAGGAATATTGCCCAATCCTGAATATAAGACACCAGTATGTTTGAGTGCCATTAGGACACATCCCAACACCAAAACTCTGCTTCAAATACAACTCAGGATATGAAATTTCAATGACCACAACTCAGTCAATACTTGGTATTTTTTCTGCAGTTCTGTCTATGTCAGGGGTTGTAATTCTTACAGTGCCTCTTTAAAGCAGGATGTATGCAACAGGGTACTGTTTTAAAACAATCGAAGCACTTACGGAAAACGCAAACTTATGTTCAAGTTTAAATTCTTAATTATTCTTTAAAACCTACACATTGGGGACAAATACTGTACGTAGAGGCTCATTGACTGGATAGTTATTGATACCGAAAAACTTTTTGCTACAATTTCTAGCTATAAAGGAGTTATAAAGAATTTAAATCTGAGCGTAAGTTTACGATTTCCGTAAGTGCTTTGATAAAACAGTACCCAGAACTCTACCATCATTTAAATACCAAGAGAGAACATTTCGCTACGGCAATAGCATAATAGAACTACAACAACAACAACCAATAGAAAATTATTAAAGAGACTAGTACCTACTCTGATTTACAAGAATTTTGCGCAAGTAGTCTGTCATATGATATGCTTTAATGAAAAGGTCAGAACCAGGAAATATGTTCAGGGTATATAGAAAATATTGCTGACGTAAACAATCAGCTCAGTGAGATTTGGTGGCATTCTGTAAAATTATAATTGTTCAAGGGAGTTTAATTTTCGTTGATTTCGTTGTTAAACTCTACCACGAAATTAAATGCTCACAATTAATCTCACTCCCAAATACATAACATGGTTTCACCCTTCCATGTTTTGTCATCCACACATTTATGACCCAGTGAAAATGGATTTTATCAAAATCCACGAAATTTAATATCCACGAAAATATGTGAATTTACAGTATGCAAAATAGAAGGAAAGCAATGAATGAAAATAGAGGAATGAATGCATTGTAACGTTATATGTATTATTGTATATACATACCAACAATTAATCTAGCTAAAGAAGCTTTGTCCCCATTCACAGCTGCAGCATGTATCTGAGTGACCCCTTCCAGTTTCTGTGACTGAGCATGGTCAAAGGGTCCCTGTCTAGGGCTCTGTCCCTATAAAAAAACATATGGATTATTATTACTTATGGTACATTATGTATTACTATTTAAATTTAAGCAAGTGCATCACTTTCGTTTTTTATAAATGCCTATGATGGCCAGTAACCTAAAAAAGTGACCAAGATTGAAAAGCTTTAGCAGTTTCTGAGATATAACGCTGCATGCAAAACTTTAACCAGATTTGCAATGTCGATGCAAAAGCGGCTGTAATTGCTCTCCTTGATTAATCTTCAAATAGTGGAGCTAAAAAGTGATAAATCAATAGATTAACTAGCTTAGTAGCTTGGTATATCAGGTGGTAAGGTGCCTGCATTATGACGGGTTAACAGGATAGTCCATAGTCATGCACAATAAAATTTGACATTCAAGATGTTTTTCAAAGAAAAAGAAAGTTCATGACTTTACTATCTTAAAGCGAACCTGTCCTAAGCAAAACCTGACATTTCTTATAATTGATTTATACGGACAGTATTGACTTACCGGTGTATCGTCAGGATCATTAGTAGATTCTGTACCTGGAGTTCTAGACGACAAATCATCTCTACTCTGAAAGTTATACAAAGACAGAATACATGTATAGTAACATTTTGTCTAGACATCTCATAACCTTGACTTTTTTACACTCGACTGCGAGTTGTAGTGAGTGGTCATTTGGTTTTATCCCTGCCTAATTGGCCAATAACCTCTGGATTCGACAAATGAAACAGAAAGTTTGCGTGAAACAATGTCAAGGAATCCCGGCAAGCTGTCCTAGTTCTTTCCGAATAGACTACTTGGTTCTTAAACATGCCCGGCGTCTAGTAGTTGGTTGGAAAACACTGAAAAGTGATTCTAAAATTTCCTGAAATTCCAGATTCGACCAGAATTTATCAGACAATTATCAATAAAACAGGACAGCAAACCCTGAGAACCAGGGTGACATGGTTGTCGAGCAGATAACGCTTTTGACTACTGATCGAGAAGTCCCTCGGCCAGGGCACTTGGTCATAATTCTAAAATGCTTTTCAGCGTTTCCAACCAAACTAGAGATGAACTGTTTGAAACCCAGAGGTAGTCTCAGGGATATCAGTGCTGTACATCGGGCACATTAAATTTAAAGAACCAGGGAATCTATTCGCAAAGAGTTAGGGTAATGCAACCGGATTCCTTTAATGTGTGGCTGAAGGACAATAGGGCCCCATATATTCGTAAGAAATAAATGGGGAATACGAGAATGTGCTCTTGAAATCAGATCATTGAGGTAAGTTGACATGATGTTATTAATAGACCATGGTATACCAATTAATTTATTTTTTGTTTGGTTTTAAAAGTCATACTTTCCTCTAATTAAAATAATTCAAAAAGTTTTTTAAAATCATTTTTGTGCTTAGATGCCCGGAAATAGGGAACAACAGGATACCACTGGCGCGAGATAATAAAACAGGTCCAGTAGACACTTGTTGACCGACCTCAGAGGAGGCAAGTCGTGTCCCCGACAGAATGGCTATATCATCTCAGAGCCGTAAGTTAGATGTAATTTTTCCCTTATGTTGAAACCTTCAATTAAGATTTACAGTCCTCTCACCGCTCCACCAACTCACTGTTTGGATAGTGACCCAAAATCACTACAATAACTCGAAAAGGAGAAGAAAAGTGATTGTCGGCAGTAAAAAGTGAAGAACCATCAGAGACCTTGGCCTTTGACACAATGAAAGGAATAAGGATTATTCCATGAACCACAGAATCAGGCTCTGCAACCTTCAGAATCAAATTCTCATAAAATTTAAAAGAAAGAAATATGGCTATTTACCATGATTGATTCCAGTTATGGCAAGTATTTGCGGTAGGAAACCAATTCTCACACAATAAGTCGTTAATTTATATCACATAGCCCGGTTAGAACAAACTAAACTGGGGAAGTTTGCACAAAATCAATGATAAGACGGCTTGGCATAGTTTCGTTCGGCCATTTTGGAAATGTAACCAAGGAAGAGTTGTAAAACTGTATTTGATTGGTTCACTGAGTAAACCGAGATTGATATTGGTCTATTTCATTGGACGATAGACATCAAGCACTATCTATCTTTTTATTATCAATAAAAAATTAATAAGATAAGATCAGGCCTATTTAACCATTCGTAATACAAAATTATATTAAAAATCCATAAAAAAGATATGCTTTTAAAAACTACCCTCTATTTAATGTGCTACTGAGATTTTGTTTTGTTTCAAAGGGAAATCACTGTGATAAACATTTGTATCGAGTTCATAACACAGTTGTTCCCCTTCTTAAATGCATGTAACTATAAACGCGCAGGCTATAATATACAATTACCAAACTCCCACGGACCTGTAGTCATACCAACGCAGTCATTTTACTTCCCGATTCGTCCAGTTATATAAAGTAGAAAGACGTGACATAATCGCTGCAAGGAGTTGGATGTAACTCCTGCCAAGTGTCATGCTGTCGCACGGACCTGATAGAGAGCACAAAGCACACATGCTTTAGTGCTTTCCATCAGGTCCGCGCGATCTTTTTCGGCCACTTTTAGTCTGGGTAATGGAGAATCGTTGTAGTCATATGGAAAGTATATTTGATGCAATACTTAATCTTATTCCTGGGAGAAAGTACAAGTTTGTCAAATCATTTTTTTCAAGGATAGTGGGCGACTGAAACCTTAATTCCTTTTCTTTCTGCTTCTACCTCAACGTGGATGCATTCAGGTCACTTCTGTAAGCAGCAACACTTCATCACTTGACATGACACTGTGTACATAGTTTTAAATACATTCTTTTATTTTTATTTTTTTATATTCGGTGGACACCGTGCGCCACCACCACGCTCAATTTCATCGAGTTACGTACGTTCTATGAAGAACCCAACACAGTAATAGCAAAGAATACTCGTGATCTAATAGGAAGAAGAGGGAAATTGACCAAACTGAAGTTTAAAAAACCTTGTTTTTCCCATAAGTAAATTTTGCTCCAAAAATTACTAGATCGTGCAATAGAAACGCTCACTTTTGAAAAACATGTAAACACGAGCATAAGGACATGGTGTTGATCTGATTGCACAAAGGTTAATCTAAAATCCTACCATTCAGAATCATTATAAATTGTCTAGTTTCTGAGATACATGTATAAAGTGTTTTGGTTCGCTTCCCGATTTGGCAACTTAAATTTCCCGATCAGGCAAGTAAAGATATTTGGAACAGTAGAAAGTTGCCAAAACGGGCTAGTGAACACATTTTGAATTTAGACGGACCAAATAGGTAGTTTTTAGGCTAGATATCTCAGAATCTAGACGATTCAATGAAAATTTGAACAGTAGGATTTTAAATATACCCTTTGTATTATGAACCACGTGTTCAGATGATCGTTCGGTCAAATATCGTTATGCAAAGGTCAGTTCTTCTAAGGTATGTATAAACTGACCATTTTATTGCCAGATAGGGCAATTATTCGAGCATAATTTCCCGATCGGGCAAGTAGTTATTGAAATCACTGAATTGTCAGATCGGTCAATTTCCCCCACTGTCTACACATGGTGTCAGCAGAAAATGTTAAAGCAGTTACTCTTACGTGACTATTTGAACCAGTATTGTACCAGTTATCTTTCTTCAGTTTAAATATGATTGAGTGAACGATTGGACTAAGCATGAGTTATGTTACCCTAGCGCTATGACTATGTACAGATAAAAGTGGCGCAAAATACGTTTTGTTAATAAGTATGTGTGGAGCATAAACAGTTAATTCTAAAGTTCAAGACAGACAGTGTTATGTAAATGTCCTGTAATAAACCCGTTGAAAGAGACCACCTGTAAATAACAACATGAGTGGTCTGTTCCCATGGATGGTATAAAAATTATCGAAATGGCGGACTGTACATTTCAAATCAAAAGTTATGCTTTAGACAGATCTTTGTATTAAATTCGATGTTGGTCTACGAGTTGACTTTCTGCTGACAGTGTTTAATATTGTCAACCTAGCTATTTAATGCCTTTTTAATAATGACTTTTTTAGTACTCGATGACACGGTTTGTCTTAACCCGACTGTCTCATAAACTGACACGCATTACATCTTTTACACAACATTGCACATAAACTCTAAAGAGGTAATTAAGCTAAAGAATTAATCTTGCATTACATTACTGCGTAGATTGTAAAAATCGGGAACCAGACTACTTAATTTATTTGTCGGAGATAAACGGAAATGGCCGAGCTTTCACGATTGTGCTGAAACATTACATCATGGTGGTCTTCAATCTAAATCTAACATGCGTACATATAGTAGAACTAGAAGACTTGTCAAACGTATGTAACAGGCGATACATCATCGGCAACGTACGTCACTACAATCTATATATGTGTGCTAGAATCAACAGGTGGTCGTATCGAGATGTAGATCATTTTATTTATACATGAACATTATACTCATATTCCAGGAAAATCATTTAATTTCAATGGGACAAAATATCGTGGTTTTGGTGAAAAAGACCATTCGTGGGGATGTAAATGAAATTTGTGTTTCAATTTTACACATAGAGACATTTTTTGTGTTTCACTTTTACACAAACTCAGTTGATTGTTCCTCTATGACCGAGTTTTATAACCGCCATACTAAAAAATCGGACAGGGAAGGTACGTAGCACTAAACTGAAACTGCCGAGCACAGAAAACAAACAAATCCCAACTGTTAAAAACCTGAACGACCTAGTATCCGCAATAAAAAGCTGAATTACCCATTTTCAGCTGTAAAAAGGGCCAAAAGATCTAATTCCGGTCATCAAAAGTCCTAAAATTAACAGTACATTGTACATGAAGAATCCTTGTAGCCGCACAAATAAGTTTTGATAACAAGTACCAAACCAACATATTGTAAGTAACTGGAAAGGGGGTGAAAGTGAAAAACAACTAGCAGAAAAACTACACAAAGTCATAATTCCAATAACTCTACAGCTGCATATATTAATTAATATCGAAACGGATAGGGTACGAATAGCACGTACGAATCAGATAGGGGATGAATAGTGAATGCGAAGTACTAGCTCTAAGATAATAAGGCCCAGTTCAAAATGACGACTACTGAGCATGTATGATATTTGATTAATTATTTAAGCTTAAAGAATATTGCAGTAGACGGTAATTGAGCTAAAATTTAGCACCATTTATTAGTAAATTGTATAGAAATACGAAACTAAGTGCAGATGTACACCAGGACACAGAAGGCACAAAAAGGACACATAGAAAACAAAACGCACATTTAATGCCAAAGTAAACACAAAATAACTATTAGTCAACACTTTTGACCTGTCGCTAATTAATCTCCGTGTGTTTTCGTTTTTGTACACTAAGAATGTTTTGATGAGTTAAAATAACAACTCTGATTGGACAACGGATAAGCATGAATATTCATGGGTGACAAGTTAATAGTGACAGGTAACATGAAAATAAAACGACACAAACAATGCAAACGATTGCAATACAAACACAAAAACCAACTACAAAACACGACATTCATCCCATCCCGAAAGACTGCCGCCACAAACAGTCAACCCATTCCAGGGAAAGATAGCCAAGGGACACGAAGACACCAAAACGGACGACAGAACGTGCAATTTTAAAAGATACTGAGCAGCCTTATGCTGGACAACGAAATTGCAGAAATTAAAGCACATACAAAATTAATAAAGTTTCTCAAAGATGTCACGGTGGCCAAATTTTGTAATTTTCTATTTTAACTCTAAAGTGGAAAATACATACATAAAGGTATGTATATAGCCGCACATCGAACATATTGATAGATACTAGCGAACACGATATTCCATTTTTAACAAACATCAAGTTCTTAGCAGCAGTTGCGTCCCCTGGTTTGCAAACATGATGTTCGGAGAGTCCTTTGCATTTTGTTTCAGGAATACTTCGCCGAGTTGCTTAGGTAACATTCATGGATAAAGTTCTACTTAATGGAACGAATGTATGGATTGCCTAACTCTTAATTTAATTAATATTAGAGGATAGCAGAACATTTATATAACGTAAGAATTATTTTTACAGAAATATCATCCAAGAGGCGACAAAATAGGAATCTCCCAAGAATACTTTTTGTATGATCTTTGGAATCTCGAACATCTGCGCATCGCAAAAAAGCACTCATGTAAATCGTTTCTCGAAGGTGGGTGCGGCGTTGGCCCGCTAACCGCCCATTACCCTTTGCACGACTTCTCTAGTCTGGCAATGTCAGTGACATAGCATAAGACACAGTGACATCCGAACGAACCTATCTACTTTTAACTCACGTGGAAATTATACGGCTGAAATCGGAGGTCCGCGATTGGACAGCTGGGAACAGAATCAGTCTTATTATATATCGGTAGGAAGGAGCTAGGCGTATATATGTTAAGATGACCTTGTGCGCCGCGACTATAGTCTGTTTCAGTAAACAAAGTCAATGGCGCGTTGACACGTTCGTGATACGAACAGAGAGAGGACAGAAAAAAGAAGTGATTATTTATACAAATAAATATACCTTGTAGGATGGGATATTGCTATCTTTGCGCAAGTGTAAGTCGTGTTTTTCTTGTTGGTTGTTAAACTTTACTTGTTTAAATTATATATCAAATAATAAAGTATTATATTTGTATTATTATCATTATATACCGAAACATGCGTGTCTATAATGTATTGAAAAAAAGTCGACTATATATATAAAGATGGGCTTCAATTTGTGTTATTAAATTTTCCTAGGGTTAATAATAGATGATGTTTTATGAATTATGGATAATTTATTTGCTTTTCAAATGGTTTAAACTGTAATTCAATTCGCTTCACACAGACTGGTAAACATGCCCTGGAAAACATCTTTGTCCGTACATTGATTGGACGTATTGGATTGCATTTTATCAGTTAAGCTTCCACTCTTTATGGTCCCATATTTGGTTACCAATTTTGCTATATATTATTTGTCTTTAAACCACTATGACACCACGAAAGGTTCACTGGCCGATGGAACGACTAACTTGTAAAGTATGTTTAGATAAAAAGTTAGAAATTCGTTTTCAACAACTTTATCGTAAAGTAAACGATTTATCAAGACGTTAATGCCTGTAACAATTTGTGGACACGACTTATATATACATGTACCAGTTCAGACCACATGGGCTAGCTTGTAGATGTATTGTTTTATATTGTGTTGTTTTACATTTCGTTTTCAAAAAGGTTCAGGAGCTGGCACCAGTGTTGTGACAGTGACAGTGTCACATGTGCCGTTGCTTGATGTTCCTTAATGCGACAGCTGAACAAAAGTTTCAACGGAATATATCGTAGATTTAGATGTACCTAACTTTGTTGAATTTTGTTCGTACAATTTTTTTTAAAAAACCTGTTTTTTTATTTACAGGTCATTCTAATGTGATTGAAATTCTGCGTAAAAGACGTTGTCTTAAGTTCGAACTTTAGAATTTAACACTCGCAACAATCTGAAAGTGAGGATCGGACAAGTTGTGTAATCCTGCCATTGACTAACCAAACACGTTATTGCATGTGTGTATGTAAGAGTGCTGAACTTTAAAAAAGGACTACATCCAAGTGATATAATATTATCAATATCCAGTGGGAAAGAATTGACCTATGTCTACTCTTACAATCCCCCCTCTGGAGGCATTCGAACCATTGAAAGTGATGCAGAAAGATGGTGAGTTTTTTACATTTTCTTCACATTTCATCTTGTGTAGCAATTGGCACAGGTAACTGTATCACTGATTAAGATTTTTTTACTCTTAATCAATGATAAAGTTACCTGTGGCAATTGGTTGTGAAACCAGACTAATGCATTTATTCATTCATTATTAATTAAGAGGTTTATATGGGTCTAGGTGAATATTTTAGCAGACAGACCAAAGACCTACATATGTATCTTTGAGTAGATGTATTAATAATGATTTAATATAACTTATTAAAAGATATATCACTGATTTTCTTAATATTGCTACATTGTGTCTCTCATTTTCAAATATTGTTTTGAAATCAGAACAAAATATACAAACTTCGTTCCTTTGACATTTACACATAAACTCATAGGTATTAAATTGTATCATTGAAAAAGAGTAAAACGATTTTTTACTCTTTATCAATGATACAGTTACTTGTGCATAAATGCTCTGTCGAAAGGCCATGCCAAATGTTATCACTTAAGCCTCGTGACCTATACTATTGGACAATTGTTGGCATAATTTGTTGCGACAATTGCCCAAAAAATCACTATCCGATCTAAAAGTTGGATAAGTTATGGGTTTGAAAGTTAACTACGAACATTTAAGAACATCGCCTGAGTAAAAAAGATACAAGAGCAATGTTCTTACTTCTTTTGTTACCGATTATATAATAAATTTGGCTTTTGTTGTTCGATTAGTGTAAATTTATCAAGTAAGCAAAAACTCCGGATTTCTGAACGTGTTGAGACGGAATTTAGCCATGTCTTGATGTATCTGGGGTTACTTCCCTTACTAATTAATATTCCATTTGTTTTAAAAACAATTAAAATTCAATCGTCTAAAAAGTTGGTTAATCCTGCCGCCTCGATACCCAGATGATTTCCAGAATTGAGAATTTGGGTGCAATGAAGAACAGTGGCTGCTACCTGTATGCTAAAATACCTTGGAAACGGTACAATTAATTATTTGATCACTTGATCATTTAACCCTGACAAAGGTGAAGTTATAGACATTACCAATAAAAGCAACCCTCTTCTTTGCACATATACAATCCATAACACTAAACTTAAAATATCCTCTGCAGCAAAATACTGGGGTTTTAACCATCACGCCTGATCTCTCCTTGAATATACCCATATCAACAACATAAACAAAAAAGCCAATTCAACCATATCTTTCATTCGCAGAAATATCCGCCCCAGTTTACCAAAGGCCATTTTGAAGCTACTGCATATAAGACCTATGTCTGTCCTATCATAGAATATGCCTCTACTGTATGGTCCCGCACACTGACACCAGCATCAGTCAACTGGTGATGACACAACGTATAGCTGCCAGGTTCGTGAAGAATGATTACAGCCACACAAGCTCTGTCTCCCCAAGTCCAGTATGTTACCAGACCTACACTGACCAACTCTACAGCAAAGACGAGACATAGCCAAAGTTACTATGCTGTATAAAATCAGACATGACTTTGTTGACATTCAACCAGATCCTCCCTACGCCCATCTAGATCTTCCCGTTTCCATAACCAACAGCTTAATTAGATATCATGCAGTAAAACTACATATCAACACAGTTTCTTCCCCTCCTCCATAGTTCTCTGGAATCACTTACCACAACCGGTCCGTCCCCCTCCTATGAGTGCTGGACGCTCGACTTTCTTGTACTTGATAGTAACCTTGCTCATCTGTGAGTAAAAATTCTAAGAGTAACATGGGCAGATAACTCATAAATATAGGTCACAGGGAAACCAGCCTTGTCAGTATGGACTCCCCTTGTGATGATGAATAACTATGTTGAGTTTCAAGTGGATACCTTTGATAGTCTTTGAGAAATGGAAATTTGTGTAAAAATTCAAAGTCAGAAAAGGGGAATAACTCTTATAAAATGTTGGATAGATAAAATTGTATTCCCTCTTGTCAGTAGATGAAGGTCATCACATTCCAAAAGTGCATTGACTTTTAAGTTGATAGCTTTGATAGTGTTTGAGAAAATTCAGTTTATGTGTGAAATTTGCCACTATTTCTATGTACTTAGTCGAAACAAGGGCAGATAACTCCATAAATATAGGTCACAGGGTTACCAGCCTGGTCAGTATGGACTCCCCTTTTTATGGTTAATACCTATGTTGAGTTTCAAGTGCCGTATCTTCTCGCTTATTAGACGAAATGGCTTATAAGACGGCCCCAGACAATAGACTGACTCCCTCATTTTAATTAAATCTCCTGCATTTCCATCACAAATGTCACGCAAAGGGTTCTGCAAAACATGGCATGTATGAATGTGGATCTCACTTCTCAATGTTTATATTAAAGATGTGTGAACATGACTCTCTGTAGACAACCCAAGGTACTTACAATCAAAGACAAATTAATATAGTCAAGTTTCCAGCACCCATAGGTTTTTTTGTTTATTTTGCTTTTATTTATCCTCGCCACCGGATAATCCATATGGGCGAAGCCCCCAGAAGAGGCTAGTCACTTTAGTGTTTGGGGGATAGTGCATGATACAGAAGATGCTCCAGTTCAAGAAGCATCCCTGGTTCTTTTATGTGCCGATATAAAGCATCATACACGGGACCTAGATTAAAGTCTCGTCCGAAAGACTGTTAGTAAGTTTAGTTATGTTAGGTGGGAAACACTGAAAAGCATTTCACTTTTTGGGAGTAGGGATCGAACCCACGACCTTCAGATCAGCAGTCAGTAGCCCTTACCACTAGACCACTAGTCCACCTCAATAGGGGTTACTGTTGTTGTTCTTCTTAACAATACTGTAGGCTGGTACTTTGCTACAGCAACAGAACAGGGTCTTGTTCTTTGTTATTTTAAGTGAAAAACTTTAGATGATCAACATCTTCTCGCTAGAGTAAGTCAATAATACAATGAATTCAGGCGAACATTACAACTGGCCAGTTAGGTGTCAACTAGCCACTGGTTAGTTCAGGTCATGATTATTTGTATCAACAAAATACTACAACCAATCACTAGGTCACCTCAGTTTACTTGACCAGTGGTCGGTCTCAAAGTCATTATGGCCATCTTAATATAGTTGAGAAAAGTATACCATTCATGAGCCATTGAACTGACATTTTGACATTATGAGACTATTGACTATGACACTTGTACATGATTCTCGATATAAAGTTTCTGTTCCACAGTAATATGGTTCTAAGTGTAATATCCGCAAGGTTGTTAACTTTCATATTGCGATATTCATGCTGGTGACCTTTGGTAATTTTATCAGTTGAGTATGTACTTATGTTTAACATAACAGCTCAGGTGGGTGACCGCTATCTCAGGAGAATAGATGACCTTATTGATAAAAAGACATTTTAGGTCATGATGTAGGGCTTTATTTGGAGTCACTAACCACCTTAGTGACATTTGATAATTCTCAAATTTAATTCATATTTAGGCCATCATGAAATAATAGTTTGGTTTGAAATGTGTGAAATAAGGTTTGACCTGTGTAATATGATTAGAGTTCCTTAAGGGTTTCACATATTACCGCGGACAGCCTCTGCCCAGGCCTACCACTCCCAGACACTTCCATACAAAACATTAGGTAGGGACAATAGAAATTTTGACAAGCATGCACAGGTTTTATTCAAACCCAACAATTTTTAAGAATGACTTAAAATAAAATATTTACTTAAAGGATCATGGGTTGACAAGCTTGTAATCTATTCCAAGTTAAATACAAAATGTACTAACTATAAGAATATACATGAGTGTCAGCGATTGCCCAAGGATGAAATGTCTTACTTATATACCCGACCATCTGGTAAATAAAATTGATATCGACATAGTTAAAGACCTAGTTGGATGCTTAGGGAGATAACTGCGATAAGCGATAGATTGTTGACTATGATATTGCATCTAATTGATGAACAGATTTTAACATTTATTACAAATTGCTGAGGTGTTTCATTACATATAGGTACATGATCATTGCTTGAGGAAAAGAATAACTTCAGTGCTTTTTATCTGTGATTTTTGTTTTGGCTTTTTTTAGTGCCGAATATGGGCATTTTCCCCTAGCAAAATAACCTCCTTTTTTCCACAAGTCATTTTTTCCCGAAAAAAATGCATAATTTCCTCCTTCTGTTACTGCTGGTTTAAAAGCAACTAACGGTAAAACAATAGATTTTCAGACTGGCAAAAGACGTTGCTACATATGAATTGAGTATAATAATAAACAATAATAATCTGAAAGCGATTGTCAGCAGTACAATGTAGGAGTAATCAGCAGATTAAAGCAAAATTTGAAAAGTTAAAATTTGCCAAAATGATCTTTTTTAATAATTCCCAATTTTGCGATTTGTCGCGCTAAATCTTCCCAATTCTATGGGCACAGTTTGTTTTATTTAGTTTAAGAAAGATCATGAAATACATATATTTTACTTGGACTGACAATGTGAGAGTGCACAATTCAGAATAATAGGACTAGGCTGTCTACATAGGAATGAAAGTCTGTTGCTGCAAAGAAAAAGAGAAAACAATTTCTTGCAAAAGGTAATGATGAAGACCAAGAATCCTCAAAACATAAAATGCCGGGCTTTTTTTCAAAAGTAGCTAGGCGAAAGGGCATTTTCTTTGAATTTTGGGGAAAATAATTTATAATATTTGCTAAAGGGGAAGAAAAAACATGATGTAAATTGGATTTTAGGGGAAAACTGCATTCGTTATTTTAAAAGATATTTCCTGAGGAAATGACACCTGTAAACGGCCCCTGCTATAGAAGGAAAAAAAGCCCTGAAATGTATTTGTTATTAATAAAAGAAAATAAATATAACCCCTAGCTTGTATCATCTATAGAGCTTTTAAAAGTTGGTTCAGCTAGATGATAGAAGTCAACTAGCCACTGGTCATTTCAGGTCAAGTTTTTCTCACAACTTTATCAATGAAATACTACAGCCATTTACTAGGTCATTTCAGGTAACTCGGCCAGTTGTCAGTCAGGGTCAAGTTGCTATAGTCTTTATCACAGATTAATTTCAGGTAACTTGACCAGTGGTCAGTCTGGGTCAAGTTGCTATAGTCTTTATAAAAGTTTAAATAAAAAGTTTAAAAATAAAAATTTCGAATAATATATACTTGAGACTGGTTATGAGTGTAAGTCGCTGAGACAGGTGAATTGCCTTGTATTTTTAGCTCACCTGTCACAAAGTGACAGAGTGAGCTTTTGTGATCACTCTTCGTCCGTCGTCCGTCGTCCGTCGTCAGTCCGTCCGTCCGTCCGTCCGTCAACAATTTGCTTGTGTAGACACTAGAGATCACAATTTTGACCTAATCTTTATGAAACTTGGTCACAATGATCATCTCAACAAAATCTAGGTCAAGTTCGATATTGGGTCATCCGGGGTCAAAAACTAGGTCACAAGGTCAAATCATCAAAAAACCTTGTGTAGACACTAGAGGTCACAATTTTGACTTAATCTTTATGAAACTTGGTCACAATGATCATCTCAACAAAATCTAGGTCAAGTTCGATATTGGGTCATCCGGGGTCAAAAACTAGGTCACAAGGTCAAATCATAGAAAAACCTTGTGTAGACACTAGAGGTCACAATTTTGACTTAATCTTTATGAAACTTGGTCACAATGATCATCTCAACAAAATCTAGGTCAAGTCTGATATTGACTCATCCGGGGTCAAAAACTAGGTCACAAGGTCAAATCATAGAAAAACCTTGTGTAGTCACTAGAGATCACAATTTTGACCTAATCTTTATGAAACTTGGTCACAACGATCATCACAACAAAATCTAGGTCAAGTTCGATATTGGGTCATACGGGGTCAAAAACTAGGTCACAAGGTCAAATCATAGAAAAACGTTGTGTAGTCACTAGAGGTCACAATTTTGACCTAATCTTTATGAAACTTGGTCACAATGATCATCACAACAAAATCTAGGTCAAGTGAGATATGGCGTCATATGGGGCGAAGAACTAGGTCACTAGGTCAAATCACAGGTCTTGCATGTACTGCTATAACAGGTGAGCGACCTAGGGCCCTTTGGGCCCTCTTGTATAATATTGTGCTTTGCCTTGTGAAATAAATTAAAATATTTAAAAAAAAATTCAGTGCAAGTTTACTCATGCCGCAATATACCACCATGACTACTTCAGTGTAGCAATACCACATGGTTTTTGACTACAGTTCCAAGTAGAAATTTCTAAACATTGGAACACAAATATAGCCACAAGTATTTTATTTCTTCATCGATTTCTATGAAATATACGCCACGCTTAGGGGGAAATTATTTGCCTTCCATTTAATATAAGATTTTTTTCAGCAGCTTTACCAATTTTTCCATTACCCTGTGAAACCTACACGTTCCACGGTTTCACAGGGTAATGGACAAAACAGCACAGCCGATAAAAAATATTTTACATTTCAAGGAAAGCAAATTCCCCCCCCCCCTTAGCGTAGCGTATATTTCAAAGAAATCGAAGAAGAAATAAAATAGTTTGGGCTAGTTTATTTTCCAATGTTTACAAATTTCTTCTTGTAACTGTAGTCAAAAGTCACATGGTATTGCTACACTGTACTTGCTTATATAAAACTTCTTTAACATTTCTGTATTAAATATCCTAGGTATTACCCTCTACATTATGTAAATCTTGAGAAAGAAAACTCTATTTCGAAGAAAAATTGTTGAGTAAAGAGTTTATTTAATAATTTATGATACTTAAACTTATGCACTATGCAGACGGCACAATGTTCTTCCATATTTTCCGGAGAACCATGCCCTGAGCCCCTTAGCGCTCGTGTAAAGTGGGCTATATACGCGCCTGATTGCCATCTTGTTAATTGAACTGAAATCTTCAGAGAACACATAAATTAACTTCATTTCTCTCTGAGCGTGTTTACACCATTCACGAAACCTATCAATACTACGTGGGCTTGTTTATGTTAGTTGTCGAAATCAGCTGTTCGAGGTTTTCTATTATTTTCTCTTTTTAAATTATAACATATAATTTAATATAGTATGTTCTGTGTTAATGATTAAAATGTCATGTAGCAGATAATTATGGTATTGGTTATGATCGATGCATAAACCACGAATTCACCACGGTATACACCACAAATTCACCACTTAATCAGAATACACTACTTTTATGATACAGACTATATCTGTTCGCTGGCTGAACTATCTATGAATAGACTGCTAGGTCACAGTAGCGAAGTACAAAAATACAGCTTAGGGAAGCTCTCACAGTAATATCAAGTATTAAGTGCAGATAAGCTATTGCGTTTTTTTTCCTGCAGGGTTTTTTTTTCTTGCACTTTTCTTGTAGGAATTTATTTGAGAAATAAGCAATCTGAATAAGCACAGATGATAAATGAGTCAGTCTTATAGTTATATAAAGCAGGTATATTAGGTTATTTATAATATTGATGTACAGATTTTAAGGGCACAATAAAACCTCAGTTATAAAACCACCTTAAGGAGTGTTGACAACTGGCCTCGTTATTCTGATAATCTTTATATTGAGATTAAATAAAGAGGGAAACTGGACTTGAGAATGGTGTGTTTACCTTGAGGTGATCTTATTACGGTATTGAGGTTGTCTTAACTTTGAGTTGATGTTAGTTAATTGAGGTGGTCTTAACTTTGAAGTGATGTTAACTTTGAGGTGATGTTAGTATTGAGGTGGTTTTTATTGGCATTGCTTTCATTCCACTATTATTTGCGAAATCAGGATCCTTGCTTATTTATAAATAGGTGTAAATATACTTTTATGCTAAACATGAAAACACGACCATAAATCTGCAAAACATAAGTCTTGTTGCGGTAATCCGAGGACTAAAGATCACACAAATATAAAGTGATTGACAGTACAGTACAACCTCTGTAGAGCAACAACCTCTCTAAAACAACACCTTCAAAATTTCCTGTATGTGATATTTACTCCTAATTTAACCTCTGTTAAGTGCAACAACATCCATACAACGGCCAATATTAGCAGAAATCAAAGGGTGTTGCTCTACAGAGGTTGTACTGTACATTTAATGCACGATTGTTGAGTGAGAAGATTGATATGTGAACTAGATTCTATCTGGTAATAAATATAACTCTAGATGAAAGTAATAATATAATTATGATATAAATATTTTAACTTTTAGAAAGTCAGAAATGTGTCTCAAATTTTAATACAATTTCATTCACAACTATATGACTGACTGCCTCTGCCATTCTGTGGTTCAGTCGTCCTGTGGTTCTGCCATCCTGTAGTTCAGCCGTCCTGTGGTTCAGCCATCCTGTGATTCAGCCATCCTGTGGTTCAGCCTTCCTGTGGTTCAGCCTTCCTGTGGTTCAGCCATCCTGTTGTTCAGTTGTTATAGTGCTGGAGATGTGTGTAATGTAACCCAGTGGCCAGTGTTTGAAATTGTTGGTTGTGGGTGGTTATTGTTACCCTTCCATTAGAATTTGAAAGCAGTGTTGATTTTGCTCCACATGTGGAGAAGTTGCTGGTTCCTTTTGCTCAGCTCACGAATTGTAACCCTGTGAGGAAGGTAGGAAGGAAGGAATTTAACGAGGCTACACATTTGGTTTCCCAATCTTCCATAACTGTGGGTCTCAATATATTTTATAATATTTTACATTTACAATTTTCTATTGAATACTTCCTGTATTCAGAAAGGTACGGATCTTAAAACTGTCACATTCAATGTGTCCCAGGAGACTGGCTGCTTATGACTGGTTGCTAGGTGTACTTGGTACAACATCACTTAATTAGGGGCAATTGACATCCTCACACTACCTTAGTAACACGTTTCGACCACCTGCCCTGCGTTCAACGAAGGATATATTTCGTCACGTTTTGTAGAACGATGTGTTACAAAAAGCAGGTTTGTGACGTGAGGGAAGTTTGGCTAACCATAGACCAGGGTAGTGCGCCTTTATTGGTATTTCGTACCATAATGGCTGACAGAGGCAAACAATGAAATGTGAATATTAAAACCCGTGCATTCATACATATTTCGAACTGAGAATGGAAAAAGCAGAGTTTTACACGTTCAAATGGTTTGTGCCAAACACAGCGTTCAACGAAGGATAAAAGCGACAAATATCGTGATTATTTAACGTAACATGTTTTAAACTAGCTTCGTTGAACGTAGGGCTGATTTATTAGAAAGTAGTTTTTTGCAGATCAGGTCTGAATTTGAAGCATGGTGGATGATGCATCACCTCGAAGCTTACTGCTAAAGACCAAGATTTTTTTGATATGACCGAAATAAACGCTGAATAAAGATTTCACTGAGTTGAAAGAAAGTTCAACATACATGCTGTTGCGCAGTATTACTTGCGGGCAATATTTGCATAAAGTTCACTGAAATCATTTGAGCATTACAGATTTGCTACAAATTACATTGATGAGCAGTGACCGAAAAACTTTACATTAATACAACTTTACATAACAACCAGTCTTTATATTGACATTAATTCGCTGCACGTTATTGATCATGTTAATATATACAGTTTAATACTCTTGCCTAAGTTTCATCATTTGTTTATTCGTCTGTTGCTGTTTATACCAGGTGGGTGGGTGCGTGCGTACATATTACCTTTATGAACTCAAAAGGATTAATATTGCATTTCTAAATTCTAAATAGCAATACATAAAGGGTATTTATCGTGTATGTATCGATAACCTGGAACATGTTTATGAAAAACTTCATGCACAATTACATTAGTCCATTAAATTCAAGGCTATGCACATAGCTGGGCTAATATGCATGCACGTACTTGCTTAAACTCTTTTTAGAGAAACGGCCCATACAATTTTGTTGTATATTAATTTGCATGTAGAATCCATGAAATGTGCATTAAGGCGGGAATTTGTCAATAATTGCAGCAATTAATGTATTCATGCCAAAAATTGTCTGATAGGCAAAGATAAAAACTCCAGTATGATTTAGCATTCCATAGGATACCAGTACCCAAATTGAGTGGGTGTCTCAGATTAAAGCCCAGCTATGCGTCTGAGGATGTTTACACCTTTATTGATTTCTCATTTCCATGGTAACTGATTTTAATGATGTATATTTTATTACCGGTAAATAAACTAATTTCATGCTCACATAATATTTTTTCTTATCATAAATTCCTATTACCGGTAATACTTGCTGTAATTATTCTACAACATTTAAACATGAATTCTGATATATTGGTTAAATAGCTGGTATAGAGATGGTCACTGTGACAGTACATAGTATTACAATAAGGCTTTCATATTATGATAATACTGTAGGTAACTTGGTTAGGGATCTATGGAATAAAGGGTTAAAACCGCATCCACGATAGCCCAGTGGTTAAGCGTTCGCTTCGAGTGCAGGAGGTCTCAGGTTCGATCCCTGGCCGTGTCATATCAAAGACGAAATAAAATTGTTACCAGAAATTCCCTTGCTAGACGCTCAGCATAAAAGGGAAACTGGCTTCTCTTCTCTCATACCCTCGTGGCAATGGATAACATCAGGAATGAGGTGTCGAGAGTGATTAATATAAGTTGGAAAAACTTGTTTCACAATCAACCTTAAATAAATTAGTATAAACTAAAAGGTTACCTAGAATCCTGTCATGACTAACCAGTGACTGGTTACTGCGACCGTAGGGTATATTTTTACATTTTTGCAAGTACAAAAAAGTTTCAGAATTTATTTCGACGCAAAAAATATTCCTGATTTGTTGGCGCTTGTTTACAGGATACGATCACTGGTTATGAATTATAATGTAATTTACTGGTTCAATATTATTTAATCTGTCGGCAATACATGTATATCAGCCATAGTAAGCATGACTCCTTACAATTATTTACCTTTAACTATTTAACATATCATGTGACACAATTATATACAATACATTTGGATATAATGTCCTGTCAACAGCAGTTTTCAAATTTAAGAAGTATTATAGCACGGAGAATTTGACACAATTTGCGACCTTCTATAAGCATAATTTAACAGCTGTTATATTGTCTATATTTGTAATCCCGTTTGTATGTTTTAATTAGCGGGAAGTATCACGAAGACACTCGAGGTGTTATACCAAGTTACCAACACAGATCTAAAGGACCGATATCGCATGATTTGCTCGTTGAATTGATATATTCAACACAGCAAACTTGTAATATATTCATGCATATAGGTCAAGATCAGGACGAATTCTCCGCGCTATACTAGTCGGTACTTAGTACAAATAAGTCCTTGAGTGTCTTGTGGACTGACACCAAATACACCTAATCATTATTAAAGCCTCTATACACTACGTGATATATATAAGTGTCATGTTATTGTGTTGTGCCGAAGGTGCGTCATTCTGTATTCTTAGTGCGCAATTTTACGTGTGATTATATTACAATGTTGAGCTATTATCTGTATAGTCATGTCACACTACTAGATCAGCTGGTATTTAGTTACTGTAGTCATACAAATGATTAAAAGTGCATATCAAAATAGTCAAGGCTTTTCTTTAGTGTTCAATATTTTGTACTGACAGTTGTACCAGGAGTATAGTGTCCGCTTTTAGTGTGGGACGTCTTTTTATGCCCCCCTATCGATAGATGGGGAGGCATATAGTGATTCACCTGTCCGTCCGTTCGTCCGTCCTGGTTAACCCAAATTGACCGTTTCTTCTAGCATTAATATGGCTTGCTACAAAGCTTTCATACTTGCATGGATGTTGTGTATGAACACTCTCCACACGCCAGTATCACCTAACCCCATTTTGACCTTCACCTTGACCTAATTTTGGACTTGGACTTATTTATGGACAAGGCTTCCACAGGGGGCATAAGCGTTTATTGAACGCAGTCTTGTTTCCATATGTATAAGATGGTCAAACCTGTTTATAAAGACCACATATCGCTGGCTAAGAATGTGAAAGTCGTAAGCGCTACTTACAACTTTGCAAGGCCCATACATATTTGAAATGCTTCTTAGGAGCCTATTTTCAAGAAAATCGGAAAGTCGATATAGCTTGTTTAAATTTCCATGACTATAGAGAATTTAATTATAAGTTTTAAATAAAATAAACCAAAACCTAAAAAAAAAAAAAAGTATATAAAAAAAATTTAAGTTTTCAGACAGTTTTTTCTTGTTTTCTCAAAATAGCGTTTTTGTACTTACAATCTCCTCATTTTAAGCCAGCAATATGGGTAGAGCCAAATTTGGACTTTGTTGACTAGTGGTCTCTCCACAGATTATTATTGAAAGAGGGAAATAAAATATAGATGGTGTAATATTGTAGACAGATTTTGTAATAGTAATCTTTGTTCATCACTTGTGACAGTGATGGTGAGGGTTGCCTGCACGACTGTTGTACATCCTTCTTTAATAATAAGCAGTTATAACAGTTTTGCGGGCAACCCTCTAAATTTAATTTATTAAGTTACAGTAACACTGGTTTGATTGTATACAATATAAGTAAATTGTTTTTTCAGAGGAAGATGTCTTCATGGCAACATCATATCAAAGATGTCATTCCTCTGTTGGTGTCACATCACGGGTCGTCTCACCTGCCAGCAGCAGCAGCTCGAAGAGTCGATCTGTGCACAGCGATGGCAGCTGTATCTCCAACGAGCTGATTTCATTATCATATGACTTGTTAAATCATATACATAAACATGAGCAACAAAGCCGATGTGAAGGTATAATTGTTTTAGCAATAACACTGTTAATATGCGTAATATTGTGAATCCATTATCTTCAACAAAAAGTGGTGTTTTTTTGTGCATACAGTAATTGATAGCTTTTAAATGGAAGCTAAAAGCACAACCATATGTGTCCTGAACTGGGTCTGCATGTACATTTGAGCAAAAGGATTGCAAGTTTTTGCCTTGTTTTGCAATGTTTACCTGTAACTTATTCTAACATGTAACCTCAGCAGTAACAATGGAGGCTCATTCTCAGTGACTGGTATTTCGAAGAAGCTTTTGTAGAGAGTTTGTTACACTTCCACTGCAGTTAAATTACTGCCGTAGCTCAAACAATGGCCACTTATCAAAGTTAACACCTGTTGTAGGCATTGATTTAAAGTGTATTCATCTTTGCCTTAAACAATACTGTTTAGCAGAGTTGTTGCCCTTTATGTGACTGTAGCAGAGATGTTGCCCTTTATGTGACTGCTTACTCTTTAGCAGAGTTGTTGTCCTTTATGTGACTGTAGCAGAGTTGTTGCCCTTTATGTGACTGCTTACTGTTTAGCAGAGTTGTTGCCCTTTATGTGACTGTAGCAGAGTTGTTGCCCTTTATGTGACTGCTTACTGTTTAGCAGAGTTGTTGTCCTTTATGTGACTGTGGCAGAGTTGTTGCCCTTTATGTGACTGCTTACTGTTTAGCAGAGTTGTTGCCCTTTATGTGACTGCTTACTGTTTAGCAGAGTTGTTGCCCTTTATGTGACTGCTTACTGTTTAGCAGAGTTGTTGCCCTTTATGTGACTGCTTACTGTTTAGCAGAGTTGTTGCCCTTTATGTGACTGCTTACTGTTTAGCAGAGTTGTTGCCCTTTATGTGACTGCTTACTGTTTAGCAGAGTTGTTGCCCTTTATGTGACTGCTTACTGTAAAATCAGAAATTTTGTGAGTGATTAATTATGCCCCCCCCCATCTTTGACGAGGGGGTATATTGCTTTGCACATGTCAATCAGTCTGTTGGTTGGTAAACAAATGGTTTCCGTTCAATAACTCAAGAACACTTTGCCATAGGATCCTCAAACTTAACATGGAGGTTGGTCATCAACGGTAGATGACCCCTATTGATTTTTAGGTCAGTAAGTCAAAGGTCAAGATCTTTGTGACTATTGGGCTGCCATGGTGGAATAAATGTTTTACAACATCACTTGTTTTTTGCTGTATATTCATGAGATTGGTAATTTCGTGAAAATGTTCATGAACTTTCGGAAATTTAATAATCACAAACACTAACCTCAAAAACTACTCTGAATAACAAATTAGAGAAATTTTGTTCTTGCAAAAAGTTTTTGATTTAACAGTAACACATGTTTCTCTGTTGTTTTGTAGAGCGGGATTTATCTATAGATTCCAGTTCTCCACAGATAGACAATATCACATCAGTGTCGGCGGATTCCAGTTTTTCTGACATGAATGAATTTGAAGAAAATGTGCTTGGTAACTCTGTTGACAGTACTGAATTATCTCCCCTATCCTCGGTCAATTCGTCCAGTTTCCATGGTGACTATCCACTCTGTGATTCCAGGACTGATAGAACTGGAACTAAGGTTTGTCAAATTAAAATTTCTTAGGTTATTATTATAGTATTGAGAATTCCACACGATCCTGAACCTTCTATCACATGTAGCATAATTTAACAGCTGATATCTTGTCAATATTTATAATTCCAGTTGTATGTTTTCGTAAGCATGGGGTATCTCGAAGACACTCGAAGTGTAATAGAAAAACAAATCTATATTTTCGTGGGTATCAAATTTCGTTCATTTTGATAAATTTGTGCAATACAAAACATGGAATGGCAAACCCTTGTTCTGCATTTGGAAGGTCGTTTAATTGTGGACATCAGATTCCCTGCTCGAGTTCATCAACAAAAATTCAACCCGCTCGAAAAATAATGATTTTACAGTGGTAGATGTATGACTGTGCAGTAGTATGCAGTTCTGTTTAAACATTGTGTTTGTACCATTGTAGCAGTCAGTTTTTTCCCCTCTATTTTGTCCCGGGGGAAAAATTGACTAGTCAACTTTTTTTTTCAGGACTCAAGTCTACCCAATGGAAAGCCATTATACACGACAGAACTACAAGTCCTGTGTCGTATATGCGGTGATCGTGCCTCGGGATTTCATTATGGCGTTCATTCTTGTGAAGGCTGCAAGGTATGAACTATGAAGCTGTTATTGCCGCTTACACTATACAAGTGCTGAGCATTTATTCATCCTATGTGTTTAAACAGGCTGGCCTTATATATTCTACCAAACTTAAAAGTCAGAATTTTTATTAACTCAGCAAATTGTAAAGCAAATTATGTAATTGGTGAGTTAATTAAAGAGTGGAATAAGGTATTTGAGATTGTCAGCACATAAGATGTGAGAGCTGCTTTCTATATGTTCTTCTTGTTGCTTTCCTCACTGAACCAAGAGAAGTAGATTATTGGTATTATTTAGTTAGGGAGTATGTATTGTGTCAGAGAAATGTCACGGTCAGAGAAAGGTCAGAACAGGAAAAAGTCAGTGTCTGAGGGAGAAGTTTGAATCAGGGTAAAGTCCTGGGCACTGTTTTATCAAAGGACTTACAGAAATCGTAATAATTACGTTCAAATTTAAATTCTTTGTAATTTGGTAACAATTTCTAAGTGTGGTAAATGGAGCCGCAATACTAATAATGATTCAGTTGATGAACTCCTACAAACCATACCAGTCACCTATTTGCAGTTGTTAATGAATTATAAAGAGTTTAAATTTGATCGTAACTTTAAGAATTTCTTAAGTGCTTTGATAAAATAGTACACTGGAGTATTGATAGCTGGTCTGAGTGGCAACCATGATAAGTGTGTCAGTTATTGATAAAAAAAATTGAGAATTTTAGAATACCATGACTATCTAAAAAGATCTTTTCCAAGGAAGCTTTTTGACAAATAGAAAATATTTTCGGGGGATTTTTCCTTGAAAAACATTGAAAATTTGGATTTTTCCGAGAACTCATTGCTGTTTCAAACTACAATGTACATGTACAATATTATTTTTGTTTTTTTCAAGGGATTTTTCCGACGTACTTTGAAGAAACAGCTCGTATATAAACCATGTAAAGAGAATCTACAATGTCGTATTGATACTGGTACCAGAAATAAATGTCAGTACTGTAGATATCAGAAATGTCTCAATGCAGGAATGTCTCCAAATGGTAAGTACTGTACAGTACATTGTACTTGTAGTCATGGTGACCAGGAGTACTTGAAGCACAATTCACAGGTTCTCGAAAATTCCTATATGTCAGCTATCTATGCATATAAATACAAGTCAAATAATTTTCTGCAGCCAGATAATTTACCGACTTTGTTACCAGTTAATCTTACCTGATCTTATCTGTATAAGACACTCTGTATTTAATGTAATGAAGCACACCCCTAGTGATTCCAAGTAAGCGAGACCAGTATACTAAACAGTCCAAGCAGACCGTTCATTCATAAAGAAAAATTTATCACGTGACCTGTGCAAAATGGTTTGGGTGAACATTTACTTAGTCTGGATCATGACATTCTTACAAAATTCTTCCTTTAATTTGAATTTGTAAACCAGACTGACACATTAGCCAATCAGACTTCGATATGTGGTCACATGCTTCTTCATAGCCAAATTGCTTAATGCATCCAATAATACCCAAGGCCTCTATGGCACTGGTAATAATAATTGTCTGGATATATAGAATTGATGATTAAGGACACTTTTCTCAAACCTATGGCGCAATCCAGGGTTGATTCAATAATTATGTCAAGGTTAAACAAATATCATATTACTTGATAATTAAACTAGAGCAAGATGCAGTCATTGCGTTTAATTATTATTATGTGTAAATCGCTGATAGCTATACCATTGTTTGAAACTTCCTGCATCTGATTGATGGTCCCTGCACTCCGTCTGCTAATCTATTTTTAGGTGTCAAACAGAAAGTCAGTGATATCGCTGCGACATTTATATGTCCTTGACATTGTCACATTTATATTCCGTAATTATATTATTATAATATATCTGATTCAAAACATAACTGTCTTCTTTCTATTTATAGCTGTACGTTTTGGCAGAATGCCAAAAGCGGAACGAGAAAAGCTGATTGCTGATCGTGAAGAATTGTCTAGTTCGTGCACAGCAAGAATTCTCGAGTTGCGATCTCTATCGGACTGTATAAAAGGCGTATTTCAAGATGCCTTTTCTGGCTGTAAATATGTATCAACCTACCTCTCAAGTTTTTATAAAAAGGATACACCTGTCAAAATCAAGGTAAGTCAAGGTCAAATGGTCATTCTTATAACTATCTATCATTGATTCGATCTTAAGCATTATATCGGAAGACAAGTATCGATGATGCATCTATATATCGACTTGCACATAGATAAACCATGCATTTACCAGCCCATCAGTCAAGACTTGCACATATAGATAAACCAGTAACCGGCCCATCAGTCAAGATTTGCACACATAGATAAACCAGTAACCGGCCCATCAGTCAAGACTTGCACACATAGATAAACCAGTAACCGGCCCATCAGTCAAGACTTGCACATATAGATAAACCAGTAACCAGCCCATCAGTCAAGATTTGCACATATAGATAAACCAGTAAGCAGCCCATCAGCCATGATTCACCTATTTAGCCGTTCTACACTGGATATGTTGGGTATAGATTCAGCTTTTGAAAATAGTAGCTTTGGTTTGAATTTAGAATTGAACCATTTTGACAATTTGTTAACTTCCATTTGGCAAAGAAAAGTGTCTAGTGCAGGAGAAATGAGGATTTTTGGTGGTTTCATTCATTTTCCCATATCGTCGATACATCAATACTGCTTCTATTGATGACAGCTCTACTTATAACATTTTTCTTTAGCATACCATTCCGGTAAAAGTTATTTATAACTTTATAAAATAATAAGGCGTCATTGATTTTATACCCCCCTCCCTGGTGTCAGTCCAGGATTTTATCATGCAGAGTCAGCTCTCATGGTTCATAGGGAAAGGGTATTTTTGGGTAAAATTAGAAAAGTAATACTTCCATAATACTTATGTAAATATAATTATGACTTAAAATTTGTTGAAAACACAGAATAGTTACGCTTAACACAGATAAGCAGTGCTTAACACAGAAAAGCCGGGCTAAACACAAAAAAAGCGACGATTAACACAGCAAAGCAATGCTAAACACAGAAAAGCCAGATTAAACACAGAAAAGCAGCGATTAACATAGCAAAGCAGTGCTAAACACAGAAAAGCCGGGCTAAACACAGAAAAGCAGCATGTAACACAAAAAAGTGGCGCTAAGTAAAGTAAAATGTTTTACTCACATTCCTTGAAATCTTACACTCTCATTTTCTTCAGTCTGAAGTTGACAATGTATGTTATTTGGAAACCTTCACTGCCTCAGAGTTTAAAGAAAAGGATGTGTTCAAAACATTCCAAGCAGCTTATCTACCTGCTGTTGAAGGAACTGTGAGATTTATGAAGAAGTTACCAAGTGTGTCCAATCTGGATATGTTAGATCGTATATCATTGTTGAAACAAAACTGTTATTGTGTCTCACTTGTTCTGGTAAGACTGTTTGTTCATTATAGTATGTCAAATAATTCATATAGTCACTGATTGTTCCGCTTATAAGAACACTGACGAGTAGAAATCTCAGCTCAAATTGAGATTTTCCTCAAATCAGAGTCAGAGTTTGAGACAACTCTGAAATCAAAGCATTGCAAATTTTACTGTAATAAACTTATAACCATTGTTTCTTTCTTTATACACCATTTTTTGTTCCTGGCTCGCATAGAAATCAAACCAAAGATATGTGGCAATATTCGAACTGAGTTTTAGCTCAAATTGAGATGCTTCGGGGGATGGAGGCCATGCCCCGATCATTTTAAGTTTGTGCTCAAATTGTTTTACTGTAATAAACTCAAAACAATGTATCTGTTTTGTGGTGCCAACTTTGAGTCTGGCCTCACATGGAAATTATCTCAGAATTATCTGAGAATAATCTCGACTCAGATTGAAATGCTTTGGGAGATGGAGGCCAAATTCTTAGCATTGTGTGAGATCGGGTATGTGAGCTAAGTGCAATGTGGATTTAATTATCAAACTATATGCTTGTATTTCAGTCGTTTATGATGTATGAGAACGAGTCATTGTTACTGGAAGGTGGCCATCGACAACTGTCCATCAAAAATTCTACAGAAAGATATGAATGTTTTGAAGCGCAATGTTTGTTTGATGGTTTGTTCAAAGTAGCCAAAAAACTCTGCAGTTTACAACTGACTGTGGTGGAAGTGGCACTGTACTGTGCTATAGTCCTGCTTATAGGTAGGTCAAGTTAATAATAATAATGATAATAATAATGACTGATTATAGTTGGGTCAAGTTAATAATAATAATGATAATAATAACTACTGCTTATAGGTGGGTCAAGTTAATAATAATAATGATAATAATAACGACTGATTATAGGTGGGTCAAGTTAATAATAATAATGATGATGATAATAACGACTGCTTATAGTTGAGTAAAGTTAATAATAATAATGGTAATAATAACGACTGATTATATGTGGGTTAAGTTAATAATAATAATGATAATAATAACGACTGATTATATGTGGGTTAAGTTAATAATAATAATGATAATAATCATGACTGATTATAGATGGGTCAAGTAAATAATAAAAATGATAATAATAATTACTGATTGTAGGTGGGTCAAGTTAATAATAATAATGATAATAATAACGACTGATTATAGGTGGGTCAAATTAATAATAATAATGATGATGATAATAACGACTGCTTATAGGTGAGTAAAGTTAATAATAATAATGGTAATAATAATAACGACTGCTTATAGGTGGGTCAAGTTAATAATAATAATGATAATAATAACGACTGATTATAGGTGGGTCAAGTAAATAATAAAAATGATAATAATAATTACTGATTATAGGTGGGTCAAGTTAATAATAATAATGATAATAATAACGACTGATTTTATGTGGGTCAAGTTAATAATAATAATGATAATAATAACGACTGATTATAGGTGGGTCAAGTAAATAATAAAAATGATAATAATAATTACTGATTGTAGGTGGGTCAAGTTAATAATAATAATGATAATAATAACGACTGATTATAGGTGGGTCAAATTAATAATAATAATGATGATGATAATAACGACTGCTTATAGGTGAGTAAAGTTAATAATAATAATGGTAATAATAATAACGACTGCTTATAGGTGGGTCAAGTTAATAATAATAATGATAATAATAACGACTGATTAAAGGTAGGTCAAGTTAATAATAATAATGATAATAATAACGACTGATTTTATGTGGGTCAAGTTAATAATAATAATGATAATAATAACGACTGATTATAGGTGGGTCAAGTAAATAATAAAAATGATAATAATGATTACTGATTGTAGGTGGGTCAAGTTAATAATAATAATGATAATAATGACGACTGATTATAGGTGGTCAAGTTAATAATAATAATGATAATAATAATAATAATATTTGTTGTGGATTACAAATTTGACAGTAAACATCAAAATTAAACCCTGCTCACAATTTTTCAGATGGACTCTATAAATTCAGCCCGTACTGAATCCCTTAACTTCATTGAATTATTGTATATAACACTAAATCAAAATACCAATTTAATGTCTGCTTTAAGACATGCATCCTTTTGGCCAACAGGCACTGTACATATACTGCCCCCCTCACTCATTGAGTTGCAACTTGGCTGTAACACTCGTTATTTGTTTTTTAGAGTCGCCAGGTTTGAAAGAAGGTGACAAAGTAGAACTGTTTCAGCTTGAGTTGATTGATTCGTTCAGACTAGAACTGAAACATAATCATCCCAAGGAGAAGCACCTCTTACCTCGTCTGCTGCTTGTAATTCCTCAACTCATTCAACTATCAGAGGAGTTCAAATCCAACAACAAAGGCCATCTTTTTGATGAAAGTGACAATTTCTCAAACACCCATGAATTGTTATGTGAAATTTTTGATCTACATTAGAAATGTTCAGAAGTTTGGTGTATGCTGAATATGGTCAAGGTTTGAACAGGTCCAAATCTACCGAAGCATCTCAAGTTGAAATTTCAACTCAAATTGAGATTTTGCTGAAATCAGATTCAGAATTTGAGATAAATTTAAAGTTTGAGCTCTCTAAATTGCTCTATAATATACTAAGAGTAAGGTTTTCTGTTTTGTGATGCGAATTTTGAGTCCAATCTCCCATGGAAATTCTCTAAAAGATACATGGCTATATATAACTTGAGATGAGATTTAGCTCAGATTGAGATGTTTCGGGAGATCGGGGCCAGGACAGTGACTGAACACTTACCTGACTCATTTATGTCTTTGATCTAGTAGCAGGCATTGTAGTTGTGATATTAATTATATTTTATTCTTGTTGACATCGTTACGATAACATTTTCATTTTCATATACTTGTGTACTGTTTAGTTGAAATTGTGTGTAAAATCTATTATATAGATTTGAGTAAATGAAAGCAACTGGTAGCCTGATCCCTATGTATTACAAGGGAGTATAGTATGATCCCTTTGTATTCTTAGGGATCTTTTCAGGTTCACAACATAAATGATCTAGAGTTATATGATTATTTGTGATTCATGTTCAATTTCTTTTAAGAAAAAGTTATTTCATCTATATTACGAAATACGGACTTGAAGATCTTGACACCAGACTCAGGTTTATTTGTTCAAAACATGTTTATTTATGTATAATACAACATTATTTCTACATTATTTCTGGCCATGGTTACTATTGTTATATTGCTTCGTTTTGTAACTTTTATAATACATATGGATTATGTCAAATGATATTATTGTAGTGCTATTGGTCGGCCTCCTGGAGCCCGTTGCCTAACCAAACTTCTACTGAGCGCTTGATAGCGCTATGCTAGGAAACGGCTTGCTTTCAAATAGCGCTATGTGGCGGATGAAACGAAAAATTTATATGCTACTAGCGAGCACTTGTCTAGCAAAGTGCTGAGAAATGGTATGCTATCATTAGCACTGCTCGCTGGTAGCGTGTCGCTGCATAGACGTAGTAAGGCGCTCGATAATGCTATTTGGTATCACTTTGGTTAGGCAACAAGCTCTCTATATAGGACAAATATTGACCCTCCCCTTGCCCTCGCAATCTGTTCACATTGTCTATTGATGATTGATATAATGAATTTGTTGTAGAGTATTGCAGAATGCATACCATCAGTTTTACTAGATTTTAAACCTTTCACCCTATACACCCTACATCATTCCGATAACCGATTACCTTAAATGTGTGTACACATTTCATACCCAGCTTTTTTGGGCAAATATCAAGACTGGTCTTCCTTGATTGCGCAGCTTTTATGGGCAAATATCAAGAATGGTCTCCATTGATTGTGCAGCTTTTTTGGACAAATATCAATAATGGTCTCCCTTTGATTGTGCAGCTTTTTCGATCAAGTATGGTCTTCCTTGATTGTGCAGCTTTTTAAGGCAAATATCAAGAATGGTCTCCCTTTGATTGTGCAGCTTTTTTGGACAAATATCAAGAATGGTCCCTCTTGCTTGTGCAGCTTTTTAGGACAAATATCAAGAATGGTCTTCCTTGATTGTGCATCTTTTTTGGACAAATATTAAGAATTGTATCCGTTGATTGTGCATCTTTTTTGGGAAAAATCAAGAATGGTCTTCCTTTAATTGTACAGCTTTTTAAGGCAAATATCAAGAATGGTCTCCCTTTAATTGTGCAGCTTTTATTTGCAAATATCAAGAATGATGTAAATCAGCATATAGGTCAACGTTATCCGCATGATTTCTGACATTTTTATTATGACATCATTTGGAAGCTTTGTTTTATAATTTCTCATGTTGTGTTAATATTTAGTATATGAGGAAGAGTTTTGCTCCTTGGTTGAGTAGAGTGTCCTATGATGAACACATTTCTAGTTTAAAATCTTGCTTCTTAGTAACTGCGCAAATTTATATTGTTCTATATTACATGTATACAAAAAATTAATATTTTAACCACAAAAGGTCTTTAGCAGCCATTGTTACTTGACGCCCTTGTAACACTTGAAGCAGACGGGCAGCGTTTAATTAATACAGGTGTATTATAAATTAAATGGACGATAGGGATTTAGTAATATTGACTGCTTTTCACAGGTGTCTGTTTAACTCTGGTGACTGCTAACACAGGTTTCACTGTACATTTAGGCATTGTTACTTGTGTACCTTTTTGCAACTCATATTACCGTAAAATTCCTATTAAATGCCCCTTCCCTGATAAAGCCCCTACCCCCGCTTTACGCTTTACCTTAAGCTAAAACATCGACTCTCAAACACCAGGGTTAATCCAAATCCATCTTATCCAGTATTTTAATGGGAAAAACATCAGAAAAAACTTGTCTTAGTAATTAAAGGCTCCCCTTTCAAAGAATGTAAAGCAATGCGAAGGGGGAGATGGGGGTTGGCATTTATTAGGAATTTTCCTTATTTGAATGTTTGAATGATCTCATGTAATGTTAATAATAAATGAACTTGCACATTTTCTGCTGTAAAATCATAAATTTTCGAATTTGTTACTTTATTTTCGATGATAGTTTGGGAGGTTTAATTTTTGCGAATTTTAAAAACATTTTGTGTTTTAATGTTGATGTTTTCAGTGTACAAGCATAATATTTGTTTGGTTTTGATGTTAATCAAAGTGTGGGAATTTATGATTTTACAGTTTATGTGTAAACTATCCCGGTGTGTCATACCTGTTTCAGGTTAAATTTATTATGTCAATAATTTTGTGCCATAAAAAGAGGAAAATAATATTACATGTATTTATTTCAATTTCCGGTGAAACATTCTATATGCTATAGATATATTATGTTTATATACATTATCGATAATGTAGTGTTTAAATGTACATGTATGATTATATTTTTTAAGTAGTGCAACTTTTGCCAGTTCATTAAATGGTTAGAACCCAGTTGACTGGTTATGAATCAAAACTGTGAAATTTTAAGGAGTAGATCCTTTCTGTAAAATGGTTATGAACCAAATGTATGAAAATATTATGAACTAAATGTGATAAATAGTTATGAACCAATCTAGGCCTGATAAATTGTTATGTACTGAAATTGGATACATAGTTATGAACCAACCATGATACATGGTTATGAACCAACCATGATGCATGGTTATGAACCAACCATGATACATGGTTATGAACCAACCATGATACATGGTTATGAACCAACCATGATACATGGTTATGAACCAACCATGATACATGGTTATGAACCAACCATGATACATGGTTATGAACCAATCGAGATACATGGTTATGAACCAACCGAGATACATGGTTATGAACCAACCGAGATACATGGTTACGAACCAACCGTGATACATGGTTACGAACCAACCGTGATACATGGTTACGAACCCACAGTGATACATGGTTATGAACCCACAGTGATACATGGTTATGAACCCACAGTGATACATGGTTATGAACCAATCTTGATACATGGTTATGAACCCACAGTGATACATGGTTATGAACCATCCATGATACATGGTTATGAACCAACCTTGATACATGGTTATGAACCATCCATAATACATGGTTATGAACCATCCATGATACATGGTTATGAACCAAATATGCTTTGGGAATGTTTGTGAACATAATCAGTTAAAATCTGTTAAACTGTTATGAACCATAACTGATTTTAATGCATCCAGTATATTAAAGTAAATGGTGGCCGAATTAACTCAATCAGTTAAAAATGCTTCCTGATCGTAAATGATTTAGTGTTTTAAGATGTTGAGCTGTTTGTTTCTTTGGTTTAGATTTACAATGATTTTGATGTCTTCATGGCTGTATAGTATGGAGAATTTGACACAACTCTAGACCTACTATTAGCATAATTTAACAGATAAAGTGTCTTTTTATAATCCTGGTTGTATGTTTTTTCCTAAGCGGGAAGTGTCCCGAAGACGCTCAAGGTGTAATTTATACCAACACAAATCTAAAGGACCGATATTGTACGATTTGGTCGCGGAAATTTATAAATTCAACTCAAGAACCTTGTTATATATTTATGCATAAAGGTCCGGATATGGTCAAATTCTCCGTGCTATACATCATCAGATGATATGTAAGAATTGTTTGTATGTGTGTGTCTGTAAGGTGTCGTTTGTTTGATGATAACTTTATTCTGATGTATTGAATGGCCGTGGATATCCGGTCATTTTGATTTCCTCAAAATACAATGCAAACTTCATGCCAAAGCATTATTGTACCACAAACAATGATATTAGAATTATACTCAGTATATGTTGAATTCTGTATTCAAATCTGGGCCATGTTCCACTCACTCAATGTGACGTCATAGTTTGGTATTCATGATTGATATGATGTTATGGTTTGGTCGAGGTGTATCGAAATTTTGTTAATTTCATTGTTAAACTTGACCACAAAATCTAATGGCCACGATTTATCAAACTCCCAAATATATAACATGTTTTTATCCTTCCATGTTTTGTGATCCACAAATTTACGACTCCACGAATGTGGATTTTTTTTAAAAATCCATGAAATTTAATTTCCAGGAAAATATGTGATTTTACAGTAGAACACACTGTCCCCAACAGGTTTCTATTCTATTATGTTCCATCATTTCGATATACTTACATTTTTGTATGATATTGTATTGTCAACACTTAATATAAACTCTGAAGCATCTCCTGTGCAATACTGATTATACTGGCTTGTTATGTGTGCAATAGTATGAGCTGTATGACCATCTGATTGATAAATACATGTACAATACCAGGATAAAAAAATGTCATAATGTGTCATAAAAGATTAGTTTATACTAATTTATTTAAGGTCGATTGTGAAACGAGTTTTTCCAACTTATATTAATCACTCTCGACACCTCATTCCTGATGTTATCCATTGCCACCAGGGTATAAGAGAAGAGATGCGAGTTTCCATTTTATGCTGATCGTCTAGCAAGGGAATTTCTGGTACCATTTTTATTTTGTCTTTGGTATGACGCGGCCAGGGATTGAACCCGAGACCTCCCGCACTCGAAGTGAACACTCAACCACTAGGCTATCCAGGAGGCGGTGAAAGATTAGGGGAATTTAATGTATTAATATAAAGTATTAATACGTATAATAGTATTTGACCATGCCATTGAATCTACATTCATATATTTATAGTATACAATCATGTAGTTATCATTGCATCGATATATTGATACATTTACAGTCTCAGTTCGGAAATTTCCCGGTGTTTATTGACTCTTTCGAAATATTTCCCGGTGTTTATTGACTATTGAAATATTTCCGGTGTTTATTGACTGATGAAATGTTTCCCGGTGTTTATTGACTATTGCCCATTGTTTATTGACTCAACTCTATTGAAAAATTTTGCGGTGTTTATTGACTGGTGAAAAATTCCCGGTGTTTAGTGACTAGTGCAAAATTTCCCGGTGTTTATTGACTATTGCCCATTGTTTATTGACTCAACTTTATTGAAAAATTTCCCGGTGTTTAATATTGACTAGTGAAATATTTCCTGTTGTGTATTGAAATATTTTTCTGTGTTTATTAAAATATTTCCTGGTGTTTATCGAAATATTGTCCGGTATTTATAATTTACCAGGTGAGGGTTCATATACACTTTATAGATACATTGTTTATCTTTTTGACTATTGATACATTGTGCTGTGGATATTATTTTGATAATTGAATATTGCTGATGGCTAATGAAACATTGCCTGTTGTCTATTGATGATTGAATATGACTGTTGTTTATTGCTTCTATATTGCCATTAGATTTAACTATGACTGTTGTGAAATTTTATCTTTATGAAATCGTGCCATGGCAAGGCAAGCATGCACGGCATGGTGGTGTTATATTAAAGGCATCATGCTATTGCAAGGCAGTCATTGTTTAAATGAATGTTGACTTAATTAAAATTGTAAATTTAAATATTAATCGAGAATTTTGTTGATATGCTCATTGTTGAAGTGTTTTACCTAGATTCTCCATTATAGTCATAGATAGTTATTATACCGCTAACATTAAGGCACTCGAGTTGGCATTGTGAAATAGTCTTGCCTTGCTGTAAATCATCTGTCCGTCCTACACCTGATGACAGGGCAGGAGTTTATCTCACATTTGTGTTGATAACAATCTTATATTTTTTATCTAATGCAAATGTTTCCTAACAAGTCTTCATTATGTTAAAAGTAAATAATTTAGAGTTTCATATTACCAGTACGGTATATCATACAAAATTTAAATGAAATGTATCTCCATAAATGTTTTGAAAACAAATGCTTACTTCTACAAGGTTAAATTACACATCACTATCTATCTTTTCCATGAAAAATGAGAGGTTAAGTGCTATAATACGTCAACATTTGGTCGTGCGCTAAAGTTTAACACCCTTTAATCTAATTAACTCACCAAAAAATATTGTATTCAAACCTTTCACAGAATATGAAAGGTGCATTTGGGCAACTAACATATTGTCTGGCTCATGTAGTATCTTTGAATGTTTATTTGTTAATGAATCAATTGTATATTTGAACATAATAGCAGTATGTTTAAACATGTTGTAGAAGTATGTTAAGAAATCAATTGTATATTTGAACATAATAGCAGTATGTTTAAACATGTTTTATAATAGTGTTTGAACATTTTGTATAAGTATGTTTAAACATGTTATGGCAGTATGTTTCAACATGTTGTCACAGTATGTTTCAACATGCTATAGTTGTATGTTTACAGAAGAATGTTTGAACATGTTATATCAGTATGTTTGAACATGTTGTGGCAGTATGTTTGAACATGTTGTAGCAGTATGTTTGAACATGTTGTAGCAGTATGTTTGAACATGTTGTAGCAGTATGTTTGAACATGTTGTGGCAGTATGTTTGAACATGTTATATCAGTATGTTTGAACATGTTGTGGCAGTATGTTTCAACATGTTGTAGCAGTATGTTTGAACATGTTGTAGCAGTATATTTGAACATGTTGTGGCAGTATATTAGATCATGTTGTAGCAGTATGTTTGAACATGTTATAGCAGTATGTTAGAAGATATTGTATCAGTATGTTTTGATAAGTTTATTACTGGTGTGCCATATTTCTTACTGTTTTACATTTTCTTGTTTATATCATTAGTTAGATGAACATACCCTGTATGTATATTTGCTATTTGTATCACGAAATTGACAATTTGCTCATTTGTTATAATATCCATATTAATTGGAAACATTAAATGTGAACAATGTGGGATAACAAATAGGGGTTTGGTTCTTAACATGACTCTGTGTCCCTGATACTGTTGTCATCCTATCTGGGATTGGATGGAACAACCATCATGCTGTTATCTATGTCCTCTACTGATGGCCAAGTACTCACTGTGAAAATAAATGATTCCAGAAACTAACCATGACATTGTTCTTTTATATTGTCTGAGTTATCAACATCATCAAAAACATCATCTCCACCAAAATCATCCCAACCAACATCATTACCACCAACATCATCATCACCTGCATCATTATTAACAACATCATTATCATCAACATTACCACCTACAACATCACCAACATCATTACCACCAACATCATCATCACCTGCATCATTATTAACAACATCATCATCAACATCACAACCAACATCATCATCACCTGCATCATTATTAACAACATTATCATCATCAACTTCACCACCTACATCATTACCACCAACATCATCATCACCTGCATCATTATTAACAACATCATCAACATCACCACCAACATCATTACCACCTACAACATCACCAACATCATCATCATCATCATCACCACCATCATCACCTTCATCATCATCATCAACATCATCACCACTAACATCATCATCATTAACATCATCACCACCAACATCATCATCACCTGCATCACTATTAACAACATCATTATCATCAACATCATCAAAATCTACAACATCATTATCTATGTCATACTTCCATCCTACACACAGACACGATGAGTAGCTTATGGAACCCCCTGGTACACACAATGAGCAGCTTATGGAACAGTCACGGTACACACAATGAGTAGCTTATGAAACATCCCGCGTACACACGATGAGTAGCTTATGGAACCCCCTGGTACACACAATGAGTAGCTTATGGACCCCCTGGTACACACAATGAGTAGCTTATGAAATTTCCCTGATACACACAATGAGCAGCTTATGAAACACTCCTTGTACACACAATGGGCAGCTTATGTAACACCCCTGGTACACACAATGAGTAGCTTATGGAACATCCCTTGTACATACAATGAGTAGCTTATGGAACATCCCTCGTACATACAATGAGTAGCTTATTGAACCCCCTGGTACACACAATGAGAAGCTTATTGTACACCTCTGGTGTACACACAATGAGAAGCTTATGGAACACCCCTGGTACACACAATGAGTAGCTTATGGAACATCCCTCATACACACAATGAGTAGCTCATGGAACACCCCTATTACTCACAATGAGTAGCTTAGGGAACACCCCTGGTACACACAATGAGAAGCTTAGGGAACACCCCTGGTACACACAATGAATAGCTTATGAAACACCCCTGGTACACACAATGAGCAGCTTATGAAACACCCCTGGTACACACAATGAGTAGCTTATGGAACACCCCTGGTACACACAATGAGCAGCTTATGGAACACCCCTCGTACACACAATGCGTAGCTTATGGAACACCCATTGTACACACTGACATGATGAGTAACTTATGGAACATTCATTGTACACACGGACATGATGAGTAGCTTATGTAACATTCATTGTACACATGGACATGGTGAGCAGCTTATGGAACACCCATTGTACATACTGACATGATGAGTAACTTATGGAACACCCATTGCACATACTGACATGATGAGTAACTTATGGAACATTTATTGTACACATGGGCATGGTGAGTAGCTTATGGAACACCCATTGTACATACTGACATGATGAGTAACTTATGGAACACCCATTGTACATACTGACATGATGAGTAATTTATGGAACATTCACTGTACACATGGACATAGTGAGTAGCTTATGGAACACCCATTGTACATACTGACATGATGAGTAACTTATGGAACACTCATTGTACATACTGACATGATGAGTAACTTATGGAACATTCACTGTACACATGGACATAGTGAGTAGCTTATGGAACACCCATTGTACATACTGACATGATGAGTAACTTATGGAACACCCATTGTACATACTGACATGGTGAGTAACTTATGGAACACCCATTTTACATACTGACATGATGAGTAATTTATGGAACACCCATTGTACATACTGACATGATGAGTAACTTATGGAACACCCATTTTACATACTGACATGATGAGTAACTTATGGAACACCCATTTTACATACTGACATGATGAGTAACTTATGGAACACCCATTGTACATACTGACATGATGAGTAACTTATGGAACACCCATTGTACATACTGACATGATGAGTAACTTATTGAACATTCATTGTTCACATGGACTTGATGAGTAGCTCATGGAACATTCATTGTTCACATGGACATGGTGAGTAGCTCATGGAACATTCATTGTTCACATGGACATGGTGAGTAGCTCATGGAACATTCATTGTACACATGGACATGGTGAGTAGCTCATGGAACATTCATTGTTCACATGGACATGATGAGTAGCTTGTACACACGGACTGATGAGATAGCAAATGTAACACCCCTTGTACACACGGACAGGATAGGTAGGCTACTAGCTTATGGAACACCCCGCGTACACACCAACAGGATGGGTATCTTATGTGACACCCCTTGTACTCGCGGACAGGATGGGTAGCTTATGGAACATTCATTGTACACGCGGACATGATGAGATAGCTTATGGAACACCCCGCGTACAAACTGACATAATAAGTAGCCGAAAGTCTTATGCTTTCATAATAAGAATGTATCATTCTTGCAAAACACCGTACAAACATGATTTATGACTAAAATATCAAGTATTGCTGGTGAACATGTCAAATGTGAAAAACAACACCAGAGCTAATTTTTGGAATTCTTCCGAATGCACTTTCCATTATTATTACCAAACTGTGAAAACAACTTGTAAATCGATAGAATCAGTGCTGAGTTAATGTGTTTCTGTAATTCCTATAACAACATGCATGTTGCGATAATTACAATAAGCGTTAAGCACGTGGTGATTTGACGTTAACTTTGGTTCAAGCTTTTTGCAGATATCTGACAGTTTCCGTGCAAATGGTGATTAAAACATCGAACTGACACGAGCCGCAATTGCCGTTTAGGAGTTAAGAAATAATGGTTCTTCAGATACGTACATCTCAAATGCCGCTTCACAATCATGTCAGATCTCGATACAACGACGCTGTTTGTTTCCAAGAAAAATGTCGTTATAACGAATATGTCGGTATACTGAATTGATACAAAGAGCATTTTAATACTTTTGTCTCCAAATTTGATGTCGGTATAATGAATTTGTCAGTATATCGGATGTCGTTATATCGAGATCTGACTGTAATAGGGCACCAAACATCATGTATTTCGGTTAATAACATACTATATAGTATTCTGGAACTATATAATTATATTCAGTCAGAAGTAAAAGTTCATAGATAGGGGTAATGTTTCTTTAATTTGGTAATACAACCAAGCGGGCCGCCATGTTTTATTAATTCTTGAGTTTAAAGACTGTTGTTGCCTGTGGTGTATTTAGCTCATGGACTGACTCTCTCTCCCTTGTGAATTTTATTTAAATCAAAGCATAAAACAGTACAGAACCACACGGGTAGCATAAAATAATAAAACTATATATACTAGCTTTATATAGCACCCTTTTCATGCGAACAGACGTTCAAAGGTGCTTTACATATAGTGTTGCAGCTACAAGGACATACAAAGCATGATCTGAACAGAGGGACAGACTGAGAGAAACCCCCTGAAGGGAGAGACAGACATTAGATACAGCCATGTCAGGCGCTGCTGAAGTGCGCATAGCTCTAACTTCGAATAGACAGCCTTGGTTATTTAATGTGCCCGGTGTATAGCACCGATACACATCTTCTCGGCACCTTTAGCCAGATACTTTGCGGTCCACACGGTCAGATACAGCGAGGGATACTTTAAATAGAATTTCCGTAAAGTCCAGTTACCATGCCGGGGATTGAACCCACGACCTCTGGATTTACAGCCCCAGTGCGTTACCACTGGGCTATCGCCGCTATAGTATAGGGCCCAGTCTGGCCTTACTGCAGTAAATTCCATTTAAAGAAATGCTCTTTGAAACGGATCGATATTTCAAGGTTTTTGATGTGATACATTATTGTTTACCTACGGTCGTAGACACACCTCCCTGCGCTTTATCCTTATCATGCGGACAAAAACTGAACTTCCGGTGTCCTTCTAGCAACTTTAAACTAAATACAAAAAAAAAACCCCAAACAATATGCTAGATACAATTATTTCTTGACAGGAAGACATATTATAACCAATTGTTAACTCGTCAATGCTAGTTTTTTTACCGAACTCGTTGTTACAAAAAAAACGTGGTGAATCAGTTGTGCAGTTGTTTTTTTTGTAATTGAGAACGCTAGCTTAGCAACCGTTTCCAGAATGTACATGCATTAGAAATGAAAATCAGGTACAAGGGTACCTGTATTTCTACGAAATGCGCTATTTAGTATTACAAAAAAAAACGATTACAATTCTGACATAGATCTATGCGAGTGCGCAAACGGCACGAGCAACTTTGCCCTAATTTTCATCCGCGGTTGCCTTATACAGCTACCCGCTAAATAACGTTAGCTGGTTGGCCTTTAGCTTGGTATCAATGAAAGAATGCCAAATGTTTGCAAAATATACTCGTGAAATTTGTTTGATGTCTATCAGCTTTTTGACCGCTGGGACTTGGACAATCGTCTTTTTGACAGCTGTAACTTTCTCTTTCTAGTAACTTTCTCTTTCTAGTGTGTGTTGGGTATTGTGCTGTGTAAAAGTACTTCCAGTGCTACGAGTCTTGCCATTGATTAAACAAATCTGTGCTTGAAATGTTTCACATGACACATTCTTGAAGAACTACCAATAAGTCGATTAAAAAGCAACAACAAACAAACATTGTATACTAAAGGAACCACATCATAATTTAGACGAGAAATTATAGACCTCCCGAGCGTTTTGTACTACAAGTTATGCGTTTGAACATGATCATGGCTTCGTGGCGTAATGGTATTTTCTGTTGCACGAGTATTATAGACAGAATGGCGCACTATGAAGAAAAGTATAAAACCTTCCAGTAACAAATCTAAATGCCACGAATTGTCCAATAATTCTGTCTACATCGTTCGATGGTGCATGGAATTGTTCCGTTTGTATAATATTATATACATAGTTATTCATTGTTTCATAAATATATTCAAGCAAACTTGATTTTGATCAGCGCGTCTATGTAGCCACCCGTCCTGACCACGGTCTAAATTTGGCGTGAGTGGGCCAGCTATGCAACATGGGACACGCGGTCTAGATTTGGCCGGAGTAGCGCGGTTATAGCGGCTATAAAATCCCATATAGATAGATACGAGGTCTAGATTTAGCGGGATTGCCAATATTATAGCGAATATAAACCAACCAGATGATCACGGTTTAGATTTGGCGGGAGTTGCGCGGCTATAAAAGCACATCTATATGAGATTCAGATTTGGTAGGATTGCCAATATTATAGCGGATATAAACCCGCCAGGACACGGGAGTAGCGCGGCTATAAAATCACATCAATACGAGCTCTAGATTTGACGGGATTCTGCAACTATAGCGTCTGTAAAATCACATAGACGCCATCAAATCTAGATTCCACAAGATTAAAGACGATAAACAATTGCCAATATTTTCCCATATACAGGAATTCAACTTGAAATGTTTCTCGTGTTTTGAAGACGTTAAGAACAGATTGTTTGTAGTACTTAACTATCCGGCTTGTAAATAGCAGACATGTGACACGCAAGGCGTGTACTGTTAATTAGCGTTCGTTTAGACAGAAGATTGTCAAATTATGTCAATACGAGCGAATGTCTATCTATGATTTATTGCGTCTGTGATTGTAGTGAGGATGTCGTAATGACGGAGAACATGTTTCGCTGATAATGGCTGTATTAAAACCCTATTTAGAATATAACCTACATTATGAGCCAATGAAAACGCCACATTTTCGCGGTTAAATGAAAATTTAATCATTAAAATTTTCTCTTAACAGACTTGACGTCATGCGTTTGCGCTAATTTCTATCGGCCAATCAGAATGCAGAATGTTATATTCTAAGTTAGTTAGAACATATTAAGTAAATTTTAATGACTAAAAAGGACTCGCTTCGCTTCGCTCGCTCCGCCCTTTTTAATCATTAAAATTTACTTAATATGTTCTAACTATAACATAATCAAGAATTGCGAAATTCCCCCAGTAATTGTACTTTCAGTACTTTGATTACATTTTTCAAGCATTATTTAAGTTATAGTTAGAACATAATTATTAAGTAAATTTTAATGATTAAAAAGGGCGGAGCGAGCGAAGCGAAGTCTTTTTAGTCATTAAAATTTACTTAATATTTTCTAACTAACTTAGAATATAACATTCTGCATTCTGATTGGCCGATAGAAATTAGCGCCAACGCAAGACGTCAAGTCTGTCAAGAGAAAATTTAAATGATTAAATTTTAATCTAACCGCGAAAATGTGGCGTTTTCATTGGCTCATAATGTAGGTTATATTCTAAAGATATACAACACTCACTGTAAATCAATTGTACTGGTATTCTGCAATTAAAAAACTATTCATGTTTACTACCAATTAATGTTTTAATTGCTTAATAGTGATACATCGGCAATTTTCGATTTCTGGATAGAATGTATCCGGATCGCGACCAGGGTACTGTTTTATCAAAGCACTTACGGAAAACTTAAAGTTACGCTCAAATTTTAATTCTTTATAATTCTTTTTCTACTGCAAATTGGTGACGGATATTGCTTGTAGGAGTTCAGTAACTGAACTTTTATTGGTATTGCAGCTCAATCTACCACACTTCATTATTGTAAACAAATTATAAAGAATTCGAATTTGGACGTTAGTTTAAGAATTTCTTAAGTGCTTTGATAAAACAGTACCGAAACAGAGGATAGGGCGACATGTCGGTTGCCGACGTTTTCGATTAAGGAATAGTTTAGAAGTGCAAATGGTCCATACATCAACACACAACAAATTCTTTAATTATTGCCTGATCATAAATCAAATATGACTATACTGTATATAATTATATTATCGCCCTCTTACTACAGATTTCCTTTCAATGATTGATATATACGCTTTGCATATTACACAATCTTGTTGGAATCTGTACAGTATTTAACCAAGATTCCGTAATGCATCGTCAGACGGTTTTTCTCCGTCATCTACATGAGAAAAAGAACACCATAAAAACCATCTAACATTCCTGCATAATAACGTAGGTCTACATTTCCCAATCGATCGAGTTCATTGAGAGTTTAACGGGACGTCAGACCGCAGGAACGCTATGACCCGACATTACAGGGACCGTCTCAACATAATATCGCGCTTAAAGTGTATCGTCTGCTTGCGATATTTAGAACGAATTTATATGTTGTTTTCCTCGATTAATTAGTTGTTTATCTACTGATATGTGCAAATACTACATTGCATTAACAAATTATATTAATTCGTTCAACGACTCGCTTCATAACGACTGACTTATACTGGAAATAACGCGTGATTTAAGTTATCGCTTTGGGGTCATGTCAGGTCATTTCGCTTCGATTGAGGGTCACGTAAGGCCACAGGTACAAAAGGTCAGCCTGTGTTGTAAAGTTTGTACTTTACTTTATTCAGTAGTCGGATTTCTAGGTTAACATGACCCAGCTTTTTTTGACGTTATTATATTCATATCGATATCGTGTTCTTATTGTACTTTTTTTATTTACCGATAGTAAAGGTATTTTATCTTAATAATTGAAGGTGTATGATTATATATAAGTACATGTAACATGTTTGGTGGTGAAGGGATATCGCTGGCTTAGAATAAGGAGGTCGTAAAAATACACTTTACTTATCAAAAAAAAACAACAAGCTTTTTAACTTCAGTTTGGTCAACATTTTCATTAAAATAAGCTCAAGTGATGCAGATTTCAAATATGCATGAATCTAAATTATCTTATAAGGTCGTAAGTACTTCTAATGACTAAATACTATAGAAAACCTTTTATTCGCGTGATCTTTATATCGCGCATTGCTGTAACTGACTTATTTCGCGCATTTAGAATTCGCGATCGAAGATTCAAATGTTATAATAATTACTCAATATATATTTTGTAGTTTAGCTAAAGCACAAACAACTTCGTCCTCGTCGGTGTCATAAAACACATCAGTGCATCACTATAAGGAAAATGCTTTTTTACAGACAAGTTAATCATTAGCTTCTAATTTTTTTTAGACATGATAATAAGTTGCTATTTTATGCACTTGTCAATGTTTTCAGCCAGAGGGGGAAGTATATAGGGAAATAAGACATGTTCGTAAATTGGTTTTCATATTCCCCCCCCCCCCATGTGCAGAAAGTCCTGTCGAATTATTTGGGGATCAGGTTGTTCTTGATGTCAAATATCTATAGTAGACTCTTCCACGCCTTTATACTACGAATCAGCTCCGTGGAACAGACTAGTCAAATCTCCCTATGGTAGATTTTCATATGAAAATAGGCGACTGTCTTATTCCCGCCCCGGTCCATAAATTACGGACCAAGTATAACCCCGCTACATGTGACGACAGGGTTGATCAAATTCCCGTACATCGGGAAAGTATTTACATTGTCTATCATTTCTGCTACCATAGCGTACTAATGCAGACTGGCCGGGATGGCCATTTCGGCCTTCCGTAGTTTGCTGTTATGGGTACACATGCATCACAGACTAAAGGATATTACGGGCCTAATGTCGTGCACAGATTTTTGGACACGCTGGCTTCCTTTAAAGATGGCTTTGAACGTAGGTTTTCCAAAACTGAAATTGCTGGCCATAACGACATTGCGATACGATTCCCTGTGAATTGCATTAACATTTATTAATTTTATTTTTCATTAGAAGGATTATAAGGCTAGACAAAGGGGTCAGGATCTATGCCCTAAAGGGGCCCAAAGTAAGGCCTACGAAGCTAAAAAAAAGAAAAAAAGTTATTCGCGCAAGGGTCACTGTCACATCGTCATATCAGGTGACCTTTAGACGAAATGTTGACAATTTTGACTACTTTCACTTTCGGGCAGGACTGGTGTGTAGCATCCGGATGTATCGAGTTTTTATCAGTGCTGCAAGTCAATAATGTCTCAGGGACGGAGTATACCTGGTCCATATGAAACTCTCCTTGTCCCAAAAATCGTGGTAGCGGAAAGGATATCTAATTCCCCGTGCATCCCCGCCGCCCCACTCTCTGGGGGAAAACATTGATAAGTGCATAAGACAGACCCGAAACTATTGTGTCCATGCTTCGCCATGATAATAAGCTGCAAGTTTACTGTATAAGATAACGGTATATTTCATGTATGACGTTCAAACAAGATCATGCCTTTTTAAGAGGCAATAAACTACGCAAAGTGTTTATCAAAATTTGTCCGCTAACTGTACATATAGACACGCGAGGTATTATAATCACTGCAAACCATCAACGCGATAACTGTTGCTACTAATCACTGTAAATTTATGCATGCAAAGAATTGTAATGATCGAATTATTAAAGCGATGTTATCGTTTTCGTTCTGTTTCGGGTTGCTGCACCAATGCATAAAAGGGACAATAAAACCAGACTAATGTTTTACTCGTCACTAATTCTCAATCTACTAATAGTTCACCAACCTGTCAATTTCAAGTGATTGACATGTTCAAACCTTTAGTTTACACTAATGAATTTTAGGTCGATTGTGAATTTTTTTTTCAACTTATATTAATCACTATCGACACCATTCCTGATGTTAGGATGTTCCTCGCCACGAGGGCATGAGAGAAGACAGTTTTTCCTTTTTTTACTGAGCGTCTAGCTAGGAAATGGCTAACACCATATTTATTTCGTCTTTCGTATGACGCGGCCTGGAATCGAACCCGATACCTTAAGTACTCTAAACCGACGCTCAACCACTTGGCAATCGAGGAAGCGGTTCAAAGCTATGTTCAAGACCACTTGCGCTCCGCGTACAACGTGTACAAATCAGAACATTTCAATGATATTTTACATATTAAAAAGAGAGAACCTGTTAACAAACTGTTAACCACTTTTAGCCATAGGTAACTGTATCATTAATAAACAGTACCTAAAAAAAAAAAAAATATTTTTTTTTGTTAAATTAAGAATTCTAAATTTAACAAAAAAAAATTTTTTTTAGGTACTGTTTATTAATGATACAGTTACCTGTGCTTTTAGCTGTTGTTATATTATTACAATACTAGTGACCCAGCACAAAGGGAGATAACTACATGTGTTTTACTTTACTTGATTAACTTTTGGAACAGTTATTTTTTGATTGACAATCAAGTGAGCCAGACTGGATGCATGAGGGTGCAGTGCAGAATAAAAGAACAAGCATGAACTGATGACGTTATGTTAATGTATATTCCCCAGAACCATTACACTGTTTCCGTTGGTGGTCTTTACAGACACGTTTGATTGTGTTATATAGCGTTTTATTTATATGTTTTATATGTATATAAACAATACTCTTTCACATTTTCTTTTGTCTAGATTTCATTCCGAAGCCGCGGCCCTTGTCCAATGGTAAGTGCGCAGGATTTGCGGTTCGAATTCAGGCGTACATAGTACTGTCTTCCATGAACACTTTACAACAATGTCGAGATATGGAGAAGATGCTGGTTCCTTGTGGAAGGGTAAGTTAGTACTGTACGAAAACCAGCTAGGTGAACCCGTCTTATATAACTAAAAAATGTTTAGAAACCTCCATCTTTCATTTTCTGATCACAATTGGCCTTTTTCACAGGGCTGCTTAGTGGAGCAGGTTATAGTCTGGTCCCCGTCCCCAGTATTACAGTACTACTAGCTTACTACTACTGTAATATCGGGGACGGGAAATCGTGTCATGTTTAAAGTCATGTTTGTTGGTAGTTCTTTGTATACCTTTTGTATGATGAGATTATCGTAGCCGTAGAAAATAGCCTATATTTATCATGCTGTTAATGAGCCCCTTCGTTTGTTTATGTCGAGCTTTACAACCTCCTCCATGTGTATGTAACCTAATCATGATTATTCTCAGCTAACTCGCCCACCTTTTCATGTAAAAAATACGCGGAATGACAATGGTTTGCGCTACAAGTTGCACAAAACACATTAGACTAGATTGTATTGACGTGTTTCTAAAGCAGCAGGTATTACCATGTAACTGGAAGGATTTTCTAATTTATCTTCTTGATTACACCAATAGCAGCTGCAACCAACCCATGCAAGGCCTTGAAGAAATTAATTCAAATTTAGACTATTGTAAGTGATTCATCTTCATAGCACAATATGTAACTTGTTTTCATCTACGTATCTTTTATACGTTTTATATCCATGATATACAGTGCCAATAGCTAGATCTCTCGATCCGCTAACTAGTACAGAAGTGCCAATCATTCGCTTGGAATTCTCAGTCTTCTAGTCCTACCACTAGTACAAATCGTGGGAAGACTGGAAGTCGCTATCCTATAGATGTGTACACGTTTAATAAAGTATATTATATTCTGTTCTGTTATGTTCATGATTTATGTACGATACAACCAGACTAGGAGACGAGAAAGACCCAAGGTATCTTGGCGAAGAACCCTGGACATTGACTTGAGGAAGTTAAGGATGGCATGGAGAGAAGCCAAAACTAAGGCCACAGACCGTAAACAATGGAAAGCTGTAGCGGAGGTCCTATGATCCAATGGGAGTGAAGAGGACTAAGTAAGCAAGTAAGTGAAACCTCAATTAACGTACGTTAAACCCACAATGTTAAGTCTTTTTTCTTTGTTTCCTCTTTAGTCATCCTCCATCTGAACACCAACAATAGTGAAATCAGTTTACAATGGTCATTAAGGTGGTCTAGTTATTGCGGTGTAACTGTCAATATAACAACATTTCTTTGGTTTCTCCCTTTTAATTAACGCATTCTCGTCATTAATTTTGTTCACAAAATCTTATATTCCGAGGCATCTACATCAACGTGCCAAAGTGAGTGAACTTCTAATATATACTACAACAAATGAAACCATCCGACCAGTCAATGTATCAGTGACTCGATCTTAGTGTAAGGGAAGCAACTAGTACGCGGTACAAAATCCTCGCAGCAGTTACCTACCTTGGCGTCTCTTTGATTTAAAAACTTGCAGTTATAAGGTACGCTATTTTATGAAAACTGTGAGTCTTTAAAGTGTACTCCTCGATGGAAATATAATGTTTCATGTTTTATATACTTTTATCACATGTTTGACGTCGCGGTAGCGTAATAAAGCCATTATTTATTTTTGATAATACACTAGTGTAATAAAGCTATCACGCGACGTCATTCAAAGGATAGGCGACGTCAAAGTTGCGCGTTTATTATAGAGAAAAACAAGTAGCTATTTTATGTTTCGGCCGGAAAAGGCTAACATGTGATTTTATTAATTTATTCAACTCGTTTAATAAATTCAATATGGAAATACACTCATGTTATATCCTCTATGTATTACCTGTCACTGTGTGATGCCTTTCTGTCAGGGGCGTTACATGGGGGAGACTTTTATTTACACTGTCAGGACTGTTCAATAAGGTTGTCAGTGGTGATTAGAAATACTAAGGTTTTGTGCACTGAAAACGTTTAAGCCCCCAGTGACATTAATTTGTCGCTGTCCGTACCTAGGCGGAAGTCATTTAGGTGAACATTTCCTTATGCATGTATTGCCTACTTTAGAGCGAAATTAGAAAGTTATAAAAAACATTTGGATACTGCTTTTTTCAGCATAAATCTGTGTTTATTTTGTATATGTCCTCTGCAATTTTGTTTTCCAGCAATATATTAGGCTGCTTCGTATCTTTCAAAAGTGCACATACACTGTATCTGTTGCGGAGTGTCCTTGTGATGTGTGACGTCCGTTTGATATGTTCTTTTATTATTTGCTTTCAATGGATTATGGACATTTTTCAGTGAAAATAATAGTGAAAATAACAGTGAAACGTAACGTCAACGGCGCCGGGCTTTAAAATATGCGTTACGTCATCATGACGTCATAATTCTCACGTCGTGACGTTCTAATTTCGACGTTATTTTTCCAATTAAGTCAATTACGGAACACATTTAAGAGGAATTGAGGCATATAATAAACAGAAAATTTGTTGATTTTTGGTGAAAGATCAATTTTATTTCACTCGTGATCACATAAAATTATATTTTCACGAGTGGCGTAGCATTTCTATAGGAGCTAGTTGTTCTCTGTACATTCGCTTTTAGTCCCCTAACTGATTCGTCCCCTATCTATTAGTTCCCTATACAATTCGTGTATAATTCAATATGCAGCTATAGAGTTATGTTTGTTATATTAGTGACGGCATAATTAATCAGTTAGAACGATAGACAGTTGATAATAATTGCATAATATGGTTATGCCATTGTTCTATATTCAATATTTGATATGTTAGAAGGTAAGTATAAAAATATATTTTTGATCACCGCTCGTACATGTAAACATTATGAATGATAGGTAGGTCGATTAACCACACGTCTATTTCATCTGCGCAACATATTGAACTGTTTCGCCTAATAAAAGTAACAAAAGAAGCTATTTGTGCGTCCCAAAGTCTTGTCTGAATTTAACGAAATTTGCCTATCAGTTCCCTGTCTGAATTTTCATTATCTTGTTCTTCTTTAACTTGAATAATAAAGTCAGCAGTGTCCATATGTAAAATACATTCATTATACATAACAGTACTTCTGTGAAAGTTTCATCAAAATTCCATCAAAATGTAGGAGTTGCCCTCAGAAGAGTTGGACGGACGGAGGGACGGAGGGAAGACGCATTGCCATAAGCATATTCCCTTCGCCCTCGGATAAAAAGAAATAAATGACAAGCAACTAAATGGCACGTTACTAAGAAGTGACAATTTTATTAACATAGATCAGTACACTGATTGTATTCATAACCCTGATTATAGACCCATTTCTTGTTTACATACCTGGGTATCCATAATTATGCAAAGTGACATCCAGCAGATTATTGGTCAATTACTAATTTTATGGTTCATTCTACCAAAAGATCACTGTATGGCGACTTACACATGAATTGCTACGTCACAGAGAAATGCGTCTATAGGAAAGGTCAGAGCTCGTGTCTAATCTGTTGGAGCGGCAATAGAAACCCCACGAAGTGTGGTGTCCCTAGAGTGTTCATTGGTGTGCCGAGTTAATTATAGCACACATTGTAGAATGCTCCTGGGTTTGATGCTATTGGTGGATCAAAGGATGGTTCGTCAGCATTATTTGCCCAAAGAAACTGTGCTCTACATGTGTACTGGAAAATACAAACACACGTGCATACCGTAAAGTAGTGTAATGGAACAGTGTAATAATCAAGTTGTAATGACGTAGTTGATGAAGGTAAATGCGAATGATAGTACATATACAGTAAAGTAGTGGTAGGAATGGTGTAATAATCAAATTTTGAGGACCTAGTTTGTGAAGAGGAAATACGAATTATAGTACATATACACTAAAGTAGTAGAAGGAACGATGTAATAATAAACTTATGATGACGTAGTTGGTGAACGGGAAGTACGAAAGATAGTAGATATACAGTAAAGAATTGGAAGGAACAGTGTAATAAACAAATTGTGAATACGTAGTTGGTGAAGGGGAAACACGAATGATAGTACATATACAGTAAAGTAGCGGAAGGAACAGTGTAATGATCAAATATTGATGACGTAGTTAGTGAAGGGGAAATACGAATTATAGTACAGTAAAGAATTGGAAGGAACGGTGTAATGAACAAACTTTGATGACGTAGTTAGTGAAGGGGAAATACGAATTATAGTACATATACAGTAAAGAATTGGAAGGAACGGTGTAATGAACACACTTTGAGGACGTAGTTGGTGAAGGGGAAATACGAATTATTGTACATATACAGTAAAGAATTGGAAGGGACAGTGTAATAAAAAATATTTGATGACGTAGTTGGTAAAGAGGAAATACGAATGCTATAGTACATATACAGCAAAGACTTGGAAGTAACAGTGCAATAAAAAACATTTGATGACGTAGTTGGTAAAGAGGAAATACTAATGATATAGTACATATACAGTACAGAATTGGAAGAAACAGTGTAATAAAAAAAGTTGATGACGTAGTTGATGAAGGGGAAATGTGAATGATAGTACATATACAGTAAAGTAGTGGAAGAAACAGTGTAATAATCAAACTTTGATGACGTAGTTGGTGAAGGGGAAATACCAATTATAGTACATATACAGTAAAGCAGCGGAAGGAACAGTGTAATAATCAAACTTTAATGACGTAGTGGTGAAGGGGAAATACCAATAATAGTACATATACACTAAAGTAGTGGATGGAACAGTGTAATAATCAAACTTTAATGACGTAGTTGGTGAAGGGGAAATACGAATGATAGTACATAATAATAATACACTAAAGTAGCGGATGAAACAGTGTAATAATCAAATTGTGATGACGTAGTTTGTGAAGGGGAAATACAAATGATAGTACATATACAGTAAAGTAGCGGAAGGAACAGTGTAATAATCAGATATTGATGGCGTAGTGGGTGAAGGGAAAATACGAATTATAGTACATATACAGTAAAGAAGTGGATGGAAGAATGTAATAATCAAATTGTGATGACATAGATGGTGAAGGGGAAATACGAATGATAGTACATTTACACTAAAGTAGCGGATGGAACAGTGTAATAATCAAACTTTAATGACGTAGTTGGTGAAGGGGAAATACGAATGATGGTACGTTTCCTTTCCGCTACCACAATTTTTTTTTGGGGGGGGGGGGCAATGAGAAATTCATATGGTCCCTATACCCCGTCCCTGAGACACTATTGACATGCGGTACTGATAAAAACTCGATATGTCCGGATGCTACACACCTGCCCCAAACTGAAAGTAGGAAAAATGGCCGATATTCCGACTAAAGGTCATCGGAAATGACGATTTGACGGTGACTCTTGCGCTAAAGACTTATTTTTTTTAGCTTGACAGGCCTACTTTTGGGCCCCTTTATGGCATTGATCCTGACCCCTTTGTCTAGCCCTATATTCCTTCTATAGAAAAATAAAAACTTTTTGGCGCTAAATGTTATTGCAATTCCACAGGGAATATGGCGGGTAGGACCAGTAATTTCAGTTTTGGAAAATCTACGTTCAAAGCCCTCCTTAAAGGGGTCCAGCGGGCCCAAAAACCTGTGCACGACCCTGGGCCCGTAATATCCTAGTCTGGAATGTCTGTGTACCCATGACAGCAAAATTCCCGAATTTGGGCATTTAGGTAGAAAACTACGGAAGGCCGAAATGGCCATCCCGGCGAGTCTGCATTAGTACGCTATGGTAGCGGAAAGAATATACAGTAAAGTAGCGGAAGGAACGGTGTAATAATCAAGTTTTGAGGACGTTAATGGTGAAGAGTGATGATTACTTACGATAACGTTACCAGTTGTAGAACTTATATCAAGCAATCGAATGAATGCATGTATATCAAATGGAGTACATATTGGCGATTGTTTATTTACAAGAAAGACATGTGATTGGTACTTACCCATTTTTTAGTAGCTTTCTCTTTAATTCTGAAGTAGAAGCGGCATCTCTTGTATCTCTTTAATTTTTGGTTCCACCACTGAAATAAACACAGTGTATAAACGAGTCAACTTCCGGTTATCGCAATAAGTCATACACGTTGAATTGTATAATCTTCCAATCAGTTATACAGTGATCGGAAATCACAGATGCTTTGGCTCACAATAAGGCATACAAATTGAATTATATAGTATCCCAATAAGTCATACGGTGATTATGTTTATACGCTGTGATATATAGAGGGCATCTTGCTGTTAGACTTCAGTCCAACATCCACATATCGCTGGCTTTGAATTAGAAGGTCGTAAGTACAAAATCAATATTTTGAGAAAACAAGAAAACATCGTCTGAAAGCTCCCTTTCACTTATAGAAAAACAATCTTTTTAAACTTCAGTTTGGTCAACATGACCACTTCCGATTTGCATGAAAATAGGCTAATAAGAAGCACATTGAGATGCAGATTTCAAATATGCATGAGTCTTATAGTTCTGATTCTAAGTCAGCGATATATCTCATCCAGTGTTCGCGTATAGCAATGATTTCACTAGTGTTGCAATCCGGAAAAATACGCGTTTTCTCGATACTCAAGGGAATGATAATGGAAGTTCTGTGCATGACTTGGTGAACTGTACACGAAAACCATTGCACTTGAAATATAATTATGTATTGTAGAGTTCTATTGACCAGTCAAAAATACATAACTACTAAATTACATGGTAGCTGTATACTAAAGGTTAATACTCATCACGTCGCTGTTAGGAGTATAGTGTGCAGCTACGGTGCAAAAAATGTTTATAACAATCCACCAGTAACAAACAATAACACTAATATGACATTTGTAACTGTACACGTGGTAGTTTGTTTAAATTATTTATATTATGCATGTTCATTTATGGATACATCGAGAGCTATCTCCGGGGAACTATACCATTGCAACTTTGCTTTAACCACATTCGACCTTAACGCATATATTCACACTAAATAAACACGGTTCTTATTCCATGACGGAAGCAGACGAGAAGCATATATCGTGTTAATATACATACACGTATAACAAAGACTTAAATATACAAAATATTATGTATTTTAGATCCTTGCCTATAACAATGCAATACATTAGACAATAATAATAAACACTATTAAATTATTATAGTTTATAATAAATGAATTGTATTCTAGTTTAAAAGTGATGACAAAATGTTTATAAACTTTATACGTACTGCACCAAAAGCTTGGTCCATGAAAAGAATATACTGTCCATTATTGAGACCCAACACTCGGTTCACAAGACTCTTAGCGGTTGAAACTGCAACTGTACCCCACAATGGCACTGGGAACCACCTTTTCCCCATTGGTGGTGGTAGAACAGGTGGCTTCGGCAAAGGTAGCTTTGGCAATGGTGGCTTCGGCAAGGGTAGCTTCGGCAATGGCAATGGTAGCTTCGGCAATGGTGGCTTCGGCAAAGGTAGCTTTGGGTGATGTGGCTTCGCATGGTCGCAGGATGTTTCCTGCACCACTGCGACAGCGCATAGCAAGAACGTTGCAACAACAGCCCGCATGGTCGAGTCTGTGACAGCAAACATACAGAAGAACTGACTATACGGGTCTGTTATATATACCGAGAAATTATAACCCACTTTCATTAAAAAATGCATTATGTTAATAATTTATCGCGGTAATTAATCAACTTTATTGTCATAATTAATTTTATAAAACCATCATACTAGTTATTGAAGAGGTATATTTGACGATGATTGTTCATTGCGTAGAGACCTTTGGCTTTAAGTGACAATAACTTCTATTTGAGGAAGTCCATCTGTATTGAATACATTTTGAAGTAGTAAAATCAAGACTTTGCAGGCGATTGCACATGGCATTGCTTGTAGGGATGGACCTCATGACCACGGTCGCCAAAATTAAAAAAGATGTCAGTTGTGCAATAATAAAGGCTTAATTGCCAACTTTGCTGATTTAGTATTAAATATTGAGCGGCTTTGAAAACGCAACACTGAAAATCAAGATAACTTTTTTATTTATTAATATTTCTCAACGGAATTTGCTGTACGTGTTATTGGCTACCCATGGATTGTAACTCGATGTTCTTTCCATCTCAATTCGCTACAATGGTGCATTGAACCATGAAATGGATAAAACGAAATACGTAAGAGGAATTGATTGTATAAAAATGTACGATGCAATTATTATTTTATGTAAGGTCAATTTGAATAGTCAGGCAATCGACAAATTCGAAAAACATAGAATCAGACGATTTACCACTCCGCAACATAGTGGTCGTGAAGTTTCAAAAAGGCTTGATATTAATGTTTCAGATTTACCGAAAAATACTGCCAATTTAACAGTCAAGGTGAAGTAATTATGCATAGAGATAGAGTGAATAAAATTCATTTTTTTCTGAGTCTAAAATGAACTTTATATTTTTCTGTGTTTTGCTTTATTTCTGTCTCCATGATATGCACGGACACTTGTTCCCGAACTTTATGCGGAGAATAGGTGCACATCGGCTTTTTGTTTATGACATCATTGTTTTATTGTGGTTGTAAAGGGTCTTATCAGATTGTCATGGAATGAAATGGATTGTTATGCCATATATCTCGGCTACAAATGCTGAAAATTTTAGCAAAATTTAATGCATATTGTGCGAGTTATGGGTAAATACATATATGCATACATATACGCTATGTAAGTGTAAGTGTTGCGTTTTCAAAGCCGCTCAGTGTAATTAAATATCTTAAACATAAGTATTTATACATATCTTTCATTATTAAGAGTTTATTGATGATATCAATCTAAGATGGTACATACGATGGCTGAAATCACAATTGCGGTTAATATGGCCGCCGTAATTGCCTACTTGGTAGATTGCATTAAAATTCATCTATTGTAATCAAACTTGTTATTATCAGAATATAAATACATTTGTATTTTAATAAAACTGTTCAGCGAATTCAAATAGCTCCCAGGATGGCTGCCAAACATGAAAGAAGTGCGAAACAAAGAGTATTTTGTCTTATACCAATGGTCTGTTGGTACACATTTACGTGAGGTAAATCATTAAGGACATTACTAATACATCCAGATGTGTTGTTTATACGAATTTGTATTATTTTACCTAGCACATTCTATATACTTACTTTTACCCAATTTTTCTTTGGTATTGCATAATTTCTCATTGCATCGATTACAACTTTCTTTCGTTTTCAGCCTAGAGTCGCACTCTTTGCCACACCCCCTAGAAAGCTTGATCTTAAGTACTCTTGTATTTCTGCGTAATGAGGTATTCCGCACGTAATGACTGGTCAGATTATGTGGTCTTGTGGTTTCTGAACGAATATAAGATAAGTGAACTGTTTTATGCATAAAGTAGATGCCCACCACCTCACTTTTGTTGGTCTAGGGAGTGATCGGTCCCTGTTTTGTCCTCTACCAATGATCACATCTGAAACAAACTTCTGGATTGCCTGTATATTTCTAGAAATCTATATTAACAGTGGTTGAGAAACACATAACGATCATATCTCTTTTTTACGAAGTATGTTTCCTGTCTTCTCGGTTAAGTACTAGATCTCTGAAATATAACATATATTATTTACCTATTTTAAATGAATTGGTGCATTCCAAAAACAAATGTAATAATCGTCACTTTTAATACCATTAAAATCAATGCAAGCATATTACTCATTTATATAACGTTTGACACTATTGTGTTAGTTCGTGTTCATTGTCAATTTACCCGACCCACTTCAAGCAAACATTAGCTTATATTTTGGTGTTCTCATTTATATTCATGAGTATGCAAATTAGTAAATTGTTAAAAAGTTAGTTTTAGAAAATCTAATGCAGTTTGATACCATTGGTATAAATTTTGACCGAAAACTGACAAAGATATTTCAAGCGAGATATATAAAAAGTGCACTTATTTGACCATAGACCTTATTCTGAGAAACTTGGCAACATCAAGACGGACGGCATCCTGCCGTTTCAGATAACACAAATATCAAAGATAACATATAGCATGAATGCCACATTCTACTCTCCGTTGCCATGGCCCGTCACATTATTTTATTATGGACTCCCGACTAACAGCCTTGACATTGAGTTGATTGGCTTGATCTTAGTTCTAACGTTATTGCTGGTGTTCCAGTATGGTCTCAGCGATACAAATAGACGGTAAGCTATAGATATTCCCAACTTCACATTAAAATAATCGTTCCATGTCAGTTCACAGCACTATTCATTACATGTAGATGAACGTTTCAACATCAATGATGTGTTGACCATCGACTATGCATCTTGCATGATTAGAGCACAACATATGGATACATGGTGTTGCATCGCATACTTTTTCATCTTTTTGACGTTGATTTTAGGCTTTGCTCATACGACTATGTGTATTTTCTTGCATGTCTATATATGTGAGTGGGACCTTAGCCTAATATTCTCAGCATGGTCCAAATCTTCCACTCTACTCCGACTCCATTTATTGCTGTTATTATATTGGTTTCATTTTATCCTTGTTGGAACTAGATGTACATTGTAGTTATATTAATCTCTCACTTTCTGGAAGCCATCTCTCTGGCAGCTTGACTATAAGCCATTTCCGCCTTCATGCAGGAACTTCTTCTGTCTCCCAAATATATTGCAGCTGCTTATTATGTCTGCTGTGGTTGATGCATCAGCTTTCATTGACAAGTTGTTAATTGGTCACATGATCCCATTCCATATGGCAGAATCTATATATTTGTTAGCTTCTATAAAAATCTTGGACGATCTGCGTACTTGTAAAGTCCTGACTGTTTCCAGCATAATTATCATGGCATACAGTGTATTCGTGTAAACACTTATCCGCTGCTTCTGGTGCTCGACCTGCCAACTAGTCAACCATCTTGTACATTCTACCACACTTCTTTACATTCATTCCACCCGGTGGTCTGCTACGGAGATATGCTGATGGCTTGCAACACTTTTCAATGTTTTTTTCATTTTCAAGTTTGTTACTGAATGTACTAGAATTACATTTTAGCGGTTTACCGAATGTCTTGTGGACCTTGTTAAGCGGTTTTGTGAACATTCTGAGGAAACTAGTGGGCAACGGATTATTGAACATTGAAAGTACTAGAAATCAATGACTATCATCAAATCATACCCACCTTTTCAAGAAATGAATAGACACCTGGTCTATTGTGCTTTGTACCCTAAAGGAACATGCAATTCAAACACGGCTGCATATCCAGTGGTAGTACCAAGCTACTACGTTGTGTTACCTATGTTTGTTTTCAGTATTCGACATGTGATATTTGACTTACTTGATACTAGTACATACATGTATGAAATGATCGCAATGATTAGTTAACATCTCGACATGTGATCAGTATTTCTTGGTTGTCATTCTTATTTGTATATATTTCAAGCGTAATTTTGGTGTTATGTAATTGATATTACATTGTTGTACATAAATGTATATGCTATGTATTATGCTCTTCAGAATTTGAGAAATAAATGTTATGCACCCTTTATAAAAAGTTTTAGTTTATTTTGCTTCTCAAGAAGCCGTAGTACAATCTAGTTGATAGATTTTCTGTCCCGTGTACAGAAGAATAACTTAAAGGTCAAATACCCATGGAAATATGAATAAATTATATAGTGTATGACTACTACATACGGACACACTGTAAAGTAACGTTACTACCGTCAGTCGTCATACATTGCATGGAGTGGCGGAATTAGTCGAATGAAGCGAATCAACTGCATAGCATGTATTCTGAACAAAGGATTTTGGGCATGTTTTATGTCTGTGCTCGGTAGAACCGCGTAATTTGACAGATGATGATAAATGTGTTCATATAAGAGAAATAGAAAGCGAGAACTGTTGAAGTTGTTCGGCGTTACGTTAGGTGCGCGTCGTAGGGTGTTATACGGGTTTATTTAATTGATCATTTAATTCTAAATCAAGGGAAGACTTTTTTTTTAATTTATGAGCATACAGGGGAATGATGTATTGCATAGTAGTAAAATTTTGGTTTGACGGCATGGGTCCTAGATTTCGTCTTATGCACGCAACCCCAATTCTAAGGTTTACTGGGATAACCCATGTATATATAAATCATTATGCTTAAAATATTCAAAGTGCTTTTAATCAGCATAAATTGCAATTGATAACTTATTTCTTGCACCTCAGACTTATTTTTTCTGATTTTGGCGGCCATCTTGAACGCCGTTATGGAACAGCAAATAAGTCATTTTCTATAATTTGCATGCCATCTTCAATTGATTCAATCAATAAATAACGACGGGTACATATTTATAAACAATTATACAAATGTATCTAAAATATCTAATTTAAGAAAATTAACCAATTAACAAAATCGCAATTTCTGACACATTTGTCTGATTTTGGCGGCCATCTCGGAAGTCATCTTGCATTACTCAAAATACTCAATGATACAGAATGAGAAAAAAAAACGATTATACCGAAAGCTTGTGTATTGGAATTATATCATTTTACCACCACCTTTCGATAATTAGAACAAATGGGATTCTCACAACACAACCGTTTTGGAATTTGGTCTGTGGCGTTAAGTTCGTCTTACGGTGCTAAATTTTGGTTCTCGTAGCAGGATAGTCTAACAAAAAGATGTCGCACGAAACACCAGCGATTACTTTGAAAGGGTGAGGGGCCGAAGATTACAATCAGTATATTGAAAATAGGTATTGTGTTTATTTCTTGTTCTTTCAATCTGGTAGCCGAGGACAACAATTGGCTTACATGAAGCTAAAGAACACAGGTGAGCGATTTAGGCGATCAGTGACACATTGCACTCACAGCCGACACAGTTGATGCAAATATGGTTTAAACAGTTTTTATTAATGACAAATAGTATTCAATTTATCTTAATCAAACACTACGTGTACACGAAGTGCACACTCAGTAAAACGTCTATCGCTTGCATATGCAATTAATAATGTTTTAATGAAATTGCAGTTTTAGTATATACAAGTAGGACAAAATATACATTAATATCACAAACAATCGATTTTAAAGGATGAAGAGTTTGAAAAAAGGATAATCTACGATGACAAATGTTCTCATGCAAAAACGATAATGAAGTATGATTAATAATTAAGTAGAAAACGAATGTAATTTGTATGTGTAAGACAATGATAAGTGTTACCGAACCAAAATCGGCATAACGCTGTAATAAACTGATGGACGGTTTAAGATTACCGATACTTAGTTTTTGATTAAAACGAAAATGATCATTCAGTGAAATTCATTTGTTTGATATGCCAGCATTTAACAACATTTATGAACGTGAAATTACAATGATAAAGCGTCATATTGGACTGAGCAAATATGCAACACAAAATTCGCATATATGTTTTCTGTAGTGAAAATTCACTGGTAAAGTAAGTAACATTTTAATTACAGAAATAATATTATTTTAACCTTTTTTAAGTACCTTGATAATGTAAATGGCGATGTCTATAATTCATGGCGTAAAACCTTTAACAAAACTGTGATGATAATCAGGATACGTTAAACCGAATACTGGTTGTGTAAAATATAAAGTGTAGCATGACTCTCATCATGGACGTGTTTGTGGACCAAACGTTCGGTCGTGCTTCTTCCTGATTGGGCCAGTAAATGGAATGGTGTCTGATCTTCAGCCACGCACTGACAACTAGTTGTATCCACAAGACCCACTCTTTCCATATGTTTTCGCAGTCCAAAGTTTCCGGTACGTAGACGGAAAAAACAAAGTTTGACTGTGCATGTTAAGTGTGTGAAACTTTAATCGTGCAAAGTTTATTCCCGACTCATTGGTCACGCAGTTCGTACATATTTCGTATGGCACGAGGTGGCCTTACTTAAATCCAGACTGTGCCCTTATTCATTCGTTATAATTTTACCATTGTACTTACTAATTCAATTTAATGCGCGTGTCTTGTATTTCAGTTGATCATTTGTGATAATTAATACTCCAGAGTTGGCGAAGTCAATTACAAAGAAGATGTGAAATTGATATGATTGATGCTGGGTGGACACTTCATTTATGAACAGTAAATTCATGTGTTGGGTTTGATCAAATGCGGGTATATACTGCAACACTATTCTTTACAAATCTTATAAGTGTGCATGTACACTACGCCGAAGTTCTAATTGGCCACCCTATTAAATTTAATCCTATGTGATATCTTTTATCAATACATATGAAGTTGCGTTATGTTTTCATTCCACAAAATCATCCATGCGGAACGGGTAGTGCGAAATGGCTTTTGTGTACGTGGTACTCGTGCACGAGATGAAAAATGTTTGTATTTGGTTGGAATGAATCCTCGGTGGATAGCCTTTTATGAAAAACATCAAACTTTGAGAGATTGAATAATGTGGAACTCGCCAAAGCCCTCCGAATGATGAGGACCGCCACTCAAAACAGCGAAGTGCGCCCCACGCCTTTTTAAAAAATTGCAAACTCTTTAATTACGTTTAATTTAGCGCAAACTACTGTGGGAAACATGTTGTCCTTTTCAATGTAAGTTGACATCATCGGGTTTTGGATTATTTGTATTCTTCTGCAAACACTTTTTCTAAAATACATTTAAAAAACACGTGGTCAAACAAATTTATTGAAGTGCATGCATACATCTGACGGCTTGAGCGCGTTCCCGTTGCTCATGCTCGCACGGTTTTAAGTCTTTCATAAAAGGGGATCCACAGAGGATGTGCTCCAACAAAATACGGACATATTTCATACCTTGCACACGCACCACATGCATAAAACCAATTTCGAACTAACCGTTCCGCGTGGATGATTTTGTACCTGAGCACGTGTTTTATTTCTGAAAATCGATAGACTAATGTGTGGAATGAAAACATAACGCAACTTCATATGTATTGATTGAGTATATCACATAGGATCAAATTTTATAGGGTGGCCAATTAGAACTTCGGCGTAGTGTATATATTAACCCATAGCTCGGTCAATACGTGTTTGATCTTGCTGAAATTTTCGAAATATGGAGCTTGAATATGTGGAATTAATTCAGTTGAGTTCAGTTTATTACAAATTTCACAAACATAATAATGAAAAGATGACATTAGCAAAAGCTACATTCGCATATTTTTGCCGGGTGCGCATCAGCCGTTTGTCAGGTTGTTTATGTGTGTTCGCTTTACTGATACAGTACTCACGGAGACTAAAATAAAGAAAACAATGATAAAAATAAAGCCCAATTTAGGTTTAGAATTACCTCCATATTTGCAGAGAAGTCGCCGAGTCGTAGTGGAACACAAGTAGTACGCCGTAATTGAATGCAAATGTACTGCCCAGGAAAACATAGTTTGTCAGTCGTCGTATACGTTATCATTGAAATAAACGGCATATACATTGTACTCGTCCCCCAAAAGCATACATTAGCTTTATATTTTAGGGTATTGCATCAACGTTGACTGTTGTAAAAGTAGATGGACAATTGAGCCAAGTTGAAATTGAGTGGACAAAACACTGTATGACGATTCTTGATATGTAAGTATTTTATAATTATAATACATGTATATGAGCTATAAGATGTATATTCTTTAAAGCATACAACGTGCATTTTTGTGTGTCAATATTATTATTTATTTCATACTTATAACGAAAATACTCTACTCGGATGGAAGCATATGCTGACCGACCCCTTGGCTATGATCAACTTATGTATGGTGTACAGCAGGTATTGCTTTCCTTGTAACAGTTTGTCCAACGTTGATGTGAGGGGGTGGAGCTTATATCTGTCACATTGTAGGTGATAACCAGTGACTGATATATGTTTTATTTCACCGATTTACCTCCATATCTCATCAGTTAGCATTAAATAAGTCGATATATCATATGTCTATCTTTTACATAAGTAACATATTTATTTGCTGTAAAGATGCATTGGATTTTATTTGCTTAATTGTTAATTTTTTGGATAATGACACATTATGTACAGATACGTAATTTCTAATTGATTATAACATCAAATGTATGCAGAAACTGTTTTGAATAAAAATAAGATGAATAAACAAATAATTAATTATTCCAAAAAGCCTGGTAGGTCTGTCTGGCAGTGATTGATTAACAGTAAAATTACTTTAAAACTATTATGTTACAGTCTGATATGCATAAAGTTATGACGCCGATTATGCAATTTTCGTGGGAGGCTTTACTTTGTGAATTAGGGAACCCTTTTTCTGTATTTTGGTGGTCAACGTTTCGTACGGATTAAATTTCATGGTTGAGTTAAACCACAAAATCAACAAAAGTCATCCAGCACGAAAAGAAAGATTTTACAGTAATTTACAACGTCTTAACACCATTTCTATGCTTGGTTACGGAATTAGGGCATTCCCTCGAGGTATAAACTACTAGTAGTGTAAAGGTTTCAGACAATTCTTGTAGTTTTCAATTTGAGGCTTAAAACACACTGCTTAATTAATACCTGAAATTTGCATCAGACAGCATACATTATCATCAAGCCTACCACAGTCAATGAAAAATGACACTATTGTTTAACATGTAGACAATGAAAACGACGATGTAGTAGACGTACCGACCTCAATCAGTGTAGTAATACCACTATCACTAAGGCTACAAACCCAAAACGAAATTTGATTCGCTTCGAAAACCAAAATAGCTGTTTGTATTTTATATCTTCATCGATTTCTATGTAACATACGCATGTATGTAGATTGTATGCTTTCCTAAAAATGTAGAATCTTTTTCAGCAGCTGAACCTTTTTTCCAGCACCATGTGAAGCATTTGGAGTGGTTGTATGCGATTGGACTACAGTTTCAAGCTGTCTTCTTGTACATAGTTTCACAGGGTGCAGGGAAAAACGGCCAATCTGCTGATACGGTGTAGGATCCTACATTTCATGGGAAGCTTACATTTTGTCCCTAAGGCTTGTGTATGTTACATAGAAATCAGTATAGAAATAAAAGACTTACGCCTACTTTTGTTCTCCAATATTGTCAAGTATCGTCTTAATTAGTGGCCTTTAGTAATGTCAAAGTCACGTGGTATTGCTACACTGATAATACGTCGAAGGGAACATTATGACATACACACAATAATTATTGGTAGCTATGCATCTAGTCTAGGTATTCAGAGTAAAACTTTTGAAATTATATTCTGTATTATTAGGTGGATGTAAACAAAAGACACATTTATTAAATTTCATCCAGGTTGAATGTTAAAAGCGTTATTCTTTTATTTAGCCTGGTGACTTAGTTTTTTTATTATATGATGTCAGCGTATCTTACTTGTCATAGAGGTTATAGAAATTGTGATCATAATTTATTAATATTACCTAAAAAATTTGTGATGTACATATCGAGGGTTGCCTGCAAGACTGTAGTTTGTCCTTCTTTAATGTCAGTGTTCTTATTTCACATGCTGATAGCTCCTGTTGGCTGTCACTGGATGATTTGGCTTAGTCATATAGTTGTTGATCCCCAGATATGTTTTTAATAACATATTGGGTTCATTTGAGTCTCTATGATGGTCTAACTTAACAGCAGCACTATTTGTATCGTGTGGCGGCCACAAAATGTATCAACGTTCATATAGTCAGTGTTGTTATATATAATATAATCACTTACTTCGTTGCTATGGTGACCAATTTCAGAAAAGTACTCTGATTGAGAAAAACGAGGAGTTAGTTGTTTAAAACAGTAGGAGACTTCCTCTAAATGTGAACATTTACAATTTGGATGTATATTTTTAAACTTAAAACATCATTCTAAAACTTGATACCATTTTGACCAGTTTATGTCAAGAATTGATCAAATGCAGTATTTATAAAGTACTTGTTACAAAGACGTCACATCACGTTAGCATGACGTTTGTGACGTCACACAAAAAGGGTCTGAATAGGGTCTCAACAAAACAGCTGTAACTTCCTTAAAAATCAAGATAATAAAAAAATTTCTATTCCATTTTGCTACATTAAGATTTATCTTTTAAATAATAGAACATCTCAAAATCATTTTTTTGTCAAAATAGTAAGTTTTCCTGGAGACTGGCTCATATATATATCAACCTGTTACTGGTGTTGTGTGATGTAGTCACAATGATACTAGTTTTTTGCGTAACCTTTGTGGTGTTTCTTGTGATGCCAAGTGGTACTTTGTATTGTTACGCGATGGTGCCGTACAGCAGCATGTGTTCGAACCCCATGTACAAAATATTTATCAAAATGGTAAGCTGCTCGTGTGAATAGACATTTCACTAGTTGCTAGTACACCTGCTTTGTATTGATGTTTATTGTATTAAGCAACACTGTGTCATTGCTTCACATTATTTAAAGCGATTACTTCCTATACTCATACTGCTGAGTAAGCTTAATGGCAATAAAAGTATGTCTGTCTGTTTGATCTCAAAGTGAAACACAACTGAGAAGGCTCTCCATTTATTGTTTTTTTTACTTCGTATTTAATGCAGCAAAATAGCACCCAGGTAAAATCATTATAGCTTTTTCCCCACATTAAACCACTTTAAATATTTTGTAAAAAAATCGTCTAGTGATATAGATCTTCAAACTTATGCAATACAAAATACATGTCATCGAAATTTTGTTTTTATTTTGGTCAAATGTGGCTACAATGCTGAGAAATCAAGGAAAACGCTACAAATGAAATTTATTGAACATGTAAATATCGCGAAAACACGTAAACACACAATAAACAAACATTACCAAACGACATGACTCCCAAAAATGTCGCATATGTTTGTAACAAGTGTCGAACATTTAAATACCTCAAAATTGACCTCTTGTGGCGATAAGTAATAACAGACACATGCCTTAGAAATGATCTCTTCAGAAAAGATAGTCGGTGAGTGAATAAACCTTCAGTTTAATGCTGAAGGGTACTAGGTTCCTGATGTAACTTAAATCTCTTCATACACGTATACCGTCATATTTCTACCATTTGCCCTTACACCCCAAATATCACTGGCTTAGAATGAGAAGGTCGTAATTACGACCTAATTAGCCTATTGTCATGAAAACCGGAATAAAGTTGCTTCAAACTCTGACGGTCCATGTGATAACGTTATCCGACAACAAATGATATGTCATTCCAATTATCAAAGATTTTGGCAAAAGGTCCTTTGCCTATGTGGGATGATATATTTGGAACAACTTGCCCCAAACACATAAGGGTTTTTGGAACCACATCTTTTTTCAAATCAAGGGTCAAGGACCATTTCTTAAAGTCGATTCAATTTTTACAATGCATTCTTTTGTATATTACCATAATTTCCTATAGATAGTAAAATATGTTTATGGCAATTCAGATTACTTCCCTTTGTTAATGCAGAATTAATTTCGTCTGAACATCAAACTATAATATTTCAATGGTAAATTATATAAATATATTGTGTTATCATGTTTAATTATTTTTTAATTTATAATCAGAATTATTACATCTATTTATAGCAAACCTGATAATGTGTGTTCTTTATTAGTATTGTTTTTTATCTTTATTATAATTTTACCTGCTTGTCTACACTGTTCCATTTATCTTTCAATAATAGCAAAATATTATATTAAGCCAGCCAGGGAAGGCAGCACTCAACTTAACCAGCCGAGCACAGAAAACATTAAAAACACACAAAGCACTGAAAACACGGCATCCCGTCCCGAAAGTCTGCCGCCTCAGTCAGTCAAACGAAAACGGAACGAGAGCCACGTGACGAGAAAACAACAACCGGACACCACATGGACAATCTACAACATATATATAGTGTACATGCAATTTTGAAAGATACGAAGCAGCCTTGTGCTAGACAACGAAATTGCAGAATGCCACATACAAAATGAACAACTGTGATAAGTAATTTTATTTATTTAATATATATCTGTTCATATAATTTATGCTTTAATGTAATATCTTCCTATGTCATACAACACTATATATCAAAGGACCACAAGGGAAATTTTTGTGTTATCCTTGACATTTAATGTTGATTTGACATGGCTGTTTTTATTGATTCACGCTTAAACATGTATTAATGTACTGTATTATGTTTTGATATTATCATTGCCACGTGAATGTTCATTTTATGTCAAATAAATATATCTATCTTTAGGTCATGTTAACGAAACTGAAGTTGAAAAAGCTTGTTTATTCGATAAAAAAAGAGTATATTTCGGACAGTTTTCTCAAAATAACGTTTTTGTACTTACGGCCGTCTCATTCTAAGCCAACGATATGTCCGATAATAGCGTTTATATTCTAGTCATTAACTATAGCGCTATCAATTGTAGTACGAAATAAACCCAACCATGTCATTATTCTTGTTATGTACGAGTTGTTTGGCATTTCATAGTTAGAACTAAAAGAGGAATATAAAAAAGACGTAAGGTTTTTCATTCTCAATTTATTCTTTCAACTGAAAATACGGAGAAACAACAATTTTATTGATACATCTCTTTAAACGGGGTTATAGAAAGTTGTGATAGTTCATACGTTAATTGCACACTACGTGCAATGGTTAGCTGATGTTGGCAAGCCAACACCTCCATGAACGATCAAACCTCCAGATTTCGGCCAGGCGATGTCACCTCTGCATTCATGCTGCAACAGAAAATATAATGAACTTTCCTCGAAAGAAGTTCTAACATTATTGCATAAATACATACAAACAGTTAGTGGCGATTTACGTCGAAAATTAACCTGCATGACAGTAGAATTATTTTGGAACTGTATGTACGTATTAATATTTTCCTTCCATTTTTATTTGTTCGATTTATTCAATGCATGTTTACACGATTAAACATCCATTTATGGTATTTCCACGTGAGCATGGCATTATTGTACGTACAGTGTAAATATAATAATGCTAACTTACCCAACTGTACGGTTCAATCTGCAAGTGAATTCTGAAGTTTACCCGGAACCTTGTGAAACGAAAGAAATTCGGCCACTGGAAGAAATGAACATGCATACAATTAACGACATGTTGGAACAAATCGATGGTTTAAAGCTTCATACAAAAAATGGTGCTCACTTAATTAATTCGCCGGGCCTAACAACTATACAGTACGAGTCTGATAAAGGCTTCGGGAAGTGTTTACAATGGCACAGCGTACACTATACTCCAACACTCTGACTGACCATCTCCGTTGGCGCCGTCAAATATAAACAACTATTCAGTCCAAATGTGAGGTTATGTTCGGGGCACCACCCAATATTGAAATGTCAAGTTAGGTCGGTAAACCATCACATAATAACGCTTTGCCGATTTTTGTTACGGTTTCTATCTAAGAAAGTGTAATATACACTGTCTATAAAATTATAAATCAACATGCAGCGATTGACATGTACAATTCAAGCAAAAATATTCTATAATATATACTTATTGACTATTTCATGAGGTAATTGTCATAAATGATAATAATATATACTTTTACAATATTATTTTACACAAACTTTAAAATCCTTTACTTACTGTGGCGTCTGCATAATCCGTATATAGCAAATATGAACTTGGTTGTATTCTAAAAATTGCTGAGACGACATGCTTAGCTGTAGAAACAGGATAAAATCCGTCTTTATCTACTACGGTCCATACGTATATAGTAGCAATGCTATGGTAGTCACACGCATGGTTGATAGTAGTTATTACCATCACAGTATCGTCACCAGGTATCTTACATCTACAGTTCGCGTACACAATAACATTAATTTAGTGGTTTTCCTCATCCATCTATTATACGAAAAATCGTACGAGCATATCACGATACACACGATCAATTATGTTTGCTTTAAATAACTATTAAAACTATTTAGTTAATGTGTTTATTGAACACACACTTAATTATGTTGGCTGATTTATGCCATGTCGTATTTCGCTTTTTCTCCAAGACAAAGAGAAAATAACAATGCGAAAAAGAAAGTCGATTTTATCGTATCGTTGCATTGTTGGATTTTCGCATAGTCGTGGCGGAAAAGCCAAAACACGACAGAATAAGGGCGACAATTCGACACCAGAAATGTGTCGCGTTTTCTCCTTGTATGCGTTGTATCTTTGCTTTCTCTTGGCGAAAATGTAAGAATGCGTGAAAACATTAATTGGAAATTGTGAACTGTAATTAAGATGCTCTCTTTGATTTAATTCAGTCCTATAAACTATATAGACGTACCTTCAGTAATGAGTATAACAGTACACTCCAACCTGTGTCTTCTAACCCGATTGATCGTCACTGGTTGGATAAATATATTGTTGAAACTATGTTGTATATCATTACGCGCTTGTTAAATGATTTGCTATGGATACACAGAGAACCCTGGGACATTTGGTCCTCAAACACTAGTAGTAGGAAGGTCGTTCAGTACATGAAGAAAATTCACATTGATTTTTAGATCACCATGTTGGAGATAAATGGGATTTTTATTACGAAACTGTCTCATAGCTATGGCTCGCTTCAGTTTACTGTTTATTGTGTTATTGAGTTAACACTCCTCCATACTATAGATCAAACTTATTTATATAAGACATTGTAACCCTGTCCCGTGAAACGAGCAGAATTCATAGAACACACATACCCTAATGTGTATGACTTTACTGTGTGGTGTTGAATATCCCACAGGGTCTTGGCTAGATGTACTCTGTGGCAGTACGTAGTCACGAATGGCTGTACCAGGTATCTAGGTTAGCACTGAGTAACCTTTGTATCAGGCAGTGTAAGGTATCCAACAGTATCAAGTATGACCGACCTGGAGTACCAGGTCATGTTAGGTACTCCACAGGACATTGGGTGGATCTACTTGTCAGTACCCCATAGGGACCGGGAATGTGATACAGTAGTAAACTGAATAATTGCTTTACTACTTGTTTTACTACTGACGACTTGACATGACCATTATGACGTCGTTATTATCATTATTATTATTACCATTGTTTCTTTTACATGTACCAGTAGTTTTAACATGCATGATCCGAAGCAAGTCTACCTGCCACACCGTACTGGTCATTGTTTCAAAGTGATTCTTTCCATTATGTAAATTGTTGAGTAAGCTATTTTGGCAATGATTTGGCATATGTTATGTAAGAAACAAGACTACGAACAAACTCTTCATTCTCAATTTAATCGTTTAACAAGATCAATTATTCTATTGGTACACGAGAAGATACGACATCACGGAATCCTGAAACAGTTGTTATATGGATAGCCAAGCCAATGCGCAAAGCTCGATGGACCAAATTCCGGCCACCACATGTTTCCATAGCACTCAAACTACAACAGAAAAATATAATATTGTTAACAAAATGTTATATTACTAAGTGTAATACATTATTGTAGGCAAACAAATGTAACGTAATGTTTTGTTATCGACTAACAATGATGTAACATATGGTTTTATTATTATTCTTTGGACCAAATACGTACGTGCATTACAATTACGAGACGACATTAATTAATGAGCTATTTTACGAGGGTCACCCGTAAAGTTCCTGGACGGCCCTGAAATATTTGGTCATCGACAACAGTCTTAAAAGTCATACACTATGTAGAATACCATCTTATAAATTCGAATATGGCAACGTACTGTTGCAGATGCAGAGTTAACATATACGTTAGTCATGATTGCAAGGCAACAGCTGTGGCGCGTTACGGAGCAGTCTACCTTTTAAACTAATGTTCTTACGTTCGACATCATTCAGACACCGTTTCTCTTATGTTAAAAAAGATATTTACCTTAAACGTATCATGGCTTAAAATAAATTATTGATGACATTTGTCCAAAATATTTAATGTAATATTTTACATTCAAAACCAAAAACAATAACATAGTATTATATGTATACTTGTGGCAACTTAAAAACAGCAAGAATCCCTGATAGTTAGTTCATTTCGTATTCGCAGAAACTAATTGCAACAGCGAATCCCTGAATATTCAACTCGTTTGAAATGTCATACGCATGTATTCTATTCCATAATCACATGTATATGTGTTAAGGTTTTGAATGGCTGGTAATTGTCAAATACAGTAAAACTCCGTTATCGCGAGGGTGATCGGAAAATCATTAACCTTATTTTTTTCATGACTTGCATTAAAATCTTTGTGATCTAGCTGTGTCCCCAAATGTCAACACAATATCTTGTATAATAACCACAATATTTTAAAGAACACGCCGCACAAGAGTTTCGGCGATCGCTGTCAAAGACGTCGCCGTCAAACCGTACCGAGCACCTCACGCTTATGAAGTACTGCATCAAGGCATGGTATGTCTCTACATAGACATTTGAATCCATATAAAAAACTCAGTTGTTCATAACCAAATCTACATAAACATTCAATGGATTCGTACAAATGGTTTTACCAAAGTATAATGCACAATAATTAGTCTGAATCATATTTTATTCCGAATTAACTATTGTAATTTAGCAGTTTATGGTGTAACACTGTCATGGTTTCTATTTCGAACATCGACGTCTTGCAAAAAGAAGGTAAACAGTTACTTACCTTATAATACGGGAAGAAATTTTGTTCAATGGTGAATTTGACTCGGAACCTCGTGTAACGTGATATTGCATCATTCCACCACTGAAAACAAATAACAAACATACACTTAGCGGGAAGAAAACGCAACACTAATGACAATAAAGATAACTTTTTTTAAATTAATATTTCTAAAGAAATTTTGTGTGCGTGCTATTGGCTATTCATTGATTTTCACTCTATGTTCTTTCAGTCTAAAATGACCTTAGCGGTGAATTGAACCATGGAACGGAAAAAATATTTTAGGTACGGTCAATTGGAATATTCGATCCATCGATAAATTCAAAAAAACAAAATAAGACTGTTTACCACTCGGCAACATAGTGGTCTTTAAGTTTTAAAAATGCTTAGTAGCAATGTTTCAGGTTTAACGAAAATTACTACTAATTTTCTAGTCAAGGGGAAATAATTATAGATAGAGATTGAAGCTTAGTTGTGCATATTGTCAGGAATTTTACTGCGGGTTGATTGTGAACTTATGTCCCTTCGTGGTTTTAGTTCCTCGATTTGACATCTTATGAAGGATTGATGCCCTGTGTGTTTCCCGGATGGGTAGAATTGGGCCTCTGTATGTCGTAAACGACGACTAAATGAGAGAATAGACTGAATGTGTCTGTTTCTGCATCTTATCTCGTTGTTAATGCGTTCTGGAAATAAAATCCTTTTTCATATGAAGCGTTTGTTACGCGGGGATAGAATCGGTCATTCCAGACCCAGATGTCACATTTGATACTGGACTCCAGAATAACTTGGATTGCGCAAAAGTACGAAAGCCCGGTGGTGACTTCATAGTTCATGCTTCAAACTTCACAGTTCACGGTTCATACTTCATGGATAGTATTGCTTTATAGTATATGTACTAGTTCACAGTTCATAGTTCATACTTCACAGGTCATAGTTCATACTTCTCAGTTCACACTGCATGTGAACTGTGAAGTATGAAGTGTGAACTGTGAAGTATAAAGTATACACTGTGAACTAGGAAGTGTGAAGTGTGAACTATGAAGTGTGAACTACGACGTATGAACTGTGAAATGTAAACTGTAAAGTGTGAACTATGAGCTGTGAAATGTAAACTATGAACTCTGCACTATAAATAGCTTCTTTTCAATAGGTGAGTGCTTAAATGTTCAATGTTATAGTTGGGCACGAACTTACGACTTCAAGCAGTTAATGCAATAAAAAACAATTGTTCACATTTATAAACATTTGACATATTAATAAACAAACCAATATTTCACCTTCACTCACAAACTTGATCGAGAAAGTATCCAAATAAACAAAGATTGGAGCGATTAAGAAAGGGAGAAACATAAAAGCCACCACTAGCCGGCGTGCCTGATCCATAATCGTACGTCCAATATAAACAAGGTAAATGTAAAAAGGAACCATCAGAAAAAATACAACTATAATTATGAGAAAGTATAAGAATATAATAGACATGAACATCAACATAAAAATGGATTATTATGTTTCGCTATACTAAAATGATTACTAATATTTTAGTTCAGTGTTTAATTTATGTATTCGGTAGCTGTTTTCGAGCAGATGCATAGGTTTGTTCGTATACAGCTATCCTCAGCAATGATTCAGAATTGTTGGTGTGACAAGGCTATGCCAAATTGAACATTTAATATTAATATGAATTATTAATTTCAAATATTAAAAATTTTATTTGAAAATATCATTTTAAATATTCAGATGTCCCTCAAATATTACCCATGGCTGCGTACAAAGTCAGACGATGGATAAGTCAAAAATACATTATTGCATGATTCCTTTCATAATTGTAAATAAAGAGGTTATAGTAAATCCTTTTAGATTATTACACGCCAGAAGGGCCGTATTATGTTATTACCACCGTGTTCATTTTTCTGTCCGTCCGTCCGTCCGTCCGACTGTCGATAACAATTCCCCTATCCGATCTGTAACTCTTGAACCCCTTGAAGGATTTCAAGTAAACCTGACACAAATTTTAGTTATAGATAACAGTTGTCTACAGCGGTCTCAATACTCAATCCTGTGTTTATAATTAGCGACTGATACGTTCACTTGTGGGTCTTTTTTGTAGGGTACTATGGCCGTCCTACGGCTAGCGTATTGTTGTTTTGGCAAATGTCAGTGTGAACATTTTCCTGTAGGATAACTGTCGTGGTCGTGGGTACGTTCTAAGCTCTGATCAAGAAATTCGTTATATGAGAAAACTCTCCACGTACGTACATGTGCGTATATACTCAGTGTTATTATCTATAAACCCGAGGTCTTACATGGCTTAAATTGAAATATCGCTTCAATTATCTTTTTTATGAAAACCCATTTTACGTGTTTGTAAATTATCTTGTTATTTTCTGGGATTTTCAACACAGGCTATGTGTAGCATTACTCTTAATGAGCTCCTATTTGTTATACGATGTAGGCACACTAATTAGTCGAATACATTTGTTCATCGTTTTCTACCTTTGTATTAAAGCATCTACAAGCTTTTTTTTTATATTTGTTTACTAAGGCACCAACCTACCTCATTTCAATAAGTTCTCAAGGATGAGAGAAGATTTTGAATAAGTCAATTTTATTAATAAAACTTAAATTTGCTGATTTTGAATGTCTTTCTAAATGTGTGGACTTTCTTTTGTTTTTGACTTCGTACATGCTTTAAAAAAAATGACAGGTGATTGTTGTAATTGAACATGCGACAGGTAAGTGACAGGACGTTTGTTAGCGGACTTCTTAGACGAATGTCATCGCGCAAACAAGGATTAATTGCGCCCAAAGCCGGTATTGAAAATGCCACACTTATGCCTGTGGTGAATATGCTTGCAGTATCCTCAATTTATAACGAGATATCATTAATTCAAACTAATTGAAGTGTATGCAAGAAATAGCAATTTATATCTACATTTTTTTCTCACAAAAATAAATAATGTAAGCGATGCTTGGCTTTGAGTCAGGTGAGGCGTTTTTAAAGTCTCGCGTATATATCAACCTGTTACTGGTGTTGTGTGATGTAGTCACATTGATACTAGTTATTTGTGCAACCTTTTTGAGGGTTTCTTGCGATTGCAGAGTGGTACTTTGCATTGCTAGGCGATGGTGCCGTACAGAAAGGATTCGAATACCATGTACAACATATTTATAAAATGGATAAGCTGCTCATGTAAAGGTAAGGAACCATTAAATATATAAGCGGCCAAAATGGTGATACAGTCAAAGAGTCCTGAAAGAAACATTAGATTGACTGGAAATGGTGGTATGGATTGACAAATCTGCTTTGAAATCAGGAAATTGAGTTTAAAGTGATTGTACACATGTATGTGATGTAGTGAAACTGTTTAATTTTGCATTTTGTGACATTTTGACCTAAATATCAAAGTGAAATTAGAATAGAGGTTTACCGGTCTTGGATCAATCCGCGCGAGAGCGAAAATGTGTTCTCTTTCTTTGATGAGCAAAATCTGTCTTAGAAGATGCATGACCCCCATTTTTTATTGTATTATTTTGTTTAAAAGCTTAAATAAACTTCTTGAAGATGGAATATGTGTGCCAGGTGGCCATAGACTAAAACTTGTTGAAATTTGAGGCCGGCCATTGTCACTTTACATTGAACTGTTTACTGTGTTATTTAGGTAACACTCCATACCATAGATAAAACTTCTATAAGACATTGCAAACATGTCCCGTGATAAAAGCAGACTTTATCGAACGCACCCTAGTATGGTTTTACTGTGTCGTGTTGAATATCTCACAAAGTCTTGTGTGGATGCACTCTGTGGTGGTACGTAGTCACGAAGTATCTAGGTTAGCACTGAGTAACCTTTGTATCAGGCAGTGTAAGGTATACAACAGTACCAAGAACGACTATACCTGGAGTAACAGGTCAAGTTAGGTGCCCCAGGAAATTGGATGGTTGTACTTGGCAGTACCTCATAGGGTCCGGGAATGTGGTACAGTAGTAAAATGAGCTTTACTGCTGACGACTTGACATGACTATTATAATAAAGTCATTATTATTATTACCACAGTTTCTTTTACATGTACCAGTAGTTTTAACATTTGAAGCAAGTCCACCTGCCACACCGTATTGGTCATTGTTTCAATGTGATCATTCCCGATATGTAAACTGTTGAGTAAGCTATATCGATAATGATTAAATATTTTATGTTCGAACTCAGTGAGAAACGGAACTAAGACTGTAATTTAATCGTTTAACTGAAAACAAGATAAAACATTCTATTGATAAAAAAGCAAATCTAACACTTTTAAATCCGGTAGCAGTAGTTATATGGAAAGCCAAGCCAGCGCGCAAAAGTCGGCGGGAAACCAAATTTCGGCCACCACATGTTTCCATAGCACTCAAACTACAACAGAAAAATATAATATTGTTAACAAAATGTTATATTACTTAGTGTAATTATACGTAATTGCATGTAAACAAATGACATGTAATGTTTTGTTATCGAATAACAATGATGCTACCTATGGGTTTATTATCATTTTTATTTTACATATTATACAAATGACGAATTGATTGGACTAAATACATACATGTGTCACAAAAAGGAGACGACCTTTTCCTATTCAATTAATGAACTAAAGTTCGTGGACACCCAGAAATATTTAGTCATCGACAATAGTTTTAAAAGTCATACGTGTAGAATATGTAGAATATTATCGATAAGTTATAAAGTCGAATATGGCAAAGTAATGTTGCACAGTCAACATAATATACGTTAGTCATGATTGCAAGTCAACAACTGGGGCGCGTTATGAAGCATTCAACATTTGAAACTAATGTTCTTACGTTCGACATCATTCAGACACCGTATCTCTTATGTAAATAATTATATTTACCTTAAATTTCTCATGACTTAAAACACATTATTTGTGACTTTTGTCCAAAAAATTTAATGTTATATTCTACATTCAAAAACAAATAAAGAAGTAGTACATGTTTATGTATAATTATGCCAAGTCTAAAAACAGCAAGAATCCCTGATACTGAGTTTCATTTCGCTTTCGCAAAAAATAATTTCAACAAGGAATCTCTGAATATTAAACTCGTTTGATATGTCATACACATGTATTCTATTCCTTAATCAAATGTATATGTGTTAAGGTTTTAAATGGCTGGTTATTGTCAAATACAGTAAAACTTCGTTATCTCGAGGGTGATCGGGACAGATAAAAATGTTCGAGATAAACCGAGTGCTCGTAGTAATCAAAGTGAAATTTTATTGATGATACAAACACAAGTTAGTTCAACTTCTGCTACTTGTGTCCATTGAATAAGTTAAACCATTTACACACACATATACTTAGATAATATGATACGTTTGTTAATATGCGATTATCAAATGTGTTTAAAACCAGTTTCTGTGTTTTACATTTACAATGATTGATAAAAATTATGTAGACATTTTTTTACATTAATATTTTTCCAATGTGTGTACGTCTGATATGTGTTGTGCGTGATTGTATACCTCAGTATGCGTCTCGTACGATGATAATGATGTATATGTAAGTGTTCCTTGGTGTGATAATATATTTAGCAGTTTACGGTGTAACACTGTCATGGTAACTATTTCCAACATCGATGTCTTGCATAAAGAAGGTAATCTGTTACTAACCTTATGATACGGGAAAAAATTCATCTCGATTGTGAATTTGAGTCGGAACCTGGTGTAACGTGATATCGCATCATTCCACCACTGAAAACAAATGTCATACATACACTTAGCGAAAATCAAGATAACGTTTTATTTATTAATATATCTAAACGAAGTTTTGTGTGCGTGCTATTGGCTACCAATGACTTGTACCCGTCTAAATTCACTACAACGGTGCATTGAACTATGAAATGGAATCAAATATACGAGGAATTGATGGGTGAATGCTAGTTATTACTATGTACGGTCAACTCGAGTCATCGACAAACTAAAAAAACCCAGAAAATAAGTGATCGTTAAGTTTAAAAAATGCTTAGTAGTAATGTTTCAGTTTTACCGAAAATTACTTCTAATTTTACAGTCAAGAGGTGTAATTCTGAAAAGAGATTTAGTGGATAAAAGTCGAATTTTCCCTATGATAAGCACAGATACTTATACACGAATTTTATCAGACAAATAAATACACATCTGTATTAAAAATATGATAAACACAGAAGGACGGACGACACAAAATATACTTTTGTTTAAACGATTGTTTGTTTATTGTGGTTGTGAGGCGTGTGATCAAATTGTAGCAATTTGATTGTCATTCCACATATCATTACTAGATATGTTGAAAATTTGTCCAAAAGTAAACAAGTATTGGCCAAGCTATGGATAAATACATACATGCACACACAATAAGACATCCAACTTTATATAATGAGGCGTGGAATATTGATATTATAGATTTTCTTGTCATTTCGTTCATAATTACTTCAAAATTTAGATATTAGGGGGGAAAAAATCACACAATAGTTGTCATCACAGATCGAATTTTCATTTTCTATGTGAGGTTTGTTTTTATCATGTTTTTTTGTTGTGTCCGCAACGCAGTAGTATTTAAGAAACTACTATGGTTATCCCTATACTATTCTGTGTGTGAATAGCTCACATGTCCACAAAGACTGAACCAAAAATTACAGCTTTGCTGCGCCATAATATTTTGCAGGCCCACAAATATCCCATTTGTAGTGTCCGCAACGCCTGTAGTGTCCGCAACGCGAATTATTAAATCATCATTATTTAATCATAAGGCTTGCGTTTCTTTCTTTTGAGTAAAAAAGCTATACTTTTACAATCTAAGTTTAGAGTATTAAAATATTTTTATGTAGAAAAAAGTTTCAGTTTGTTTTATATGATAACTATAGTAGTATAACAACACACAGTATATTGACATATTTTCAAAAAAGATTTGCACCTTTGGACATAGCTCCTTCGGAAAATTCATGAGACATATGAAATAAAACACATCCAACTGTTGACTTACTAGTTACACTTCTGTGTAAAAAACTGTCGAACAGCCGATTATAGACTAATATATTAGAAAATAAGTAAAATAATGAAACAATGATACTCACCGCTGCGACTGCTCAATATTGTATGCTGTTTATAATTGGGAAAACCAACGGAGCCATGAGGTATTCCCAAAAATGCAGAGACTCTTCGTGCCGTTCTTGCAAGGTACGATCCGGGTGCTACCGGTAACGGTTGAGGGATCCACGTCTTAGGGTCCTCGTTCCCATTCCGCCATATCCGTATTGACCTGTGACATCGTTTACCAGCACAAATGTGCACAGTAACAGTGCTATTGTTGTCACGCGCATTGTTTGTAGTAGTTACTGCATCCACAGAATTTAAGAAAGTATTGTCTCCATGCCTCTTATATATACAAGCACACAAAACATCAATCAAATGTATGGCTATCAATTATTCAATGCATTGTTTTTTATTCTTAACCGTCACAATTTATGATTAATTGCAAGTTGTTGTAAATGTCATATGTGCATTTAACCCATAATATAGATGTTCTTAATGTGGTGACTTTGACATTATCACAATACTTTACCACAATGCTTGTACTAAGCATTGACCTTGAAGCGACCCATACAGAACATACACTGTGCTCTGAACATTTGTGTCAGGTTTCTTTGCAATCCTCCAAGGGGTTCAAGACTTACAAAGCGCAAGGGATAGTGCTAACGACAGGCGGACGGACAAACAGACAGACACGGAGGCGATAACATAATACGACCCTTCGGGCGTATAAAAATCATTCAACATTGCACTAAAAGGATTACAAGTACCTGTTTATTGACAACTATGAAAGGAATCATGCAATAAGGTTTTTGTTACTTATCCATTGACTCCCGTAATTCGTCTGACTTTGTACGCAGCATTGTGGAACCAATTCCAATAACACAGCCTGTGTAATGTTGCCTCCTGGCTCGGGGTTATAACCTTGGCTCATTTCAGCTTATAGCAAATCAAAGAGCATCCGAGCAAATATTTGCAGCTAATTGTTGCATAAAAAGACCATTAGAAAATATTGTAAACTATCGATTTTTGCAGAAAGTGAATTTTGACAAAATATAGTTTTTTTACTTGTGCGTTTTAAAATATTTTGAGTGTACTTGACATAGATGTTCTAGACATTGTGAGCAGACTTTGAAAATGTTACCTCAAAAGTGTGTGATGTGCATAGATGCTTAAAATATTGTTTTTCTATTTATTTTGTACATTGACAGCGACAATGAGCTGTCTGTCTTCTTATTTCACATGCTGGTAACTCCTTTTGGCCATCACTGGATGATTTGGCTTAGTCATATAGTTTTTGATCCCCACATTTGTTTGTAATAATATATTGGGTTCATGTAAGTCTCATAATTTGATCTGACTTAACAGCAGCACTATTTGATTATTGTAGTGGCCGCATAAATTCTCCACGTGCATACATGTTATCTATAATCCTGAGGTCCTTCAAAACGCCTCACATGACTTAAATTCAAATATCGCTTGAATTATCTATTGAAAACTCATTTTACGTTTATGTTAATTACTAACAGGCTTTCCTACATTTAATTTAATTTAGTTTGTAATAAATGTTATTTCGTTATTTTCTGGAAATCCTGCAAGCGCACGCGCCTTAGGCAAACGTGTGGGATTTTCAACACTGGCTATACGTGGCATATCTCTCAATGTGCTCCTATTTGTAAGGCGATGTAGGCATACTAATTAGTCGAATACATTTGTTAATCGTGTTCTACTTTAGCATTAAAACACCTGCAAGGTTTCATTATGCTGGTTAATTTTGTATGCACGCACTAGCCTTTTAACATGTTCGAAAGGATGAGATAAAATTTTGAATTAATCAATTTAAGCAATAAAACTTATTTTTGGTGATTTTGAATGTCTGGACGTTCTTTTGTTGTTGACTTCGTTTATACATTTTTATTAAAATTGATAGGTGTTTGTTGTAATTGAACATGCGTAGACATTATTGTTGGATATAAATCAATTTTGTGCTTTTCCTCTTCCATCAAGTGTAATCGTACGTGCACATCACGACACACACGATCGTTTTCGTTCTTATAAAACAACTATTATAAATATTTATTTAACGTGTTAATTGAACCCTCACTTAAGGTATAATTCGCTAGCTTAGAATTAGAAGGTCGTAAGTACAAAATCAATTTTGTGAGAAAACAAGAAAAAAAATGTTTGAAAACTACTCTTTACTTATGAAAAAACAAGCTTTTTAAACTTCAGTTTGTTCAACATGACCACTTCCGATTTTCACGAAAATAGGCCCATAAGAAGCGCATTGAGATGCAGATTTTAAATATCCATGAGTCTTATAAGGTCGTAAGTAGTACTTTGGACCTTCTAATTCTAATTGGCAAATAAAATGACTACCGTGAAAAACAGTTTAACCGTTTGAATTGTCTGAATGCTTAATCTACTGCATGTAGGTTAGAATATATTTACACATAGACGTAAAATGTCATTAATTGTTAAGAAAAAATATTATATTTCATAACCTGTAAAACTCTAAACAGACCTTGCATTCAAAAGTGTCCATGTTTGTGCATAATTCCTGATAATATTAGCAAAGCAAATCCTAATGCCGATATAACACCCAATCCTTTAGGTGCTCCGGGTAAAATAATTACTACTTTAACACCTAAGCACAATATCTATGGAAAGTACACTACATATTTCCAAAATAATGAACAGAAATGAAATACACACATTTATGTGTAATCAATACACTTTTTATTATCAGTGATTGTGTTTACATGGCGAGTTTGTTTTGATAGTTAAGGCAGGTGAAAATTTAATAATTTTATGAACGTGTTGTGTATTTTCCTTGAATATTGTGCTAAAGTCACGAACATCATTTTACCCGGAGCACCTCAAGAATAGTTGTGACTAGTGAAATATATTATATTGGAAATATCACAAATATTGGACACTTTGAAATGTAAGTTCTCTTTTGAGTTGCTTCGTATCTATACTATTAATGCCATTATATATCTACAAATGTATGTGTTAACATGTGTTGTATCTACATGCAATTTATGAAGCAAGCGGACCACTTAAACTGGTAAACCTTTTTCATAGTCGCCATTTTTGTCAAATAGAATTACCTTAATATACAGTAACTCATACACTTGACCTTTTCGACTGGACTGTTTTTGTGGAGTAGGTTATAGTCTGGTTCCCGTACCAAGCTTACCGCACTACTATATATAGTGCTACGACTGTAATGTTTGGGATGAGAACCAGACTTTGCGGAACAGTCACAGTCAAAAAGGCCTGTAATGTCTAAAGCTGGTATTCCATGCCTCCTTTAGCATATTCCGCAAAAATGTTTCGTATCCGTACTGGGTAGTTTTCGCAACATTCGAACGAACACTTTCCTATTGTCCCTATTCCTCGTTTACGTACCCGTACAAAATAACATCGATTGTTCTGATTTTGCGGATGCGGAGTACGGATGTGTATCACGCATGCGAAACATGTAAACGGAGACATGGAGCATGGGCTTAACATTGCGTACAGATCAACAGGACACTTTGTGCACACGGTGAGTGATCGTGGCTTTTCTAAAACATTATACATACGTTCAATGACAAAATGATAATTACAAAATCAGATAGGGAAGACAGCAGAAACAGCACAGCACTATACGCAAAAAGACAAGGTCCACGAAAGGCTTCATTAGGCTCTGTGTCTTAAAAAATAATCAAAATGCATGTTTTTATGAATATTTTCTATTTATCTTATATCTATGCACTTAGATTTTCTTTTGAAAGACACTGTACTGTACAATAATTATTATTATAGAACGTAATAGTATTATTTATAGAAACATGCATTTTTATTTATTTTAAAACACTGTGCCTAATAGAAATAAACATAACTTTGAAACTGCGAACTGTAGATGATTAAGGTGTTTTGCTGGCTCGCCACCGCGAGCCAGTATTACGATTGGAATTACTATAAGACCAACCTAAAACTCCGAACACTTCCAAATGTGGTCTCCAGCTTCGGCCTCTTTTTGCCTTTATCACCATTTGAAACGAAGCCAGGTAACAGTCAGAATGCCCGGCAATTGTAACAATAAGCGCGATTGGTTAAGACAAAAAATAGCCAATGAAAAATGGCCTTTCAAAGGCGGTTAGGATTTCCCGGATTTCTCACGGCACAGGTGCGGCCATATTTGTTTTTACAAGGGTATAGCTAAATACCGAACAGAAACCCAAACAGAAGTCAATTACCGAACAGAAGCAATAAAACTTATTTTAAACACAGATAGTCAGTAAAACTAATGTATATAGGTAAATATAATTACCTGAACATAAATGATGAACAGAAATACGGATTTTGCACAGACACTTGGGGTCTGGACCACGCGCCCCCCCTACCGCTACGCACCTGGAAATACTTTTTTATATTTCTTATATATCCAGACCCATTCAGTAATCACACAAACATTTGTTGTGTGTATTTAATATTAATACAAAAATCTACGTAATTACTCTACTGCTTAAATAACACAAAGATAAAAATGTTTCGCTGAACTTTCTCGCACACCGAGCTAAATATATTGATCGTGTAAAACTTGTTTTGCAACTTTCCCGTATATTTCTGGTGTTCTTCAGTCAATAACAAAGTAATCTTTACAATGACTGTACTGACAATAGGGTTGTCCGAACTGAAACTTAAACTGACAAATGAAAATGAATCAACGGATTATGTCGAGGGATTTTCTCAGAGAGTTATTAGACTATGTTCAATTGACCGACTTCATGCACAAGTTAAAGTACAGGTGACCGCATAGTTTTTATCATTTAGTATTTGATAGTATATAGGCTATCAATGTCCTATAATTGAAAAAATCTATACGACCACCTGAGGTTCATCTAACGGTATATATAACATGTGACCGCACCACTGGCGAATTATTTCCCAATATGTTAGGCCAACTAAATATAATGTTATGTGACCATGTCCCATTCAATACGTATATGTTGCGCGTGAGTTTTGTAAATGGACAAGACTAAATAAATAAAAGATCACAAACAAAAGGCCTGGTAAATTACGGTAATATTCAGGGTGAATAATAATAAATGTGCCTATATTTTTAAGGAATTGAAGAAAATTTAAGAAAATATACATTTATTTTGACAATAAAGATAAGCGTAAAATTCGACATTCAAACAAAACAAAACAAAACTTTACATAGATTCAATTCTGTAGGAATGTATGTTATCACGAAGTCAGTGGATACAAGAACAGATATTTTGATACCGAGAAATCGAATTTTTGATATCAAGAATAATTTGTTGATATCAGAAAACGCATTTCTTGAAGTCGGTTACTTAAAAATTGGTGATAATAGATTAAGTCTATGAAAAACCAAGTGTCACAGACATGTTTTAAATACATTATAACGGCAAGTCCATGTTGTTAATTTAATTGAGTATAATAACGCTTTCAGAAATATCACGGTGAACTAACTTTTTTTATTAGTTGGCCAACTACTATTGTTAGGATTGGCCAATGAGTATATAAGATGGACAATAGAGACAAGGATTCCAAATAAATTGACATAAATTTATTTCCAAGACTGAGTATTTTTTACTTCAGCCCTGGATCAATTCAATACATTTACAATTAAAAGCAGTAACAATACAACAAATCATTAAATATAAGTGGCCTAAATTAAACTAAGTACTAACCTTCATAATTAATTAACTTTCTTTTGACTTAAAAGTTGAACTGTTTCAATCTATCTCTTTCATGTAACTGGCATTTGGGCTATTTATACTTGTTATTGTTTACAAAAATGACGTCATGACTCATAACGTGGGAAAACCCGTACTATAAATAAGAAAATACTGCTCCGCAGTGAATACTACTAAAACTGGCGGTAACAGAATGAATGTAAACAGTTTATAAACTGAATAAAATGGAGTAAATACGCTCAGATAAGGATAAATGGACATGGAATAATGTTAATTGATACTGGATAAAACTAATGAAGGTTAGTACTGTAATTAAAATGAGTTATCTTGCTGATAATGTTAAGTTTGTGAAACTGTAATAAGTGGGTGGGGTACGCTTAATTACAAATAAATAAGGATGATATGACACAAAGGGCCATATCAATAGTTTGGGAGTTTTACCCCCAGTAGCGTGTACAAACATCGCATACCGTTAGAAAACCCAAAGGTGGTCGTATCGATTTTTACCATTATAGGTTTTGGTAGCCTATATAATACGAACTACCAAATGATGAAAAACTATGCGACCACCTATGTTTTTTTTTAAAACGTTACTCTGGATTTTCTGCCCTAAACGCACGGGTTATTATAGACAGTCAGTCAGTTGGATACGTCTAATATTCTTTAGAGACGACCCCCTCAACATAATACCTTTATCAGGTTTATTTTTCAGTTTCAGTTTACATTGCTTTAAGCTCGTACGTGTCCAATACTCGATCAGCGCTCTTGTCGACAAAATATGCGAGAAAGTTGGCAATTGCCAACTCATTTTCCGCCGCACACATAATCTTTCGACAATTTGAACGGTGGTTCCAAGCCTGATACATAAGAACCGTGTCGCGCATTGGACATTGGACCCAAACGAGGTATTCCTAATGGTTTATTTACATATCTGGTTCCAACGTTTAACGCGCGGCGCCGTACTTTCGTATTGATCAGGTGGGAAACCATCGTCGAAAGATTATGTGCGAGGCGTGTTTTGAGTTGAAAATTGACGAGTTTCTCGCAAATTGTGGAGGCAGGGATGGTTATCGGTTTCTGTCACTATCATCATCGTGAAGAGTTATGTGTACTTGACCAAAGGGCACCAAATATAGGCAGGAAAGTTGCACAGCGAGTTTTAAACACGACCCGATATTCGAGAAGGTGTGCGAGAAATTTCAGTCAAACATTTTTATCTTTGTGTTATTTATGCTAGAGAGGCATTTATGAATAATTTGTATTTGTCCCTGATACGTTTAATAATGTTTGTGTGATTAATGTATAGGTCTGGGTATATACTATTGATGATAAAAATATACCAAGGTGCGTAGCGGGGGAGTTGGGGTCCAGACCCCAAGTGTCTGTTGACTTAATTCATTATGTTATCACTATTACCGACGTATGATCAGAATCATGCACTTACGAACAGAAACACTACACAGTACAATTGTTACGATATCATGGTATTGAACTCATAAGTCCGTTGTTTAAGATACTTACTCATGGTATGTTAAAGGTGCTGCCTCACAGATTGGGCTAAACATTTTGTATCGCATAATTTTCCTACCTAACTAAGTATTTATGTAATAGAAAGCCACTGGTGGTTGCTTTATGAAAGATTTATGGCATATAAGCAATTTAAATCACTCTTGATACTCGGCACTTTGTATTTTTTTTTGAAAATATCGCAGAGTTTCCATCCAAAATGCTTTGTGAATTATTAATTCACACATGATCAAACTGTAACTTCAACAAACATCTGTGAGGTATTCGGTTTGTTTCGCAATTCATTTTCATCGAATGGAAACAAATTTCAGGCAATTTAAGTGATAGTAGTGCTATTTCTATAGGGTATTAATACCCTATAGAATTTTGGGTGTAAAAATGCTAAATTACTACAAAATGCCGATGTTTCCCAAGTTATTTTTGTTGTCAATGTGGTTGTATATGGCATATACAGGCAACTATATCAGAATTACATTGAATATTTGACAATTCAATTTTATTTTTGCAATACATCAATACGTGAGGCAGTCCCTTTAATTGGTGTCTTTATGTTTGGTATCATTTCTGTTCGTGAAATCAGTGTCCCTGTGATTTAGCATGTTCACAAACATAATTGTTTGAAATCTTTCTGTTCGGTATTATTCAGTATGTTTGTGCAATGCGTGTCTCTGTGATGTAGCAAAGATTATGGCAGAGTTTCTGTTTGGTATTTAGCTATACCGTTGTTACAAGATTAGCTTTAAAAAAGCTAGAAGTGGCTCGGTTCCTATACCTCTGTCTGTTATTTCGTGTCTTCTCCTGAAATCCGTGCTTAGATCAATTAAGCCAAAACACATGTTTTACATTGTTATAATAGTAAAATTACCCAAAATAATAATCCCACAAATAGTTAAACCCAAAACACAAACACAATTGGGTTACCATTTATGCACATTGTTCTGTTCATGTCCACAGCTCTCCAGTTCAAAGGTACGAACCGAGCCACTTCTAGTTTTTTTAAAAGCTAACCTTGTAATTGATTTAATTAAGCCCTATAAACTATATAGACGTGCCTACAGTAATGAGCAAAACAGTACTCTCCAACTTCGTCGAGACGGAGTAGGGGTAGGGGGCGGAATAGTCAAGAGCGTCCTCTAACCTGATTGATATATACTAGTTGGATGAATAGATTGTTGAAACTATAGTGTGTATCATTAATCGCTTGTTAAATGATTTGCTATTGATGCACAGAGAAATCTGAGATAATTAGTCTTCAAACATACTAGTAGTGGGAACGTTGTTCAGTAGCCGTAGAATTCATTTCAGATAATGATTTTGGAGATCAATATGATCTATATTACAAAACCGTCTCATACATTGAGCTTGCTCCTGTTTACTGTGCTATTTAGATAACACGCCTCCATACCATAGAAATATAATACATTGTACGCTAATACATTATATCCCACAGGGTCTTGGCTAGATGTACTCTGTGGTGGTACGTAGTCACGAATAGCTGTACCAAACACCTGTGTGAGCACACAGTAACCTTTGTATCAGGCAGTGTAAGGTATCTAACAGCATATCAAAAACGACTGTACCTGGAGTACCAGGTCAAGTTAGGTACACCCCAGTACATTGAATGGTTGTTCTTGGCGGTGATGAGTACCCCTAGGACCGGGACTATGATACAGTGGTAAACCGAATAATTTCTTTACTGCTGACGACTTGACATGACCATTATGATAACGTCGTTATTATCATTGTTATCACTACACCTTCTTTTTTACATGCTCTAAGAGTTTTAACATGTATGATTCGAAGCAATTCCATCTATTATACCGTACTGGTCATTGTCTCCCATTATAATTTTGAGCTCTCTACAAAAAATCATTTTTCAGAGATAATTAAACCATGGATTCTTATTAGTTGAGCTATCTAATGCGCCCATTGTTTTCTTAATCACTGTGTGGTAGCCTGTATGCCCAAAAATGCGCTGAGAATTCAAGATCGCGGACAACAAACGCGAGCAAAGTAAGTGTCTTTTGTTTTCGACCCAATCTTTTTAAATATGACAACCTACATTGTAAATGAATTATGAAATGAAAGAGCTTAAATTGGCGATTGAAATGAACTATCCGTTTGTGATGAAATGCCAACGTATTTCTGTAAAGTTTAACTGGACTCGATGTTTTGTGAAAGTTGAAAAGTGAAGCGAGAGATAAGACGAAAAGTAACGATATTTTCCCCAGTAAGAATACAAGTACATAAATAATCACCCATATCTGTAGAAATGGTCCTACCCGTCACACATACCTATTGTTTTCGGATAAAAAATCACTAACAAAGATGTTTGAAAGGTTTAAAATTTTGGCTACTGTACTGTGCTCTGGAAAACGTTAACAATAATAAACATACCACTCTATAGTGCTTAGAATGCAATTCATGTATAGCGCTGTGCTGCAGGACTAGCCAAAAATATGTACAGCGCTGTGCTATTTTGAACTGATTGAGCTGATGGCGAAAGTTCTTTCTGTCCTTCGGTGTAACATTCAGATGCCAATTTCTTTTTATGTCATAATTATATTGTTAAAACGTAAGAGAGCCATCATGTTTTCTTTTTATTCTTTAGATGTTTGATTCACAGTCATACGTTGTAGAAAATGATGGCAGAGAAGGTTGATACAGAAACGTACATCAGTGCTCGTAATTGTAAAGATCATTATTTGTGCGAGAAATACACATGTTGGGTAGCGACAGTAAATAAATAAACGAGAATGGCGACGTCAGAAGAGGAAAGCACCTGTAGAACAACAGTTCAATTGATAATTTTGTCCGACATGACGTCGAAATATAGTTTAATACCTAAACTGCCCTGACAACAATAAATCAATATGCCTAAAACAAATGTGAATGAGTGACAAGGACGATTTAACGATTGTTGTATCATCAGCAGGTTGTACAACCACCTTATCTACAGCACCAAAGCAACATGTTTCATTCTTCTCGCAGTTTATTGCATATGCTGGGGTCAGGTATTTCTCGCGACGAGGGATGTTTGTGTCGGTTATACAGCTTTTTTATGGTGCAATAGTCCGTGACTGGTTCGTGTATGTGTATATTGAATACAACGGCCAAGTGGACAAAATGTTCCGCGGTATGACGTTCTAACCTTGACGTAACTGTGTGCCGCACTTGCATATCATGTGTATTAATAATGTAAACAGAAAAATAATTTCTCTAATATTTTTTTGAAATTCTGGATACCTGCTATTAACATATGTGGGGTGTCCCAGAATAGCGTATAATTCTTTCTTTATTTAATCCAGCATAATGGCACAGCTTTGGAATTTTGCATGTGCATTTCTACAACGATTCCACATATATTTGAGGAAATTGTTTTATATCAGCATACGTTGCATATGATTAATGGAAGAATTTGTAACCCATGGTAACGTCAGCAGAAAAAAATATATTTCAGATATGAATTCAAATATTTAATGGCAATAATGCTTAAGTTTACTAGCCACGTGCAAACAAAACATAAATAAGCGTAATTGGCATGTTTTAGCTAGTTGCTGTGTGAAGTTTCCTAGTAATGACGTCGTGTATAGCGGATTAATGGCGTAATAATTGTAACAACGTTGTTATGCTCAGAGTATAAAAAAATTACGACGTCAGACGACGCTATATAGCGATCGTCGTTTTCTAAGCATTGCGTAATACCGTGAGTAGCGTAGTATGACACCAGGACAGAATATTATTGGGGTGGAAACAACTGCTAAATACAACATTAGGCAGCTGTTTTTAATTGGCACAGTCATTTTGTTTGGCACATGAGGAAAGGGGAACGAAGTAGAGCAGACTGACCGAGCTGAGCAAAAACTTACGTCAGTTCGTTTCCGACACTATCCACACAAATCGTCAACTCAATTTGTCCAGTTAAAAAACGTTTAATGGAATTTCGGTAGTATATAAATAAAGGCATTCACTTATGGTTCATTACAACATCGGCATATACTATTAACTGTGTAGCTTAAGAAGGGAAGTACTTTGGAGAACTGTGATAGCAAGACGTCGTAGGCGAGTGTTGACGTTCAGTGGCGCAACCGGCTTCACCTGGCACTAGTAAAACGTACACGATTTGTACGTTTTTAGATGATATATAATGAAAATTTGCTAGTATGTCAAGAAATAAATGATCTAACGGTTTATTATAATTTCGGCGAACAATATATTCTCATGATATCACGTGTTTATACGATTTTCCGGGTTGGGTAATTATTAATAACCAGTGAACATTTTAGACTAAACGTCTGAATACATTTTATGCAATAAGCAAAGAACACGATTTACTGGGACAATCCACGTATATACATCTATGAGAGCACAGAGAATAAATCATACTTCAGAAGTTGTCGGTATTGTATAGAAAAACGTTGTTGACATTAATTTTATCGGATGCCGTTTTCAAGGTAAATTTCAGTTTGTTGATAAGTGTGGATGACCGACGGTCCAATGACCGATATGTGTGGACGGCCGACGCTCCAATGACCGAAATGTGCGGATGGCCGACGGTACGTGTGGATGGCCGACGGTCCAATGACCGACGGCCCAATAACTGTGCTGAGACGGACATCCGGATCAGTAGTTCAGTGATAATAAATATCACGTGACATATTTATGAATGAATCAAAGTAAATTTTGTAGTAAAAACTACAACCAGTTGCGAATAAGGCAAGTTGCACGAGTATCCAGTATTACAGTCAAGACGCATCCATTTTTAGAAACTCGAATATACTCTCGACACTAAGTTTCATAAAAACTTCTGATACTAGTAATCAATTCATTTTTATTTTTCATTTCATGCAATAGATACCTTATACTCGTGTTATTAAAATTATTTCAATGTTTAAAATGTGTTCTTTCCTTCAGTAAATTACAAAGATCGTTTTCTCGAGGGAGGTAATTGCACGAGCTAATAAGCCACTCAATTTCAGCGTGGAATTATGTTCAATGTAAATGGGGAGAAAAATGAATGCGCACCGTTAAATAGTACCGGAAGTTATCGGGTTTAGAATCGAAATGCAAACTCTGTTCTTGTATTTTGTCGGTGCAAGAACATATTTTTATTTCTTAAGCAAAACAATAAAATACTTATATAAGTATCTACGTTTCTGAATCAACCTGCCCTGCCATCATAAACTACAACGTATGCCTTTGAATGTGCATCAAAAATCTAAAGAATAAAAAAAAACATGATGTCACTCTTACGTTTTAACAAATGGAATATAATTATGACATAAAAAGAAATTGGCATCTGAATGTTACACTGAAAGAACAGAAAGAACGTTCGCCATCAGCTCAATCAGTTCGAAATTGCACAGCGCTATACATATTTTAGGCTAGTTCTGCAACACAGCGCTATACGGAAATTGCATTCTCAGCGCTATACAGTGGTATGTGTGTTATTGTTTACGTTTTGCACAGCACAGCACAGGTTGCCAAAAGTTCGAACCTTTCAAACATCTTTCTTAGTTTATTTTATCAGAAAACAATGGGTACGTGTGACGGGTATGATCATTTCTACAGATTTGGGTAAATTTGTATGTACTGGTATTCTTACTGGGGAAAATATCGTCACTTTTCTTCTTGTCTCTTGCGTCACTTTCAACTTTCACAAAACACCGTGTTCAGTTAAACTTTACAGAAATACGTTGGCATTTCATCACAAACGGATAGTCCCTTTTCAATCGCCAATTTAAGCTCTTCATTTCATAATTCATTTACAATGTAGGTTGTCATATTTAAAAAGATTGGGTCGAAAACAAAAGACACTTACGTTGCTTGCGTTTGTCGTCCGCCATCTTGAATTCTCAGGAAACAGGCTACCACCCAGTGTTAATGGAAGCACCCGTTACGAGGTTTGCGCGTTACATCTTGCGCTAACTCAACATTTCACACTCGATAGTATTTTAGCTATGTACGTGAGATATCGCACTAGAATTGTAATAATTGTTGAACAACCAATGGAAAAGAAGCATTTCGTCACGTAATTTGACAGAAAATATTAAACATGGCGTCATTTCTTGGTAAAATGACAATGATTAAAAATAAATGAAAGAGTTTCGCTTAAAAGGTTCTTATTTCATGTCCTATCTCCTGATAGCTCAGTATATATATATATCAAATCAAAATATTGTTACATTTTAGAATGAACTGGTACTCGTGTGGTATTAACATTCATGGTGAAGGGAGCTTATTCTAGTTCAAATAATAATATGTTTTATGTCTTGCAAATCGATCAATGTTGAGTTCTCGAAAAGTGAAATTGTGTAGTTAGCGCAAAATATTAATAGGGCGACATTATGTAAACTGCTATTTTGACAATGATTATACAGTTTAAGTTCAAACAGAACTAAGAATACGTATTCTCTTCATTCTCAATTTAATCGTTTAACTTAAAACATGATCAACTATTCTATTGATGAAAGAGAAAAACTAACACTAGTTAGACCGGTAGCAGAAGTTATATGGAAAGCCAAACCAAGGCATGTAGATCGGAGGCATGTTAAATTTCGGCCACCACATGTTTCCATAGCACACATACTACAACGGAAAAATAGATCATTTTTATGTCTTGTACAATGTTTTGATATCGACTAACAAAGATACAACCCGTAGTTTATTATTATTCTTTCTACATACAATACAAGTAACGAATGGTTTGGATCATATACGTGCATGTGCACACTTTGGAGACGACCCGTTCCGATACCATTAATGAACTATTACATTTACGAGGGTCATATGTAAAGTTCGTTGGGATATCATCTTACGAATATGGCAAAGTAATGTTGCAAAGTTAACATGTACGTAAGTCATGGTTGCAACCTAAGCGCGCTATGTATCAGTCCAAATTGTAAACTAAATGTTATATTTTTTATTCAAAAACAAATGTAATAAGGAATCAGTAAAACCGAATTATGCTTCCCGAAGCAAGTGCTTGTCTCAATATCGGGAAATAACATATTACAGATACACAAGTACAGGTACAAATGAAAATTATGTAGAGTTATGGTTCTTTGACACTGCACGTCCCCTTGATGGTCTCTATCATTATGTGAAGTTTCAATCAAATGCCATCAATACTGTTCATGTTATGAACCAGAGAAGCTTTAATTTGTATGAAATGGGGAGATAATTAACAAACTAAGTAATGTAGAATTATGTTTTTAGGGCACTGCATGTACTTGTCCTCAATGTGATCTATTTACATATAAAGTTTCAAATCGATACCCCAAATACTTAATGAGGTATGGCCTAGACAAGAAGTAAGTATAAAAAGCACAAAGGGTCATAACTCCAAAAATATGCAAAAAGGTGTTCTGGTTCTTATGCACTGCACTTCCGTTCGATGAGATTTATTCATTTATGAATTCAGTTTCAAATCAATATCACAAATACTGTATGAGTACTGGACTGGACCGGTATTAAGTATGAAGCAATACAATAACTCCGATTTTGTGCAATAAAGAGTTACGGTTCCTAGGCACTGCAATTAGGGTTATTTACCTTTGAGGCTTCGCCTCGGGTGATATAACTATTCTCGGGTTGGTATTATTTACAATCACCCTCGCAGCCATGGGTTATTTATATAATAACATGCACTGAAGCAATGCACTCATTCTTTTGAAAATTATGACCCCGTCAATTATCATTGCATTGTATTTATCCACACCTCTTCACTTAACATCAATGTAAATTGTCGACACTATTGAAGACAATTAATGATTGTGTGCACCGTTATGTGAAAACATATGCATAAATTCTCCATATTCCTACTCATTCTAGACGAATTCGAAGTATATTCGAATTTTGATTATACCTTATAATACTCCAATCTCACGAATCTCGAATCACCCGGAAAGGCCCGAATTGGTCAGGAATAAAGAAAACTGAAAATTCGAAACACATTCCGAATGATGATTCGAATTGACCAAAATTAATAAAGTTTAGTCGAAATGCCATTGGAATACCTCGAAGACAATTCGAATAGAATTCAAATAAAATTCGAATATACTTCGCAAGTAACGACTTTATTTATAGTAGAAAACATATTTGGTGTTATACCAATTTTCAATATGGTCTACATAATAAACATATATACATTAAATACATGATAATGTACAAATAAATTTATAAAGAAAATGAAACAGTATTAGTTAAACTTAACAATATAGGATACTCGTGTATTGTTTAAAACATTAACCTATAATTAATTAGCCTAGTATACATACAAAACCAATAATCAACTGCGCAATAATAGCGGAGAATGTGCACGCATATATTTTTAACAATACGGTACACACATACATTGGACCGCTTTGCACGGGATTTCGCACGGGCAGTATGTTAAATAACAGTACATATATACTGGTTTTAAGTAATGTTTCGAATGAAGTCAGAATGCCGTAAAAGATAAAATTTAATCAGAATGTCGGAAGAATACACTTCGAAAGCCGTTCGATATTTCATCCGACCTCGAATGCATCTCGAATGTTTTGAACATTCGCAAAACATTCGAAGTGGGCGCAGGAATGGGCCGCACTACAAATGCACTCAGAATGCAGACATAATGTTTAGAATGCACTTCGATCATGTAGGAATATACCTCTTTTTTATTCTTACGATATTCCGGCTCATTCTGTAGCCGTGTGATCTGGACCATTCAAATAAATACACAGAGGTTTAAAGCATAGTTTATTTTTTCTAGTTTATATGTATTTTTTTTCTAACGAAAGGAAAACATTCAAATAGGTCCGAACATATGGAATTCAGTCAGACTGCAGAAGGAATACATTTCGAACATACAAGAATGTACCTCGAATTGCTAATTATGTGGCATTCCGGCGTATTCCGACACTCATGTGATGGGGTATAAATTACGACCGTCATTCGGGTCGAATCCGGCTGATTCGAGATTCGTGTAATAGGGGTACTAGTATAACACTGTATGGTATAACACTTTTATGGTTACTATTTAGAAACAATGATCTCTTTGAAAAAAGAAGGTTAACAGACAGTTACTTACATGTTCAAACGGGTGGAAATTCGTATAAACGTCGAATTTGAGTCGGTACCTCATGTAACGTGATTCTGCAATATTCCACCACTGAAAGCAAATGACATTCATACATTTATCGAGCGGTTTAACTTCAATATAAATATATTAGGTACATACAATATTCAATATATTGAATACTGTGACATTGCTGTTATACTAGTCCAGCCATTTAGATGTAAAGTATCCTGAGTTAGTTTTTGATCGCCAGTATCCGGATTTAGCTCAATTTCCCACAGCAAGCTTCCGACGAGAAAACGAGCGGAACATTTGAACATTAAATTCTAAGTTTGTTTTGCTTGACACGTTGTTAAAATACAAGAATAATAAACTTAAAGCAATCATGTCCCCAGAAACTCAAATTGTTACCCTGAAAAAGCGTGGCCGTGTTATATTTCTCGGGACCTGTATGTATTGCTGCTTATAAAGTAGTATTCGTTTCCGTGCTACGAGGGTCATTCAATATATAATTGGAACTATCAATTATCTATACAACTAGTCAAGATAAATAATTCAATTGAATTTCGCGTAATGCATATTTAAGGCAATTCGTGTGGAAAATTTAAGGACGTTAACGTCGATGACGTCATCAGCGCATGCCTTCCATCGACGTCACTCTATACAACATGGATGCGGTAACGTCAAAAGACCGACGTAGTTAACATATTAATATATTGCAACAAAAATGAAATGCCACGGATTTTTTATTGCCTACTTGGGGGCTTGTGCTAAAATGCCCTCTTTCATACTCCAAAGTAGCGAGACTATTAAATTATTATACAATAGACTTAGCATTAATGGACTACCAGTGTGCTGGTCATAACTTAAGTGCAACGGACCTACACACTACAGAAACATTAAGAGCATTTGTAACACAGACATAATATTTACATGCTTAGATTTAGCCTATGAAATGTAGAGTAGTTTCGGCTCTGTTCATTCGATTGTGTGGAACAAAACCAACATGTGCAAGGCTTTCGCTCGTTGGGTGCCTCATCATTTGACGTCAGAACTGAAATAACGTCGCGTCAAGACGTTCCCGATTTGCTTTGGCGATTTATTGTAGAATGACACAGAACGTTGAAGATATCCCTTATTTTAGCTATGCCCGTGACGCATATTACCTGGCAGAAGTTAACTCAAAAATATCTTTCGAGTAAACTACTGGCAGAAATTAACTCAGCTGTTAACCCAGAAGTTAACTCAAAAAATAATTTTCGAGTTAACTTCTGGCAGAAGTTAAGTCAGAAGTCAACTCAAAAAATATTTTTTGAGTTAACTTCTGAGTTAACTCGAACAATATTTTTTGAGTTAACTTCTGACTTAACTTCTGCTAGAAGTTAATTCGAAAATTATTACTAACAGCTAACTGCCAACTTCACAGACCTGGAAATGTGACATTAATTACCTGTGAGTTCAACTTGCGGATGTACATTGGAAAGAACAGGGCCGTGGCTAAGCAGTATAGAGTGTATGTGTGTCGTTGCGTAGCAACGGGAATAGAATATACATGTGTATGTCGCAATAATGCAAGTCGGTCATTGACCTCAAAAATATTACTTTTGATGATTATGAGCATGTTTGAACGAGAACTACTAAATGCAAGACTTTTTTGACAGTTCGCATTATATATTGAATGACCTCCGTATACATGTATATACGGAATATCACTGCAGTGTGTTGATCTGTTGTGCCGTATTACCTCGAGTTGCTTGTGTAATGCCGTATCTCGCAAGCACCGAGAGGTAATACGGCTTAACGGAAATGCTCTATCGTATGATCTATGTCCATCGACGTGGAAGGTCTGGAATGCCGGTGGTTTTAAATTTGGTTGATACGTCTTACTTGACTAATTACTGCTCTTTTAAGTCACCTTTGAACTCTTTACATTCGGTCAGATAATTATCTAACTGACAGGAACCTAGTTGGAAAGAAAGACTGTCAAAAGCATTACGTCAAGTCTTACATGTTCTTACGTACACACATACTATATTACATGACATTGCATTGTGAAGAAAAAAGGAGAGATAAAATAAACACTCTATTTACAATAAAGAACAAAATATATTAGAAAATAATTAAAATAATTAAACAATGATACTCACTGCTACGTTTGCCCAAATATAATTTATAAAATAATTATTAGGAAATCCTAACCAGTCCAAGACGAGTTTGTGTGCCGTTCTATCATGGTACGAACCGGCTGGAACCGGTACCGGTACAGGGAACCACACCTTAGGAGGGGGGATTCCTCGTCCCATTCTGCCATATCCGTATTGTCCCGCCACATCGTTTGCCAGCACAAATGTACACAGTAACAATGTTATGGTTGTGGCGCACATTGTTGGTAGTAGTTACTGCATCCACAGAACAAGTGAAAGCCTTGTCTCCCTGTCTCTTATATATACACAGATCCCCCCAAAAAACAATTGCAATCAAATAACATTTATGGTCTATTAATTATAGTTTCTTCACACCTTTATTATTAATACGTGCCTGTAATAATAAACGTAATATTGTCATTAACGTTTTAAAAAATAACTTTAACAAAAATATTTCACACACTTGTTTATAATCTAGCATTTTAATTATCGCTATAATCCGTGCTTTAATGAATGAACTTTTAATATTTAGATACAAACAATTACAATTACATGTTTTCGTTAGTATTATAGCATAAAATATGTTAAAGTTATAAGCATTTACTAAGGTGATGCAGAATTAATGGGTCTCCCTGTATGCATGTAATACTATACCAACGCAATTTTGACATCATAAAATATTGTGTATTGTGCAAATTGTGTTTGGGTCAATACTGAGCACGAATACCCGATTGCACTTTGCATTGTTTCGAAATATTTGGCTTTCTAAGCATGCATATTTTGATAAAAGTCATGGCCCTTAAAAACGCTACATTCCTCGACTTTTTGCCATTCGAACAGTAATAACCTATCTAATGGAGCTAATAATTAACTGGAGAATACTAATGTACACTGTGCCTTTATCACATTTAGACGAACGAGTGTATAAAATCGTATTATCTAATTCTGTATACCAACTAGAAACTATGTCTACTTCAACTGATTTAGATGATATATTAAAATGTAGACTTGATTGAAATTTGTGTAATTTGTCTTTACGCGCGGCCTTGTGTTGCCGCGAATATGGTGACTATCGGCAAAACGCGGAGATTTGTATTCGCAAAAAAATAAGTCGGTTTACAGTCCCTGGAAAATAAGTTCGGTGACCTAGTGTTTCTTCATCATAGTATGTGTCAATATTTATTTACTTCTTGGCAAAATTTGAACAAAATCTGAATGTGGGAACCAAACCACTCGAACATCCTTACATTTCAGTCTGCGTTTATTAGCCCCCCCCTACCGGTTTTTAACCGGGAAACTATTGGTAGGGTGACAATCTCAGGAAAAAAGTTTGGATAGGACATCTGTTAATAAGACATGTCATATATCACAATATGCGGGAAAGTCTGTAGTATCTGAGGCTTCCGGCATAAATTGCCAAAAGTTGTGGCTTTCCGAGAAATCCAAGACGGTGTTCAAGATGACAGTACTAGTCTTTAACCAATGTTATGAAAATATGATGTAGCTTTTTGAAATATTTTTGCTTATTGTTATTGGCACAGCAAAACTCTTTTTAACTAAAATATTTTTTAGAATTTTCAAAGGTCAATGTCAATATCATTTACTGGTAAACCAATTCAAAAATGGCTTAAAACGCTCTGTCACCTTGCTCTGTCACCTGTTATCTTCTTTGATTGTTTATCATTTATTTACAAAAGATACCCTATTTGATCATACTCTTCGAATAGGAGACTTGTTTGGCAATAGTTTTTTTATTCTGACAAAATTTGTGGTTTCTATGGATACAAAAATAGTGAAAATATGTCAAAAATCGGGATCATGTCTAAACTTTAACAGTTTCCAAGATAGGTTTATGAAACTTGGTATTTGCGTAGGAGCTTATAAGGCAATTATTGACATCTATATATATAAACTTGTGGTTGCTATGGATACCGAAAGTGAAAAGAAAATCAAAATCTGGGACCCTGTCATAACTCGAACAATTTCCAAGCTAGGGCTTTGAAAATATGTCTATTTGGAGATTGTGTATATCTAAATATTTTTTTTATTCAGACGAGCAATGTGATTGCTACGGATACAGAAATAGTTAAACTGCTTTTCTTCATGGATCTTTGTATAAACCGAAAATATCAATGCTAGGTGGACAATTTATGGTATGTGCATAGAGATCAATGTAGATATGACGCCTATTAATTAATGCTTCATTTTGACAAAATTTATTGTTGTTATGGCAACAGAAACATTGAAAATAATTTATAGGTCATGGCTTCATACCGGTAGGGACCTTCTGTATTGCTAGTAATTCTAAGCGACTTTTTTCTATATACATACATGCATACGACGTATGTTCTTAGAATCGAGTTAGGGTCATCGATATATTCTTGGGTTAAGAACTTGAGAGTGTAATATTTAGTTGAATAGTGATTAACTTAGGTTAAGAGTTTGTAGACTTATGTGTGTGTAATATATAGTGAAATATAAGTGCTAAATTTATAATGAATTTACTTTATTTATATTTACTCTTTAATTAACATCAATGCTTAATGTAATACACCATAACGCTTTTCTTACACCCGGGTAAGTATAAAAGGGACACACGCATAGAGAGATTCAGTTTTACTCGGTACACTAAACATTCAACATCAAAGGTTTCATTCTATTTTTACATAATCTAATGTACACATTTTTTTGCAAATAGGTACTCAGTTTATCAGTGTATTTTGTGACAATCCTAAAAAATGAAGTTATTACTCAATTTGGAAATGTGTTTTTCAGAAAACAATTTTTGACTGTCTGCTACAAAATTTGAATTTACATGTACCTACCAGATGCATGACTGGCAAATGCACTATCGGCTAAGAACAATATGCAATGTAAATGGAAATGCTCTGAACACAATTTATGGAATGGCTTAATGTTGTAATTTAGGACTAATGTTGATCTATTTAACATTGTTTACGTATGACATGTGAACGAGAGTTGCATGTCTAACTTTGGGTCCCATGAACAGCGACCGATTAGACGCTCATATCTATATAGAGTTATAGAGGGGAGATTTAGAAAAACGCTTATAAAATTATAACCGTTATAACAAGCGACCGTATGCGAACGGGGTGATTTAGTTTAATTATTCATCTTTCAAACAGTCTTAAAAAATAAAATAAAAACATTTTGGTCCTTTTTAATGTTTATTATAGTCACTATCATTCATATAGAATAAAGAAGGAATTGGAAATTGTCGTTACACTGTCAGGTCGTTCACTATTTTAATAAAAATCACATCATCTGTATGCGAACGGCTTTGTTTAGGAAAATAAATTATCTTTCCAATGATGTAATTTGTCAAAATTTATTTTAAAAAGATGTGTTCCTTTTTTATGTTTTTGGAAAAAAATACCATTTTTTCTTTCCGTTTTTTACAGATACAGATTACGAAATAACCCGGTTAATTGTTATATGACCCTTCCCGCTGCCATCGTCTCAGCATGCGGCGTAATTATACATTCGCCCGAGGGGTTAAAACATTTCTATATATTTAATGTTTGCACGCACGTTAATTAAATGTATATGACACTCTAAATTCACGTATGTAAAATTGGTAAATATTCTGCCGCATCGGCCGATTAACGATGTTACCGCGGTAAGCGTGAAACGCACTAGTCACATTCTATCCTACTTTATATAAGACCTCATAATTTTACTATCTATTATCCGATTTTGAATATTTAAAGCTTGTAATGAAGCAGAGATATATGTCTGTCTATTTATACAACATTCATCACGATACCCTAATAATTAAATCCACGACGACGAGTAAGAATCCGTTCCGAGTAAAAGTAAGTTTAAAATATCCCGTTTTTTACCAAATAAAAAATCAATCAACGGTCGAAAATCATCAAATATTAATTTAATTTTCGAGCGATTTTGTTCATTAAAGCTTGTTTTAAAAGCTTATACTGTAAGGTTTTATAAAATGTAAAACCTATTTTTAAAGCATTTGCGAGTTGTCGACCGCCAACGAAATAAAACAGAACGGACGTATTCATAATAATGTTTGATGTAAACTACGCCGACCATTGGTCATCTTTTGTGGCGATTTTTTCAAAAGCTAGCATCATGGTTCGTAATTCAATGCAACCAATACCTCTCAAAATGCATTTAATAGCAGGTTATATTGTAAATAATCGCCATTTTATAATTAACATTCGGCAATAAGTCCGCAAGTTCAATACAGCTACCGAAAAAAATAGTCCCGCATCGTGACAAAAATCACTATTTTTGACTCCATTTTGTAAAGACAGAACCAATAGAAACCAGAAAAAAGTACAACCAGTACCTCAAAACGTATTTAATCTCACAATTTAAACAAGTTTCAATCAAAAATATGTTTTCAATTAGCGCATGGAAGGTGTGCAGGTGCCCGTTTCACACGCTTTTCGACGTGATTCCGCCATTTTGAAAATTTATTTGCAATAATTAGTACATAAATGCATGAAGTTTAATCAAATCGTTGGCGGTCGACAACTCACAATTGCTTTATAAATAAGTTTTACATTTTATAAAATCTTAAAGTATTAGCTTTTAAAACAAGTTTTAATGAACAAAATCGATCGAAAATTAAATTCATATTTGATGATTTTCGACCGTTGGTTGTATTTTTATTTGGTAAAAAAGGGGTATTTTAAACTTACTTTTACGCGGAACGGATTCTTACTCGTCGCCGTGGATTTAATAACTAGGGTATCGTGATGAATGTTGTATTAAAAGACAGACATATATCTCTGCTTCATTACAAGCTTTAAATATTTAAAATCGGATAACAGATACGAAAATTATGAGGTCTTACATAAAGCAGGGTAGAATTTGACTAGTGCGTTTTACGCTTAACGCGGTAACATTTTTATCGGCCGATCGATATTTGTAAGCGGCAGCATATTTACGTTAATATAGAGTGTCATATACATTTAATTAACATGCGTGATGTTTGATAGATTATGATTTTTAGATCGAAGATTTTGTATTTTATGGGTTGGTTTAATTCGCATTAATTAAAAATAGCTGCGGACAATATTCATGTACATGTATATATTATTAATGATATGTTTAAGTACAATTGAATTGCCGTTTATATTGACTAATAAGTAATTGTATGTGTAGATGTATCATTTGTTAAATAACTGCATTTAATAAGTCTTGAGTTATTCTACCCAGTGTATATTGTACTAAAATTAACAAGAACCTAACTAAATCAATATGACTTATAAATGTCGATGTAAATGTAATTGATCATTTTTGTATACCTTGTCTGCCAATATCTATGTAATTGTGTATCTTTTGACTGGCCGAGGGCTTTTCAGTTTAAACCAGACTGATGTAGTAATATAAATTATGTGGAATTGAATAATACAATACGTATACATGCACTATATTGGGGAATGTCACTACTAGAAGTTAAAATTAATTATAATTCGCGCAGGTGAGAAATAACAATGAAGAAGTCCAACATTTGTCAGAGTATAAGATTTACACTTTTCTTGTAAATTGCCAATATCTGCCTTTTACGATTACAAGTAAATGACATATTGTTATTAAATAAAACACAAATTGAATTCACATTCTATTCTATTAATTTTATTGTAGAAAAATGGCAAGCATTGAAACATAAGGTGTTATCGTGAAAAATAAATAATCTTTTGCTATTTGCTTGGAAGTACACTGTAATAAATTGATCCATGTATTTTTGTGAAAGTTTAAACTATATTCTTAATTGTTGCAATGTAAATCAGTAAATCATGTTACACATTGAGAGTGAGAACTGTTTTATGATCACGGTCCAAGCTGGCTGTATTCAATCACTTAACAACATTGGACGCTTAAAACAAATGGTTGCTTGATACGGATACACGGGTTCAGCTGGCTGTATTCAATCACTTAGCAACAATTGACGCTTAAAACAGTGGTTGCTTGATACGGATACACGGGTCCATCTGGCTGTATTCAATCACTTAGACACAATTCACGCTTAAAACAGTGTTTTCTTGATACGGATACACGGGTTCAGCTGGCTGTATTCAATCATTTAGCAACAACTGACGCTTAAAACAGGTGGTTGCTTTATACGGGTACACGGGTCCATCTGGCTGTATTCAGCCAATTGACAACAATTGACGCTTAAAACAGATGGTTTCTTAATACGGATACACGGGTCCAGTTAACGACAAATTAATGCGCGAGACTACAATTCAGTTACACGGAACATGATTCGGATGTTGCATTATTATCAAACATGAATGGCAGAAGTGGTTACTAAATTGGGTTAGTTTTTATATGATCAAATTAAGATTATCAAAGTTAAATCCAGACATTTTTAAATGTAAACTCGATAACTTAAAATAGTTATCGGGTAATTTTAACAATCCAGATTCAACATCTAAATATGTAATACATGTATGTGACATGCAGTTTTCGCGTCGTCTAAAAGCGCTCACATTACTATAAAACAACTATTTTTTAAAGTAAATACTAATACTAAAAATAGAATTAGACCTGACCTAATTAATAAACAATTATATAATCGCGTATTTTGAAGTCATAACATCATGTAAATGATCTTTATGAAGTTTTATCAAATTTAATTACAAACATTACCATTTAAAGTTCAATCGTTCAACATAAACCAGTTCACTATATAATTTCCACAAATCCCTAAATATGTATACGCATATACATGTATGTACAAAATGTATTATCGATCATTATAGACTCTACTATCTTATCAGTCAATCAGTGTCATGCTGGGCGGAGAGTCATATAGCAATAAAACACCCGCAAATATACTGTTACAGTAATGGCATAACCGCCTATCGCTAGTTGATGCAAAAATACTGTAATACAGCCATGGGATGAAAACTTGGGTATGTATACATTAATGCTACAAACTATATACCCCTTAGATTAATACTGCATCTGTGCATCTGTGCTAGTGCTATATCACTGTAGGGAACCCAGGTGACCAGATGATAATGTTCGGAGTCAATTTTGTCCGCAAACCGCTTCGATTCTGGTAACATTTTTATCCCCCGTCCGTCCGTCCGTCCTACTTCTGTGTGCAACTCCTCCTGCATTTCTTAAGGAATTTTGACGAAACTTTCACAGAATAATTGCTATGATGTCCCCCAGCGCATATTGTGAGGATTTTTTTATTCGACCATTTTTGACAGAGTTATTGCCCTTTGTTGATTTTTACTTATAAATTATTCTGTGTGCAACATCACCTACATTTCTTAAGGGAATTAGACGAAACTTTCACAGAATAATTGCTATAATGTCCCCCAGCGCATATTGTCAGGATTTTTTTATTCAACCATTTTTGACAGAGCTATTGCCTTTGTTGTTTTTTACATATAAATTCTTCTGTGTGCAACTTCTCCTACATTTCTTCAGGGAATTTGACGAAACTTTCACAGAATAACTGCTAGGATGTCCCCCAGCGCATATTGTCAGGATTTTTTTATTCGACTATTTTTGACAGAGTTATTGCCCTTTGTTGATTTTTTACATTTAAACTCTTCTGTGTGCAACTTCTCCTGCATTTCTCTAGGAATTTTATCAAAACTTTTACAGAAGTACAGTTATGATGTGCCCTAGCGTATATCATTAGGGATTTTCATTTCGGCCATTATTGACAGAATTATGGCCCTTTGTTTGTTTTGTACCTTTGTGGGACATAGAAAAAATGATAAACTCTTCTATGTGCAGCTCCTCCTCCATTTCTTATGGAATTTTGATGCAACCTTCACAGATGTACCCACATGAGATGCAATGGCGCATATTGTCCTGGTTTGTAATTTCAGCCATTTTTGACATAATTATGGCCCTTTTTATACATGTGTAAGCTATAGAGAAAACAATTTGTTTCTAATGGATAACTTTGGGATGAGATATCACAAAGAAACTTGCTGTGTGGGTTGTTTGTGTGTAGTCGGCACGTGCAATGTGAAATTGGGCTGGTGGGGGTCAAGGTAACCGTTACTAAAAATAGAAAAAAATATTTATTCTCATATTTTTGTTTCTGATGGATAACTTAAGTTTGGGATGAGATGTCACAATGAAACTTGCTGTGTTAGTTGTTTGTGTGCAGTCGGCACTTGCAATGTGAAGTTGGGTCGTTGGGGGTCAAGGTCACCGTTACTAAAAATAGAAAAAATCATTAATGCTCATATTTTTGTTTTTGATGAAACACTTAAGTTTGGGATGAGATATCATAATGAAACTTGCTGTGTAGGTAGTTTGTCTGCAGACATCACTTTCAATGGGAAGTGGGGACAGTGGGGGTCAAGGTCATCGTTACTAAAAGTAGAAAAAAATCATTTATGCTCATTTTTTGTGAGGATTGAGATAACATGGTGAAACTTGCAAGCTTTGAAGGTTGCTTGTGTGAAGAGTCACATGGGATTGAAAGTGGGGGTCAAGGTCACCATTACTAAAAATAGAAAAAACTTTTCACTCAATAACTTTTGTTAGGAATGAGATATCATTGTGAAACTTGCAGTTTATATAGCTTAGGTGAAGATGTCACTTGCAATTGACCGTGGACTGAAGGGCAACAAGGTCACATTTAACTTGGTTTTCTTGTAGTGTGACTGCTTCTTGTTGACTATGTTTATTTTGTATGTAATAAAATTAGATATAGTAAAAAATCTTTTGTGCATCTCAAACATTTCTCGTGGGATTGAAACCAAACTTCCCCATAACTTATGTTTTAAAAAAATTATTGCATTCAATAATACTTGGTACAATTATTTTCCCTTCGGCGGGGGATATGGCTGTCTGTGACTGCTTCTTGTCTTAATACAAGTTGTAATTGACCAATCTGGGTGAAATATAGACGAGCGCCTTGCTCTTTCAAAAGCAAAGCATTGTCGCTCTTACCGAGGGTACAATATTTCGAAGAAGCAAGAAGTCGCACACATTTAAACAGTATCGTAAGTTCAGTCAGCTTGGTGCAAAGGGTATTCCATATCATGTACATATGGTTTCATACGCATGAAATTTGGAGTTAAGGGTTTTCTTAACAATTATATTTTATTAATTGACCGGGGCTGAAATTTAGTGGCCTAGTATCTCGGTGTTTAAATTCTAAATCTTGATGTTATGTATCTCACTTGTACCGTATTGATAATATGGCTTTTGTGCTCGCTCTTCGTCCATACATCCGTCCGCCGTCCGATCACAATCTCTTATGAAATACACTAAGACGAACGTACATATTCTTTATTCTCAATTTATTCTTTTGAAGACTGTGAAAAATCGAAGGTTCAACATTTTTATAGCTATATCAATTAACGCCGTGTCAAAAATGATAATTCATACGAGATCATTACTATGATCTACCAACACCTGTTCCAGAAAGGAAATCCGATAAAGAAAGGGGGTCCGAATTTTGGCCGTCCCATCCATCCCCGACATGTGTACTGTAACAGAAAAAATGCACATTGTTATTACATTATATATGGCATGGCATTTGTACTCTTAAATATAATTTCGTATTTCAAACAATGTATTCTTCAGGTTCTAAGAAAGTGGTATTTGATTTAGCATTAGTTGGAAGAATGGCCTTTACAATTTCATGACATCATTTTACACTTCTAAGCCCTCTGAAGTAATGTTTAATTTATTGAATAAACCTCGGAACCAACCCTGGACAGTAACCAACATCAAGTTTGCGCTTTGAAAATTGATTTAATGATAAATCTCAGTGTTTCAACGGTAAGAATAAATGCAAATTCGGAATATTTGTAGATGTTTCTAAGCATCATAAATTGTGCTTACAATATAATTAATTGTTCACTCATAGTCAAATCAGAATCATGCGCAATACACGATGTAGAAAACATATACTAGTACTAAGCCGAACCGTTTTAAGAAAACACAATCAAATTGATGGGGAAATAGATATAAAAGTAGAATTATTTAAGCAATTTGATAAAAATTGGAATATACGAAAACTTTTTCAATAATTCATTTTCTCTGGAACGAATGTAACCACTAACCCAGTTGAACGGAAAGGCTTTCCGCTGAATCCTGAAGAAGACTCGATACCTGGTGTAACGCCCTCGAGAGAAATTCCACCACTGAAAGGAAAGGACAAGAGACATTTACAATAACGATTTGTTGCTGCGAACATTTACAATAACGATTTGTTGCTGCGAACATTTACAATAACGATTTGTTGCACAAAGTGCGACGGTACTAGACTCATGTACATGTTTTTCTAACATTTGTAAATTTGAGATAATGACAAATGATACAATACAAAGATACGTTCACCTGTCTTACATTTGTTACAAAATACAAATATCATCATAATAAGTAGCTATTAAGAAGATAAACAGACAAGGAACGAAATCAGTATAGACCTAGTTATTTAATCTTTAGAATAAGACATTTAATACTAAAAACGTTCTCTCTAATTTGCTGTACGGTAGTTCCACCGGGCTCATCATGACTTTAATAGGAAAATAACAATAACTATGTCGCCAGAATGTAGGTTAGCAGCATTAAATACATTTTCTTTTGAAGTATAAGTATTCATTGCAGTAAGATAATTTGTTACTTGATGGTGGACAACGGATGTCAGCTGAAATATATGCGCCGTACGATGAAACATACTAAAAGTTTTCTTTTAATCCACAAGATCTAAGAGGGAGCGGCGAAATATATTGCGTATGCATAGAGACAGGATTAAATCACAGACAACTGTATCATTGATAAAGGTTGTTTTAGATCAAATTTATGTTATCTTAGAAAGATGCATTGGTACTAAAGTGATCTGATATTCATGGTATCATGAACAAGAATTGGCTTGCGATATATTCATAAAGTAATTACATTCATACACAACATTGTTAGAACTACCTAAATGCAGAATCCCATCGAAATTGATCTACTAGTTTTAGTTATACCATGAATGTATATCATGGTGTCAAGTCAATCACTAAGGTGCATTCAATAAAAACGACAACGTGAAATTATATTTTCAACGGGCCCTACCTGTTTATTTGATTCTATATTTCTTTACACCATTATTAACATTAAACTCTCTAGTTTATGAATATGGAAATAAATTTTTTAAAACATCAATATTAATGAAATGCTTATCAAAACAAAATGAACCTTATTGACTGTCTGGTCAATTTCACGACAAATGACCTTTCTAGGATAACATGAATTTTATAATTTTACTCTTTATCAATGCTACAGTTAGTTACCTGTAGATTGAACAAGACATCAACGACGTTGCACGATTACTCAGACTGACTTAAATGTAGTTGTCTAAATGTATAATTATAATGGAAAGACATTCATTTAGATGAGTTTTCAAAACAGAACGATGTTTGATAAATTGATCGTACATGTTTAACGAGGTTGTGAAGATTATGGGAACATTTGATTTACTTTAACATACGCATTTGGATTATCTTTGCACAAGAAAGTAACATGGTTGTAAGAAATGAGTCATGTCTTAGACTAAACAACCTGTATTAGAACAGCTCTTGATTGAGTCTTACAGCTATGGTGTTCAGATCGCCAACGATAACATACAAGCTAGTTTTAATGGCATATCATCTCATGCTCCATTCAATTTGGCAGAGTATACCATTTATATACGTAAGAAATACACGAGGGCAAATGATCGAACCTATGCACGGTATGTATCCTTATACACCGCTTTTCAGTTCCGTCAGAGAATTGTTCTGTTTTTATATGGCTCTGGTGGAACTGAAAACTGATGTTACTCTCTGACCGAACTCACGATACATGATATCTGATTTCCGTCCGAGCATTGCATCGGGTTTCAGTTCCGTCTGAGCAGTATGAAGACAGAACAATTCTCTGACCAAAATGAAAAGCGGTATATCGGGAATTCTACCGTGCTTTGGTACCTTAGTGAATCAGTAAAAGTACTTTAATGTGTTAAACCTGTTTACTATTTGCACAATATACTTGTTAAAATAGCTCTTTACAAAGTAACACAGATTTAGATATAGAGAGTGCTAAAATACACTACAAGTACAAAGCATTACTTAATAGTCAGGTACATGTAAACAGTATGAAAATGGTTAACTGTGATCGTTACATTTTATTTAATTTATCAAACCTAGAAACCCAATGTCAACTTTACTGCTAAGTGATATTGTATTTTATACAGCCAACTAGTCGTCGATATAAAGAAAGTATAGTTATTGAAAGAGGTACGCCAGAGTAACATAACAATTAACCTCATCGTTCTCGTTGTTAAATGTGACAGGATTAATTATAATTATGTTGAGTTAACCATTTGAATTTATTCTGCAGACGTGTGTAAAAATAATATAATTATACCTCACGTGACCTCTCAATCGATTTTCCTCATATACCTGCCGGGTATATAGTATATAGGATCTTACAAAATAAAATATCAACAAATGTAAGCAGCGCTTAGATTGCCGTTATGATAAATTAACATGTACAAACTTAGTCCGTATTTGATGGTTGAAATTGACAAGATTTACTAAAATAGCATTTGAAATATACACAATTGTTATTACTATGTGGTCGAACAAAATATAACTCGGCAGGCTTATGGGGAAAATACATTGAGAGGTCACATCAGGTATAATAATATTTACTATCACCCTCGCAGCCATGTGTTATTTATATACTAGACGTGAATCGGGTCTATTAATTGTCTTCATTTACTCAATTTAATAAATAATTCGTATTAGTAGACATATTCATCCCAAAGACATTTACAATCACGTGGACACTTATACAAACGCGAATACCGGCAATATAAGTTGTAGACGCTAAACAGTGTAACATAGCATAGTGTAAGCGAAAACTGTTTAAATGTGATACTCACAGCTCCAATTGCCCAGTCCATATGCAGCGTATACTCAAAAGGGTTCAATCCAAATCTTGCCCAGACGACCCTCCGTGCAGTGGAAACGGGGTAAAATCCGTATTTAAAAACTTTGCTCCACCATTTGCCAGGACCAAATCCCTTTCCGTATCCATATTGGCCGGTCACATCGTGTACCAGCACAAATGTGCACAGTAACAAAGCTATGGTTGTGGTGCGCATTGTTGAAAGTAGTTACTGCCCCCCGCAGAACTTGTGAAAGCCTTGTCTCAATGCCTCTTATATAGACAAGTACCGAACGAATAAATTAAATTTATTGCCATTTGTGGTGCATGCACAATCCATCAATAATATTATTATGAAACGCATTGAGTATTGTTGATTATTGACCGTCATAATTGTATGATTTATTACATGACATTTTTGTGATTTGTTTGTTTCTATCCATCATAACTTATGTGCATTTAACCCATAATATCGATGCTCTTAATGTGGTAACTTTGACATTATCACGATGCTTTACCGCATGCATGCTATGAGTATTGTCAAAAGCGTTGCTTTGTCTGTGACAAAACATTAACCGCACACATAGACCAAGCATTGTAAGATTGGCAATTGTGCCTGTGTGGAACATTATACAAGGAGGAGGTGAATTTTCAATCAAACATTTCAAGTTATACTCTGGACAAAACTGTGACGGACGGACGTTCTCACTGACCTGACATTAATTGTGGGGTTTTCTTTTGTTCATCCTTTTGTTTGCACCCGGTAAGCAACGGAATGAATAGAATCTAGATATAGCCTATTGTTCCACACCCCTCAACTACAAGTGGGTGAGTACGGACAGACGGACGGGTCGGACAGATTGACGCACTAAATGACCGACTAAGGGGTAACTATAAAATTATGCTTTCCATTTTTGGAACTCCATAGGATTAAATGTGAAGAAATTCGTTCAGTTCAGTTTTTTTCGTTTATTGCATGTTTGAGTAACGTAATGTAACATAGAAACTTTAAAAGAATGTTTTCCATTTGGGATCATAAAAAAGTTTAGATTTACGGGATTAAACATTTAAAGCAATGGAAACGTTCAGTTGTTCTCATGTATTACATGTTTGCTATGCAATTCATATGTTCATACTATATATTTTGAACAATATGCAATGTAAATGGAAATGCTCTGAACACACTTTTTGGAATGGTTTAATGTTGTAATTTAGGACTAATGTTGATCTATTTAACATTGTTTACGTACGACATGTGACCGAGAGTTGTATACATTAATGCTACAAACTATACCCCTTAGATTAATACTGCATCTGTGCTAGTGCTATATAACTGTAGGGAACCCAGGTGACCAGATGATAATGTTCGGAGTCAATTTTGTCAGCAAACCGCTTCGATTCTGGTAACATTTTTGCTTGTGACTTTCTTAATACAAATTGTAATTGACCAATCTGGGTGAAATATAGACGAGCGCCTTGCTCTTTCAAAAGCAAAGCATTGTCGCTCTTACCGAGGGTACAATATTGTGCAAGAAGCAAGAAGTCGCACGCATTTAAACAGTATCGTAAGTTCTGTCAGCTTGGTGCAATGGATATTCCGTATCATGTACATATGGTTTCATACATGGACGACAAAAAGTGTTTATTTCGCGGGTTGGCAAACAAGCGTTGCAAGTAAAAATTGGGAATCGTTTTTTCCACATAATTATATATTTTACAAGTCGCATCTGATGCTTGCACTGAATGGTAATTAACACATAAAGTGTGCAGTTACGTGCTGTTCTTAACAATTATATTTCATTATTTGATCGGTACTGAAATTGAGTGCCTTAGTATCTCGCTGTTTATTTTCTAATTCTGATGAAATTAAAAATGATGTTCTATATATAGCTCACCTGTAGCGTATTGACAATGTGAGATTTTGTGCTCGATCTTCGTCCATACATCCGTCCGCCGATCAACCACAATCTACTGCAGTTAGTTAATCTCTATTAATGAATTTGAGCATGATTTGTAGTTGGTCCTCTTCCGACTCAATACCATGCTTAGCCGTAACGGATATGACGTTCCTAAATCTGGTACCAAGTTTTTTTTATAGTTGTCAAAGCAAACACGGATACCAGTTACCGGGACGTCATATCCGTTGCGGCTAAACATTGCCGCTGCATAACCTTTCCTGTACATAGGGCACACTCAGATAATTTGATATACATAGGGTGCACTCATCTGAACCCTGTTTTTCAATTTTGTGTTAACTCTTTTACTGTTGAATCTAAGTCATTCAGCTTGGGCATTCAGCTTTTTACAGCTGGGACTTTGGCGGATTATTTTCTCGTTCGGTTGTCTAAGGCATTGTGCCTAGTATGTTTTTATGTTTTCAGTGCTTGGCTGGTTAAGTTGAGTTCTGTCTTCCCTATCCCACTTAATATTATCTTTATGTATGCCGACTCTCCAAATAAAGACATTTTAAACAACATCAGTATAAATTGGATTCATCTTGTGAGCATTAACATTTACGTAGAATATAACTAATCGTGAAAAATGAGACGACTATTGTATTGCTTGAAAAATTGAACGTGCATATTTATATAATTAATAGTAATTACGAATGTAATCAATTTGACGATTATGTTAATTAGTATTCATCAACAATTTACATATTCATAAATCATTCAAACAGATTATTGTCAAGAATAATTTAAAATGTCGTTTGTACCGTTGTTATTACGTCCTGGTACGATAGCAATAAACATGGAGCAATTATGAATCCATTTTTTACAGACAAATTGATTACTTGCACACTTTTAATGACAAAATCAAATTTAGAATGTCAGCTTTGAATACTAATAAAGCATCGTTGTTTACAGGAGTTAACGGTGAATGTGATTTAGTCTAACATAAGCAGCGGTTTCCCCTATATACACAGAGAGGAAACCAAGGTTGCAGGGGCGGATCCAAGATTTGGCGTACATTCATGTATTGATATCCCCCTCAAGAAAATGTGCAAGCGAAGCGAGCTTGAAAAAATGTATCTCTGAGAAGCATTCCACACAATTTCGTTCTTTATCTTATAATATTCATTGATAAAGTTATTGTGAGAGCAAGGCGAGCAAGAATATATGCATTAATTATTTGAGCAGCATATCCCTCATACTCATTCCCTACTTGACAAAATTAACTGATAGTGGTTGTGCGAGCACAGCGAGCAAGTAATAATGCAATTATCTATTTCAGCAGCATAAACCACATCCTTATTACTTGGCAATATTCACTGATATAGTAATTGTAAGAATTGGAAAAAAATCAGTGTTTATCTGAACAGCATACCGAACAAACTCATTGGTAAATCGAAAACTTTCATTGAATTTACGTAGTTCTACAGCGAGCGAAGCGAGCAAGAAAAATCGTTGTTTATTTGAGCAGCATAGCCAGGACTAACGATACTCGACTGGATAATATTCACTGATAAATAGCTGCTGTGAATACGTCACGAAGAAAAAAATGCAATGTCTATCTGAGCAGCATACCTTGCGAACTCCAGGGCTTCAGTTTTGTTTTAGTGGAAATGTGAAATACTCGGGATCCAGCGACAAGGGGGTCCAGTGGCTTTCTGCATCGTGACTTTTTAAATAAACACACGTAATTCGTCAGCTGCATTTTGAGATATCTTATTTTTTAATGAAAAGGACAGGTTTATTAGAAAATCAAACCAACTGTATTCATCTTTTATGACTTGTCGGACATTTTTAATGTGCAAGAATCGCGGTATTTCTGTAGCCGATGTGTGGCACCATGCAACCAATCAGTCCCATGTCTTGTTTTTGTATACAGCGCCGGGTGCACCCCCTCTAAATCCGCTAGTGGGTTGGATAAATTACCGACTAAACACAGCAACGACAAATAACTTAGAGAGCGTTTTGTGAAAGAAAATAGTGCAGCAGTTACTATGTCTTGTCGTGTTATCAAATGCGAAATAGTGGCTATGTTAGAATGGAAATAATGATCAGGTACCTGTGTTTCATCTATAATAAAGCACCGTCACTTGTTCGGTTGTGTACATTAAATCACTCGTGCTACGCGCTCGTGATATGATAACTACGCATCCGAACTCGTGGCAGTGCTTTATTCTACGATAAAACACAGGTACATATTCATTTATCTCTTAATTAAACATTTGTATCAAAATCATTATTACTTTGTGCACGTGCCTTCTGAACACTGGTGGAACATTGCAAACGACAAACGAGTAAATCAAACGATTGAGTAAACAAAATGATATGACACAAGGCTGTGTCGAGACTCAGTCAGTGTCAGATTTTGTCTACGAGTTTAATAACAAAACTTTTATATAATGAGCGCAACTGTTATATTCTATTTATCACATATACATTTTGAATAACCATAGATAACGCTGATTTTCGTTCTAAATAATGATGTATGCTGCATAGGTTACAACCAAAATGCGGACCAATAAGCGCGACCTCTTGACGGCGGTTGTATTATACGTCATGTGTCGATCTAGTCATGGATTGGCTTACGTCACATCACGTCACGGCTAATCTGAATAGAGCACACTTTTTGGCGAACGATATTTCCAGCACGGGTTTACGGCAATGCTCGGGTGACTGTGTCTAGATCTCTTTTCTATGAGCATGCGCGATTCAGGGAATACTGGTTTTGCAATCAAAATATATGTTGGATTTTTTTGTGTGTAACTAATTTTAATACATTTTATTTAATTACGTATTACGCTAATAAATTTACATTAAAGAGAAACATTTTGTCATTGACATGCCCCACTAAGCTACATAACTGTAATCAATTTTCCCGATCTTAATGAATTATTTAAAAATGGATTAAGCGTAATTATGATTTAAGTAAACATAAAACACTTAGCTGAAAAAATATATGGCGTGATAATGCATATTTGTTTACGTTAGCAATGCCCATCAATCAGCCAGCATAAATAACAATAATGAGTTGATGAACATGCAGAAAAGTCCGAGCAAAAAACATGTAGAATATGCAACCCTCCGCCAGCACAATATGAATCACGTGACTAATGTATTGCCACGTGTTATCTGAAATATGTTCGTCTTAATACCACAATGATAAATGATGGCTTTTACTATTGTTATACGTACACGGTACTACAATGATAAATGATGGCTTTACGAATGTTATACTCCGTACACGGTACCACAGTGATAAATGATGGCTTTCACGAATGTTATACTCCGTACACGGTACCACAGTGATAAATGATGGCTTTTACGAATGTTATACGTACACGGTACTACAATGATAAATAATGGCTTTACTAATGTTGTACTCCGTACACGGTACCACAATGATAAATGATGGCTTTTGCGAATGTTATACGTACACGGTACCACAATGATAAATGATGGCTTTACGAATGTTATACTCCGTACACGGTACTACAATGATAAATGATGGCTTTTACGAATGTTATACGTACACGGTACCACAATGATAAATGATGGCTTTACTAATGTTATACTCCGTACACGGTACCACAGTGATAAATGATGGCATTCACGAATGTTATACGTACACGGTACCACAATGATAAATGATGGCTTTTACGAATGTTATACGTACACGGTACCACAATGATAAATGATGGCTTTTACGAATGTTATACGTACACGGTACCACAATGATAAATGATGGCTTTTACGAATGTTATACGTACACGGTACTACAATGATAAATGATGGCTTTTACGAATGTTATACGTTCACGGTACCACAATGATAAATGATGGCTTTTACGAATGTTTAACATGTACGTACACGCTACGGTGTAAATCTATCATTTAGCGAGCATTAACATTTTAAGAAATGACTTGTGTGAAGTACAAACTCATGACGTGTTATGAATTGCTGCTGGTGTTTAATTGCTTGCACACATGACGCCGAGTGAACCATTGCTATCATGCACTCAAGGTGGACGCTCTACAACTATGTAAGCTTAACACGAGACATAAATATAACGCCACCAAAAAGATTTATGGAAGCGAGGACAATAAGAAGCCAAATCAGTATGTCCAATTTCCCCATCATAGGTCACAAACCACTAAATAAAATTGTTCTTTAGCTCACTGTAAAGTGACAATTGTCAGCCCCAGATTATATCATGTTAAAGTCTATGGCCAGTTGACAGACCTATATCATTGAAAAGCAGTATGTTTCAGCTAGAAAATAAAACTAAAACACAGGGGGTCATGTCTAATATAAGAAAGATTTTGTTCGTCAAAGGCGGTCGACAAATTTTTACAGACGCGCAGACTGATGCAATGTGGGTTTTACCCTAGTCTACTTTCGCTTTGTCACATATGCCAAAATCTCAAAATATCCCAGATGAAACATATTCACTCATTCAACTACATGTATACAATACCTTTAAACTCAAAAAGATGATTCTAGTTCCATTTTGTCAAGGCATATCACCATTTCCAGGCAAACAGACGTTTCTGTAAGGACTATTTGAGTGTATCATATTTTGGTCCGCGTATGCATTTAGTGGTTTATGACTTCATAGTCATATCAGATTTCAAATTAGGAAAACGATTAGAGGCAGTTTATATCAGTTCATCTCAGTCAGACAGCATTAGAGTGGAAATTTTGTTCAGATTCCTAACATATGCGATGTTCAGTATTAGCAAAGTGCACGAAACAATATCGTCCAGCTAACGATACACGTAGTTATTTATTTGAATTGCCAACTGACCATACTGTAGAGACAATGTCAATGGCACAAATGATGTACTAGTATTAGTGATGACTTTATAAATGGTTACCCCATCATATTGTTAAACTGTCGAATGACTTATCTGTCTGTATCAAGTGTATGACAGTCCTGACAAACGAAATCATATTTCAATTACCAGAAGGGCGTGTATACATGTATTTACGACAGACCGACTTCCAGAATATGTAAACAAGGGTTAAAGAGATCAGAGAAAAGTCCTTTTTTCGACGTCAGAAAAATGTCTGGGAATATTAATTTAGGTGAGGAAAATCTGATATTAGCAAACGTGAAGAAAAATTTGAATCAGAAGTCAAGGAGTTGAAGACTTGATTTGAAGGAGTAAAGGAACAAAACAGACTATTCAGTGCAGTTTCGTTCTTCTGGTTTACCAAGCTACTCAATATATCGTCCAAAGTGTAAATATAGTTTACCTTCTTTGGTCAGCATTTATTAACCATACTATGCTAATGGCATACTATGCTAATGGATGACAAATTGTAGTTTTCCGTATAAAGCATTAAAAAGTGAGAGGTCAGGGAACTTTTCTGTCTTAAAATTAAAAATGTAGTAAAACCTACTCGGTTGCAAGTAACCGATTCTGAAAACGGATCAGATCAATATACATGTAACAAAACAACAACAACAACAACAACAACACACACGTACCTCTGTTAGAAGTTCTACAGTAATATGTCAGCCGGTCTTTATTCTGTGCCACTCGAATTTTATAAACAAATCAGTTACAACTTGTGTAAAATGAGTAATGTATATGTACGACTCGCTATAGGGACTGGAATGACATAGTTCATGAGGAAAATAATAACTAAACCACATGTCCATTGAAAAAGAAGTTTGACAGATTTAACAACATCATGTTTCAGACTTTAACCTAAATATGTCTAGATCAATTACTCAAAATTAAATACATTTTACTGCATTGTGTGTAGAACTGAGCTATTTGTGTACAAAACATCTTATTTCTCTATAGCAACCAAACATAAATTTCCCGAAAACACTGAATAAAATATTTTATACATGTGTGCAAAAAAGACTATTTGAAGATACTATTACTACACAATACAAGAATTACACAGTCAAAATGACATTTTTGTGGTGATTTTTGCAATTTGACCTCGAATTTGACCTTGAAATTGACCTTTGAATATTACGAACACCATCTTGTATTTGTACCTAGAGCATGATTGATATTTCTGTGCTCATTGGTGATACAGACTATTACCAAAACAGAATCTAGAGTCATAACTGATTTTTTTAGTGAATTGTATGTAGAACTATTGCTGAGATATACGAGATGTTCAAACGTCTTATTTCTCCATTTAATAATTAGAGTAGCCATACAATGTCAAACATAAAGTTATGCAAAAAGGCTTTTTGCAGATAGTATTAGTAAACAATATTAGAAAATATCAAGTCAATATGACATTTTTCGGCGATGTTTTCCAATTTACCTTGAATTTGACCTTGAAAATGACCTTGACAAATTAGGCAAATTATCTAGTCCTTTTGTCTAGATCCTGATTGATATTTGTATGAACTGTATGAACACAAATAATACAATATTACATTATATATAATCACTACGTTTGAAAACGCACATTTACTCAACACTATCTATTTGCACAACAGTGAAGCAACAATATTTTTGAAAACAAGGAATATGTTTTAGTAAAGTGAAAATACCATACATTGATTGGTACCCTTAATGAATTCAGCTTTTGGCATCACAATGTTATTCTAATTCAGAAAATCTTAATCACTTTGATTTGCTAGTGCTCGTTTAGTAATTTTGGTTTCAGAAACTAGTTAGCATAATGTTCCTATCTGATAAGCAGATTTTGAATAGTTTAACCAAGTTTAATTAACCTAGTAAGCTGTGTGCAGTTGGCTCGAAATAAGACATTCAAACAAATCGAATGTCGTGCAGCTCGACATTGGACGATATATTCAAAAGATCGAATGTTGTTTTCGAACGAATGTCTTCCAATGTCGTATGTCGTGTTGTACGGCATTCGATTTTTTAAATTCGTATGTTGAGCCAACTAGACACAGTTTAATATAATAATTATACACCATTTACAGTGGGTGTAATGTTTACATTGTGTTATACAAGGGTGTTTATCCGTGTTTAGTAGCCACATAAGTATCGTACGGACTGGCGGATGGTGAGACAAAAGGCGACTACAATTGCCCCTTTTGGGAATCATACCAGTATGTAGATATGTCTTGAAGTTTACGTCTCAATAACCAGACATAAAAAGCCATGTAGCTTGAGTAAGACACGTAGGTAAACTCAATAGTTTCAGCCTAGACAAAATTCTGGCTTTTACCTTATATAAAAGAAAGGAATCACCGACAGAATTGGACCATAAAAAGTACATGTACGTATACCCACCCATTCTCGTTCACCAGAGTATTCTTCGTCCGAAACATAGTCTGGGAACTTGACCAACCACTGATGTATGAGGATGATACCCACCTAAAATAAAATAAAAATCATAGGGGATTTTTATAATGGAATAATTGTTTGATTGTACGTATGCATGTACGTATTTAAATGAACAATATTATGTTTTGTAATTGACTTTTGATATGTTTTCATTGATTTATTCACTGTTATACTACTTGTTTTACGGTAGTACGTATGCGTGATGCCCTCGACCAACATCTACCTATTGACGAGGACAATAAATTTTTCTACTCCTTAAACAATGGCAGGAATGGTGAGGATGGATTGGAGAGTGGTCTACCGTCTACAGTTGCGAGTAAGGGAGATAAATATAAGTATAATTACCTTAAATATCACGGTTGTCTCCCTTGTTTTATTAATTCTAGAAGGGAGATAACTTCCAGTATATTATATTTATTCCATATACATAGTTCTCTCCCTTGGTTAAACTATGTATAAGTCTTAACAATTTATAAACTAAGTCTACTCAGTGCATTAAAAAATGCCGACTTTGTGTTACCGATAATGTTTGAAAAGTATTATTGAATTGTATTATGACATAAATTATAAAAAATGCCTGTAAATGTCAATAACATATTTAATTATAATATTTGATATACATCTCGTCCGAATGTTACAATCGTGTGTTAAAAATGATTATATAAAGTCAGACAGGGAAGGCAGCATTCATTTAACCAGTCGGGCACAGAAAACAATAAAAACCCACAAAGCACAATGCTCAACTGAACCAACCGAGCACAGGAAACACAAACAAGGCACAATGTCCAGTCAAACAAGCAAAGATCCGCAAAGTCCAAGCTGTCGAAATGCATAATAAATTATTAGTTTCAGCAACCAAAAGACTGGTCGCCCAAGCTGAATGACCAAGTTTCCACAGCAAAACGACTATAATGCCTAGTTTTAGCTGTCGGACTGGGAAGGCAGTACTCAACTTAACCAGCCGAGCACAGAAAACATATATAATCTTATTTTTGAATATCGCTGGCTTAGAATGAGAAGGTCGTAAGTACGAAAAACGCTATCATTGAGAAAACAAGAAAAGAAACTGACTGAAAACTACTCTTTACTTATGAAAAAAAAACCTTTTCCACTTCATTTTGATCAACATGAATTGTTACGATTTTCATGAAAACAGACTCATAAGAAGCGCCTTGTGATGCAGATTTAAAAATGTAAGAGTCTTGTAAATCTCATATTAAGCCAGCGATATGTCTTTACGACAGATATTACTGTACTTTGTAATACTAGTATAGCACACCATCTCTAGAGTGACCCCTCTTTAAATTTCAACAAGCTCTGTTTACTAACATTATTTATCAGTTGTGTTTTTTTTAGAATCTGCAACAGCCAACACGAATACCGATTGCAGCGACGGTACGTCATACAGATACTAGACCTTAAGCCATGAAGACGCAGGGGTAACTAGTAAAGTAAACAACATACTGTCACAATGTAACACTGGTTCAAGATGTAACTCGCACCTGCCATGTTAGAATCGAAATGAATTGTTTGAAAATCGTGGTAAAACTTTTATTTAGCAACGGTTTGGCGTTAAAAGCCGCAAAGACTGTACTTGTCAGAACTCCAAACCATTGGAAAACACATCCGGCGGTTTTTCATATTTCGTTTATAAAATAATGACTTTGAGATTTCAATTAGTTGTTAGATACCAATGTTTCGAGGTCTGTGAAGTTGGCACGTAGGTCGTACATCGACAGTCAGATGTTTACTCATTTTTATTTGAAATGAATACATAGCTATTATCTCGTTACTACTTGTAGCACGTTGGTCGAAGCTCGCAGGCCGTTGATCGCAGCTCATGGTCCGTTGGTCGCAACTCTTTTCTCGTAGATGTATACTCGTTGGTCGTAGCTCGTAGGTCGTTGATCGCAGCTCTTTGGTCGTCGGTCGCAGCTCTTAGCTCGTTGATCTCTATTCGTTGGTCGTAGCTCATAGGTCGTTGATCGCAGCTCTAAGGTCGTTGATCGAAGCTTTTAGCTCGTAAATTTTAACTCGTTGGTCGCAGCTATAAGGTAGTTAGTCGCAGCTCTTATGTCGTTGGCCGCAGCTCTTAGATGTTTACTCGTTGATCGCAGCAAGAAGGTCGTTGGTTGCAGCTATTAGGTCGTAGATGTTTATGTATAGGTCGTTCGTCGCAGCTATTAGCTCGTATATGTTTACTTGTTGGTTGCAGCACGTAGCTCGTTTGTCGTAGCTCGTAGGTCGTTAGTCGCAGCTCGTAGGTCGTCGGTCGCAGCTCTTAGCTCGTAGATGTTTACTTGTTGGTTTCAGCACGTAGTCCGTTTTTCGTAGCTCGTAAGTCGTTGGACGCAGCACATAGGTCGTTGGTCGCAGCTCGAAGGTCGTTGGTCGCAGCTCGTAGATCGTTGGTCGCAGCTCTAAGGTCGTTGGCCTCAGCCGATAGCTCATTGAAATTTACCTGTAGGTCGCAGCTCGTAGGACGTTAGTTGCAGCTCGTAGGTCGTTGGTTACAGCTTTTAGCTCGTAGACGCTTACACGTTGGTTGCAGCACGTAGGTCGTTTGGCGTAGTTCGTAGGTCGTTGGTCGCAGCTCGTAGGTCGTTGGTCGCAGCACTTAGCTCGTTGGTCGCAGCTCTTAGGTCGTAGATGTGTACTCGCTGGTCGCAGCTCATAGGTCGCAGCTGGTAGGTATTTGGTCGCAGCTCGTAGGTACTTGGTCGCAGCTTTTAGCTCGTTGGTTGCAGCTCAAGGCGGGCGGGTTTCCGGGCGTTCGTTTTGGGCGGGCAGGCAGGCATATAATCATTTACAATTATGAAGTTTTGTAAATTGAGCTGCAACACTAATAACGATTCAGTTAATGAACTCCTATAAATCATATCCATCACTAATTTGCAGTCGCTAAAGAAATAGAAAGAAGTAAAGTTTGAATTTCGTAAGTGCTTTGATAAATTGCATCTCAAGAGATATTGTTGTTGGTATTAAGTCACCCAGCGACATTAAACACAAGCAAGGGGATCATCGACTTTTCAGATTACTTCTAACGGGATGTAAACGATTGAATCAGTTTTAATGTCGTCAGTTACACTCACAGTAACAGTTATAGCGATAAGGTTGAAGATATAGCTCTACATATTGGTGGCAGTAAGCTTTGAAATATTCAAAATACAGTGCAACCTCTGTATATAATCACGTTTTGTGAGCTGCAAATATTGACCGTTGTTCATAGGTTGTTGCTATACAGAGGTTAAATTTATTGTAAATATAGGCTTAGGGAAATTTTGAAGGTGTTGTTATAGAGAGACTGTTGCTCTACAAAGGGCCGCTATGGAGATTTAAGACTGTACATGTAAATGTATGCAAACCATCTTGTATTCAATAGCCTTAATCATGGTGGAGGGGTTCGCTCCTCGCCCTCGTCTTTCAAACACGAAATAAAACTGGTACTGGTCAGTATTTCCACAACTGGCGCTCAGTTTGCATCTCTTCTCTCATTCCCTGTTGACGATGAGTAGATGTCGCGTGTGATTAATATAAGTTGTAGAATTAATGCACTATAGAATTAAAACTTCTATCGCTAAAATTTCTTAAATTAATTTTTCCATTCGATGACAACGAACTGCAAAACCAACCAAATACCTCACGGATGTTTGCTAAAATTATAGTTCGATCACGTATGATTTACATACTCCACAAAGCATGCTTTAAGGAAACTCAGCGCTATTTATAAAAGAAAAACACTGATTGCACCATATCAAGAGTGGTTTTAATTGCTTATTTGCCATAAATCTTTCTTAAAGCGACTATCAGTGGCTTTCTATTACATAAATGCTTGGTTAGGTAGGAAAATTACGTCATACAAAATTTTTAGCCCGATCTGTGAGGCAGCACCTTTAAGAGATCTCACCTCAATCTCCTTTCTTCCCACTGTTTTAAGCAGCTGGAGAAGGCTAACCCAATCTTCATAAACTCACTGTTTATAACTAATCCTCTGATTAGATTTGATTTGTTTTTCATTTAGGAAATGTTCATTCGCTGTCGCCTTTTAATTTTTTCATTAACTTAAGCGACATTATTTCTATTATCGTAAGCAGAAACTGTTGTTAGGTCACACAATTGGATTAAGGGAATGGGTCTTTCAGACAGTTACCATTGAATATAAATTGATCCCAAATCTCAGGGGATCCATACTGGAAGTGCTTCCAAAATGATTAAATTAAGAAAGTATTATGAAGTTCGGATAGGAGCGCATTTGACCGTAATTGGAACTCTTCATTTATGCTTCCTTCTAAGTTGAAATACATGTTCTATTCATGCCACGCATTAGCTCATTTAGATAAATTATGAATTACAGTGTATTAAAATCAGTTCTTTGAAGAATACTTGATTTTGGAGAAAAATTGTATCACGAACAATACGTCATATGGTGAAAATGGGAGAAATGAAATATCTTTTAGCGTTATCATGGTTATGGAACGTTTTTCCTAACCTTTTTAATTTTCTTAACCAACAAACCTAACTAATGTCGGTAACTCTATATCAACCAGTTAACACTCGTCCTTTCACAAGGACCTGCATTTATCTATGTATTAAACGACCGTATCTAAATAGCACAGATGGAAATGGCTTGTCGTGCCAAGGTATTGAACCGATGCATCATTCTAGTCACATAAACACTGGCTATTTGTAATCACATTGGTACTAGCTATTTGCGCAAGTTTTTTTGGGAAGTTGTTTGGATATCTAAATCTAAATGCTAAACAAAACTTTTTTTGTCAGTCAGCTTTCTGCTGAAATATGGCAGGCATATGGGTGCTTCCACCCGTACTTGAACCAGGGTCACCAGATTAGACGACAAGCGTCCATTGAGCTACGGAGGCACACATAACGTGGTCTAATGAATACGTGATGACGTCGTACAGTTTAGGTTCGAATCCCACATTACATTGTAGACGAAACAAGTCACTTCCTCAATACCGAACATGACCATCTGATGTAACCGTGTGGCAATCATGCTTATAAGTACCATTACAAAACACATCACCAGTACAAGTTCGGACGTCATTGTACGCGTATGTAGACAACATGTAGTTGTATACAGTTTACCTAAACTCCCATCAATACAATACATGAATACGTTCATCGTGTTTAAATGTTAAATCATTCACGAGACAGGTTTAACCGAATATAACACCTTTTCCCTACTTTTTCCCCTAATTATTTCATCCGCTAGGTTTCGAGACATCTCTGTTTGGTATAACATATAGAACGATATGTCGGTGCTTTTTGGTGTAGAAAATTAATTCGATCTAGAGGTTGAGGATTTGATGTACTTGTCTATTTACACAAGTTCCTATTGTCACTCCCACATTCAGTTCGCATAATTAAACTCTTCAATCGGGAGGCGTGAAAGGGTGGTTCCAATTTCGTAATGCCGACCGAGGGTATCCGATTTGACCACGACCAAACTTGTCTCTGTGATTGAAGAGTTACGAGAAGTTTAATTTATGGGTTAGAGGTGGTTTTGAAGTTAGTAACATTGTTACGTTAAGGGTAGATGACAGGAGGCTTGAATTTCGGAAGTAATAAATTGAGTTGATTTTGATGACTTGTGACGCGTAGCAAATATTAAACCAGTGACACATGTATTCGGATGAATTCGGAGGTTTCTGTCATATCCAAAGGGACAAACAGGCTAGTTGAAGTTTTATTATCTTGTTATTATGGCATTGTGTATTATGAAATACGATAAATTTTAATTTTAATAAAATGGAGAGAGCCGGAATAAAGTTTTGGACCTGTGGATCGATCAATTCAGTGCCATGTTTTGTAATTATTGGCGATAGAATGTGTTAAAACTAATGATTTGCCAAATAGAACAGGCTAGTACATTAATATATTCAGTCAAGTTAAAAAATCAATTGTTACCACCGGCGCTTAAACAGCAATTGCGAATGTTCATTTTTATATACTTTGAGTTTGATCACCGAGCGAATAGCGTATGTAGGCCACAATATTGGACTAATTAATCACGGGAGTGACATTGTATATGTAATAAGATTACTTCAGCCCGGTGAGTTGTCCTGGGTTCGTGTCAGTAGCGGCTTTATTATTCATTAACTGAATCGTTATTAGAGTTGCAGCTCTATTTACAAAACTTCATAATTGTAAACAAATTATAAACACGTTTACGATTCTCGTAAGTACTTTGATAAAACAGTAGAAAAAGGAGAATTTGACACGATCCTGCACTTTATGCATGAATATATTACAGGGTTATTGTGTTGAAATATAAATTTCCGCGAGTAAAAAGATTATATTAAGTCAGACAGGGAAGGCAGCACTTAACCAGCCGAGCACAGAAAACATTAAAAACACACAAAGCACAATGCCCAACTAAACCGTGCAAATCGGCCATTTAGATTTGTGTTGGTATTACACCTCGAGCGTCTTCATGCTACTCCCGACGCATGGTTTTCACAGAACAAGTGCGTACAGGGTGATCCATTAATTCCGCGTATTAGTAAATGCTTATAACTTTAACATATTTAAAGTTAATATATAAAGAAAACAAGTAATTGCAGAGTTGATTGTAAATTTAGTTCTGATCTATAACAATTGTTCAACAATAGAATCCTTATCTAGAGCAGATGCTCAATTTGACCACCCATGTTCTCTGAAACGAGTTTCAAATGTCGTGTTAATTTCTGTACATGACGTTGTTGCATGTAGCTTAGGTATCCAGCCTCTTTACCCGACGAATCGAATGTTTCATTTCATTGGAGTTATACAACAATATTCCTTATTGAAGACACGGGTGTATTTGGACACACTTTGCAAGTTTTCTTTTCACAACAATCGCAGGTTTTCCTAATTCATAATAAAGTTTTATAATTTCAGAGTTTCGGACATCTTGGAAATACTGAAGTTATATGAATTCATCGATGACGTCAAAACGTAACTTTGACTGCACAATGTCAAATACTTTTTCATTTCAGGATAATTTTGTATGTATTACCTTTCCAACAATACCAAATTTATACGTTTAAGTAAAGAATAAGTTATGGGTATTTACTACAATTACTGTGCGGAATTAATGGATCACCCTGTAGGCCTATGTACATGGAATTGCTTTTTATGCTAATATTAATTATTATCTCACAATTTTGGTGCTGAAATAAGCTAGATCTCGATGTGTGTATGTGTGGTGTTCTCAATATGGAACTGCGCTTTCTTTGACAAAAAAGTTACGTCTCCTTTACTGATAAATTCTTAGTTTTAAAGAACTTTTTATTATAACGGTAATGAGCTGCTTGTGGTCAAGGGAAGAGTGGGTTAGTACTGTAGTAACTAAATGTTGACTTCCAGGAAACCAGGCTCCGATCTCCCGAAGAATCTCAAGTAGAGATCTCATCTCAAATTGAGATTTTGCTCAAATTAGAGTCTAAATTTGAGATAAATTTAAAGTTAGAGCTCTTTAAATTTTACTGTAATAAAAAAGAAAAAGAGTAATGAATATTTTCTGTTTGGAGATACAAATTTTTAGGCTATCCTCTCATCGAAATTATCGAAACGACACATTATTTGAGATAAGATTTAGCTCAGATTGAGATGTTTCGGGAGATCGGTGCCAGGTTGGGCCAACTGACCCCATAATATTCCGACTTATTTCGGATAAAAATTTCGTCACTATTAAACTAACAGAAAATAAATATGTGAAACAAATACCACTCTTGGTGTTGTCAATGAACCATACTAAACTTCTGACTGGCTTTAGGGTGACGAAAGGTTCAAATCAGGATAAATATAAAATAATTATATAGTCAAAGTACAAAATAAATATAGACATCATTAATAGTTATAATCATATGCAATGATATACTAGAAACAAGTCGAGTGTACTTTAAAATAATGTTTGGAATTCTAGGATTTTCTAATTGTGTTTACTTAAATGACAAATTAGCGACCAATCTTAGAATTCAAAATTAGTAAACATTTGTATTGCACAAGCAGCCTTAATACACACAGACCGTTACAATATATACTTAATTAGTACCACCCGACGACATTACTATTAACAATTTGATTCAATCTCGCATTGTCAGTATTGACATTTAAAATGTGCAATTTTCACCGGTTTAACGGTTTAATTTTAAGTGCGAACGATTTCATTCGCATCAAAGTCGGCAACTAATGCAACACATTTGCACACATTTCGTCCCTGGAGTTTTCGACCCGCTAATTGATTTAAGCGCCCTTATCTAAATTGGAGAAATTGTTCAAGTTAGTCTCGATCGATTCATCATTGAAGTCAACCACTGATCGCCCATCAAAAACATTTTGTTCGCATCATATAGGGCTATTTAAACAAATATAAAACCGCATGGAGAGTTTTCTAATGCAAAACGACAAAAACACTTGTTAAAGGCATAAGCGTCGCCACTCAGGAGCTGTCCCGCGGTGAATAACAAAGCCGCTTAGCACATTGACTGTGAAAGGACAATAGTTGCTTTCTGATTGGTTGACGCTCTGATAATAATGGACAAAATTAAACAGAAATGATTTTATGGTGGAATATAGTCCCTTGCTTCTGATTTTAGTCGCTTTCCGGTAGATTAAAGCTTTTACGACGTGGTACAGACTGTTTGAAAGGGAAATATTTTAGCAATTTAAATGAGTTTAAATTCACATCTCTGTATAAAATGGTTTAACTCGGGGCTTTCCTCTGTCCATGAAGACGACTTCAATATATTCACACTGTAACTGATTTAGTTAAAAAAATAAACTCCGTTTTTTCCTTTGAAATGTGTACATAAAATAGCAACTTTGTGCGAAGTGTATTGACATAGCCTGTAAAACAAACATACAAAGTCAATTTTGAACCTCTATTCCGGGAACAAAACCAATTTAGACACCCGCCCCTTTAACTCAGGGCCATCATCTGTGTAAATATTCATTAATATTCAAAACTACGAACATATAACAATCAATTCTACAAACAAAACAGTTCGCGTACTAAATACCCCTGTTGATGTGTCGACATATAAAGGCTATCAGCAGCGTGTAATTTCAAATTGACTCAAATCTAAGAAGACCAACTACGAACTTTGTCAAAGTGCGATTGTAAAAACTATAATATAAATTATGAACCAAATCTAAGTTTAGTGCGGAGCGACTACCATCTATTAAAGAATGTTTCAAACTATAGAAAGCGTAACGAGTCTCATCACATTCCGTTACAACGAAATACTTTTCCATATTGATTATTTATGCACATGCATTCTGATTTATATACTTTATGTGTTTACGTGCATGTAGGAACGTCAAAACGAAATAAAAATGAAAAACTGCCATGCTATTTTTATAGAAAGGATTGATACAAGGGAATCCCAGGCGGTAAGCTTCTGAGTAGGTGTCGTGTTGTGAAGATGTTCAGTTTTATTTTGTTTGTGCTAATGACTTGTAAACTTTGAGGGTTTTATATGTTTTTTGTATACCCTTTGTGCTCTATTGCGCCGAATATGAATCATGCCTAATATGGCTCACATATTAGTTCTATTCGTAAGATGAACAAATACTGCGCCGAATATGGCTCGTCGCTGTACTCACCATGAACCATATTCACTGATACGGTGCCTTTTGCTTCGAATATGGCTCATGTCATTCTTTGTTTCGGATGTTTCTGATTTAAGTGAAATGGTTGTAGCTTTCTACTTTTTAGGCTTGTTTTTCAACTATATTTTTAAAAAAAATAAAATTGATATTTTTTCCTTATCTTCAGCATTCAACCAATTCTACCTTATGCTAAGGTCACAAAGCTCGTACGATATCCGTACTAATTTATCAAATCGTACGAGTTCCCAAGTTTTGAAATCCTAATGGTTTTTGTATGTTCGTATCGTCTGGTCATAGCTCGTACGGACCACGAACTATCGTTAGAAATGCACTTTTACGATATTCGTGTGGTGCTCGTGCGAGTTAAGAAAATCTGTACGATGCTCGTGCGAGTCTTTAGTGTTCGTACGGGCTTTGTACGGACGTCGTGCGAGTTTGCCAAAATCAACTTGTACGGAGCTCGTTAAGAGCTCGTAGGGCAATGGTGACCTTAGCATTGAAAAGTCGCCCGCTACATGTTGTCTTGTTTTCTAACTTTTTTAACACTAGTGTGTTTCTTTTTGTCCTTAAAATGTACCGATATGCATAAAGAGTTCGGGGATTTTGTCGGCACCAGTTATCTTTTATTTTGTTAGCACTGGCTACGTAGATTACATTTTGTTCTTTCAATATAATAAACGTATAGAGCAATTTTAAATTGACTGTAATGAAATTTTACTGGACCAAATTGCAAATTCATGTGATTTGAACTACACACCCCCTGGACATCAAGTCAATCGCGATGTTGATTCACAATACATGTTAATCCTATACAGTAACCTAATATATTAATAAACTTTATTTGTAGGGTGAAAAAGCGCCGATTATTTATTAAGAGTGTGCCTTGTTGAACCGAATATGGCTGTCGAATATGGCTGTCGAATATAGCCATATTCGGTACAATATATTTTCACCCTACGAATAATATATGTAATGATGCGGTCACAAAGCACGAACGATATCGTACGAGTTCACAATTTTTGACATCCTGACGGTTTTTTGTATGTTCGTAGCGTCTGGTCACAGCTCTTACGGACCACTAACGATCTCCGTACGATGCTCGTACGAGTTAAGAAAATCTATACGATGCTCGTACGAGTCTTCAGTGTCCGTACGGACGTCTTGCGAGTTTGCCAAAATCAACTCGTACGGAGCTCGTAAGGAGCTCGTAGGGCAAATGTGACCTTAGCATAAGCCATATTCGGCGCAATATATTTTTCAACCTACGAATATAGCTTACATATGAGCTATATTCAGCGAGAGCCATATTCGGTACCAACGTCAGTGTCTCATCACCGAATATATTGCTCAAAATCAGTATAATGCATTTGTAACCCGCTTTCGGTGACCACAGTTTATCCTATAGCGTTTGTACTCATAATTCAACGAAACAAAAGTTACAAAGTACAAATTGAACACTTTTACATCGACGGTACAAAAACACATTTATCAAAGCGAGTACCACCATGATTTTAATAGGTTTATATCTTAATGAACCGTACGTTCTTTTTTCATTTCAAATGCTAGCTATCGATGCAAATGAGGCATTAACAAATTGGTATGCCTTTTTACCCTCATCTGCTACATTAAATGGATGATATGGTTTAATATATACGGTTTGAAATTTACTCGACGTTTACACGATAAATGTGATTTCCTGCTTTGCCGTGTCCGAATGAGCATATTTTGTGACAGATTTAGTCTAAACAGTATTTTATTGGCTATTTAGATAGTTGCGACGTCAACGTTGCGAAGTAACCATTTCACAAAGAAATGTTGACGGGGGTTTTTGATGGAAAGTTGATGCATACGTTCAAGAGTTATGACACATAACAATGGTACCCGCGTATGCGCGCGCTCACCTGACCACCACCACGCGCTACATGAATGCCGATTTGTTTTCAATTAATCTTTAATGTGTCCGACTTAAGACCATTTGGTCGTCCGAACATAACATGTACACAGGTTTTGGCTATTGTGGTTATATAGCTGATTAAAATGTCATTAAACCCGATTTCGTTTGATAATTTCTATTGAAACTCATTAGACATTTACAAGTACAAAATGCAGATATACAAAGTCATAGAATAATGTTATACAGTTTACCTGAGTGTGTCTCCGTAGCTCAATCGTTAGCACGCTCGCCATTTAATCTGGCGACCCGGGTTCTGATACGGGAGGAGGCACTCATATGCCTGTCATATTTCAGCAGAAAGCAGAAAGCTGACTGGCAAATAAAGGCTGTGCTATGCATATATGGATATAACGCGTAAACTCTAAACTGGCTGTCAATCAGAGAAAATCGCAGAACGCTTTGGACCGAGACTGATCAAGTTCGACTCCCGGTCGTGCCAGGTCATACACGTCAATTAAACTCTGACGACCATGCAGATTTCCCCCCACTTGTGGAGATGTTGTTTATTACTTGTAGAAGGGTAAGTTAGTACTGGTTAGGATAAAGTCTCTGGACACTTGTCTATATGAACCGGTCGTCGTATATATAACTGAAACAGTGTTGAGAAACTGCGTTAAACCCAAATTAAAAACACTAATGGAAAGGTCAATGTCACTGTTAGTTACGGACGCTGTCACTTGATGGATGATCAAAGTTCTGTACGGATACCAATTGTTCGCAGTAGCTTTCAAATCGTGAATTCTGGCTGCTTGCCACCTGAAATATTGTTTGAAACTTCAGACGGTTTCCTGCGTGAAGGCACAACCCGGTAAAGCAAGGCGATTAAGTCAGTCAGGTAAAATTACAAGACGATAAAAACTAAACTTTCAAGTGAAATTAGTCGAAGCGAACGAATTTAAATACTAAAACCGAGCTAAATGTCAATACTGTGGTTATTTTAAACACACTTTCTTAAAACATCGTAAATTATTTGATATCACGCGGAGTAATACGCCGGAAGACGTGACCGTCATCTGGCGGTGTGGTGTATTAATCCGCGGGTGACGAAGAAAATTAGTACCCTAACAAACGGGTCAAACTGCGCTCCCTGAAGCATCAAACGTTTGCACAATTGCACAAATCTCGTGTGACGATCCTTCGACCTCATTTATTCTTATGAGTGTGTTTTCCTCTTGTTCAAGATTTGCTGACACGTGTCCGAAATTGTGACAATCCGAACATAATGAAGTTAAGTGATAGGAATGGCTAATATTAAAATCTGGCTAGACAAACTGAACACAATTAATTCAATAACAGGCATATTTAAATTAGCATCATAGTTTGAGGCGTGTATTTATAGTTGAAGACAGGGGTTCGTGATGACAAATAGTAGTGTTCACTTTTTGTTTGTTTAAAACTTCATTGTTACGCAATCATTTAAGTCGAATTCTGTCTTATTTATATTATAACAAGTTATATAAGTGCTCGAATTTTTTTATTTTAATTAATTGATAGTATCTATTTAAGTTAACCATTAATAAGGGTATGTAAATAACAGCGAAGCTGACAACAATTGTGTTTGATATTTATTAAACATTTTTCATCTCGATTACCGATAAACCAACTTTTGATTTACGCGTGTATATTTAATGTGTTTCAGTATCCAGGCCATTTTTGGACGACAGCATGCAACAAATATGACTTTTGCCAAAATACAATGTTTGCTCGGCTAGTTTTGAAAACATTTGATTTTTTTTGGTACGGAAAGCATGCACACTGTATTGACTACCGGAATATCTCGCTCGGAGACCGGATGGGGTTTGTATCTCTACCGGAGCTATCATAGTCTATAAATTGTCATGTCCAAGGAAGCCTTCCAGCTGGTTAACTAATGATTAGTGATTTTACATACCGAGGGTTGCCTGCAAGACTGCAGTACATCCTTCTTTAATAATAAGCAGTTACGACAGTTTTGCGGGCAACCCTCGAAATTTATTACGTGCCTGTGGGCAATACAATACCAGGATCTGTGACTTTTGTGTTCGACTGACTGAGACAGTCGTAATGCGTAGCCGTGCGATTTTATTCCTGCCAAGGACCTCCGGCTTCGAGTGAGGCTGAGACTATGATAAATCTTTACAATAATGCAAATACAGTACAAACTTGAAAATAAATGACTCCTTGCAAACAATTATATTTTATATTAAGAGCAAGTAACCAAATGTTGAGCATCATTACGAGTAAATGTATTTAAATGTATAAATATTTAAACAATAGCAGAATGCCGCAAATGGATGAAACATAACAGTATCTGATCTAAACCAGAAAATACAAGAACTAATAACCTTTATTATAAGGTCACTGTCAAAAATATGACATTAACACAACACGCGTTTTACTACCCTTTTCTGTTGAAATTGTTGAAAAAAAACCTAAAAAAATATATTTGTGTTAGCTGTTCAAAATTCAGCTCCTCAAATAATATGTAAAGTATGAATTAGATTTTAATTAGACCCAGTGCGATTTCTATGCAGTTCGTTTTTAAAACATGAAAAGAAAATGCCATTGACGTACATACCCCGGTTCGTGAGTAAATAAGATTGAAAAAATACTATTTTGTGTATAAGAGTGATCTCAAAAAGCTTCAAACGCTTTTACGTGTATGTAGAACGTCTATTGGGGCGAAAATAAGCGGCGCTATTGTTAACTTTAGCTGAAAAAAAACTTAGAGCCCCGTACTTGTATGGCGAAGTATGTTCATTTTAACAATAAAAAGAACCGCCGTCAAAAATATAATCCAAAAATATGGCAACACTTTTCTCCTATGAATAGAAATAAGTCTTTGTGTGTCCCGTGGAAAGTGTCTAGAAAGAAACGTTATTTTCAAAGACTCAATAACGTTTACAATGTTAGCAATTCGTCTAAATCAATATACATATAGGGGCCGTATTGTTACATATTTCAAAAACAAAAATAGGTAAATCCAATAAACTTTGTACTGAACGGAAACATAATTTTACTTGGTGCATAAATAAAACTATTACCTACAAGACCGCCGTTAAATCATAGTAAGTGCTTAAGTTTTTTTTGTTCACTTATTTACTCAAATTATTCACCTACGACATCGATTTCTCACTCAGTCATTAGCTAGAGTTTACTTGCTTACTCACTTACTCACCGACTGACTTGATTACTCGTTTACTCATTTACATACTCACTCATTCACTGACTAGCCTTATTTACTCGTTTTCTCATTTGAATGGTCACACATTCACTGATTGGATTATTCACTCGTTTATTTATTTTTATACTCACTCATTTACTGACATGAATATTCAACCGTGTAACCATTTTTATACTCACTCATTCACTGACTTGAGTATTCACTCGTTTACTCATTTTTATACTCACTCATTCACACTGACTTGATTATTCAGTCGTTTACTCATTTCCATACTCACAAAGTCTTATTCACTGACTTGATTATCCACTCGTTAACTCATTTGCATACCCATTCATTCACTGACTTGATCATCCACTCGTTAACTCGTTTGCATACTCACTCATTCACTGACCTGATAATCCACTCGTTAACTCATTTGCATACTCATTCATGCACTGACTTGATTATTCGCTCGTTAACTCATTTGCATACTCACTCGTGCACTGACTTGATTATCCACTCGTTAACTCATTTGCATACTCACTCATTCACTGACTTGATAATTTACTCGTTAACTCATTTGCATATTCACTCATGCACTGACTTGATCTGATCATCTACTCGTTAACTCATTTGTATACTCACTCATACACTGACTTGACTATCCACTCGTTAACTCATTGGCATACTCACTCATTCACTGACTTGATTATTCACTCGTTAACTCATTTGCATACTCACTCATGCACTGACTTGATTATCCACTCGTTAATTCATTTGCATATTCACTCATTCACTGACTTGATTGTTCACTCGTTAACTCATTTGCATACTCACTCATGCACTGACTTGATCATCCACTCGTTAACTCATTTGCATAATCACACATTCACTGATTTGATTTTTTCACTCGTTAACTCATTTGCATACTCACATATTTACTCACTGACTTAATTGTAGACTTGTCTACTCGTTGCATACTCACTCATTCACTGACCTGATTATTCGCTCGTTAACTCATTTGCATGCTCACTGACTTGATTATTTACTCATTTGCATACTCACTCATTCACTGCCATGGATATTCAATCGTTTACCATTTACTTACTTGCATGCTCACTCACTGATATGAACGACAGAAATTCTTTATAATAGTGCTCCTATCAGTTAGCTGCAACTCCCCTTTTAATGAGTCTCAATGTTACGTCATAATGACCAACATACCAACATTTTCTTTGTTAACAGGCGAATTATTGTATTTTCTTCTGAAACCTGTTTAGAATCGTATGGAAGGTCGACATAATATTATTATACTTATACTAGTCAGATAAGGTTCCTCGTGAAATAACATCTTTATTTTTAATATTATCGCAACATATGATATTCAATACCATTATTATATAATTACATGTATTTACAAATGGTGACGTCACTGTGCGTGTTTTATTCTGTTCGCAATAAACTATTTTCTAGACTCGACAATCAATGGAGTTTTTAAATCAAGGAATTTGTGTAAATATAGCCTACCATTTGAAATTTATTTAGTATTGCATTACGATGCGAGTGTTTGTATCCATTTCGCTGCAGAAAGAATTTGAACTATTCTGAATTGATCGTCAAATTGTGACATATGTCCGTTATTTGAAAAGTGCATCAATTTTATTAACGATTAATTGCATTAGGAAAAGTTTTGAATAGTTTAAACTTGTGAAGGCTTGACGGAGATTGCCGAAATGCTTCCCAATGGTTATTTAAGCTTGACGAAAATTGACTAAGTGCTTCCGAATGGTAATTTCAGTTAAACGGAAATTGTCGAGGTGTTTCCATTTTTATTTCAGCTTGACGGAAATTGACGAAGAGTTTCCGAATAATGACTGTTGCCTGACGGCAGTTGTCGAAGGATTCAAATTGGTTATCAAAGAATGTCAGAGTATATTAAAGGTTTTCGGTTTGCGAATATAAGTTTTCCCGATTTGACATCAAGCCAAATAATTCAAGATCGTTACGGAAGTGTGATAATCATTGTTAATCGAAGAGTGAGTGTATTTGAAGAGAATCGATTATTAAAACGATGTTGTTATTAAAAAGACGAAGTTGTTGGAGAGAGGTTGTTGATGAGATGATGTTGGAGAGAGTTTGTTGTTAAAAAGAAAGATGTTATTGAAGTGTGATTATTATCACCGGGTCATTGTTCATGAAGAATGATTGTCATTGAAAGGATATTGTTATTAAAGAGATATGGTTATTGAAGAAGTAGGTGGTATGTATGTAGTAATTGTTATTGACAAATGATTGTTAGAAGAGATGTGGTTAATGAAGGGTGATTGTTGTTGAAGAGTTGTTGTTATTGAAGAGTTATGGTTATTGAAGAGTGATTGTTATTGAAGAGTGATTGTTATTGAAGAGTTGTTGTTATTGAAGAGTTGTTTTTATTGAAGAGTGATTGGTATTGAAGAGTTGTTGTTATTGAAGAGTTATGGTTATTGAAGAGTGATTGTTATTGAAGAGTTGTTTTTATTGAAGAGTGATTGTTATTGAAGAGTGATTGTTATTGAAGAGTGATTGTTATTGAAGAGTGGCTGTTATTGAAGAGTGGCTGTTATTGAAGATGTGTGGTTACTGAAGAGGTGTGGTTATTTAAGAGATGTGGTTATTGAAGAGGTGTGGTTATTGAATAGAGATGGTTATTGAAGAGTGATTGTTATTGAAGAGTGGTTGTTATTGAAGAGTGATTGTTATTGAAGAGTGTTTGTTATTGAAGAGGTGTGGTTATTGAAGATATGTGGTTATTGAAGAGTTGTGGTTATTGAAGAGTGATTGCTATTAAAGAGTGATTGTTATAGAAGTGTGGTTTGTTATTGAAGGGTGGTTGTTATTGAAGATGTGTGGTTATTGAAGAGGTGTGGTTATTGAAGAGTGATTGTTATTGAAGAGTGGTTGTTATTGAAGATGTGTGGTTATTGAAGAGTGATTGTTATTGAAGTGGTGTGGTTATTGAAGAGGTGTGGTTATTGAGGAGATGTGGTTATTGAAGAGGTGTGGTTATTGAAGATGTGTGGTTATTGAAGAGGAGGTGTGGTTATTGAAGAGGAGATGTGGTTATTGAAGATGTGTGGTTATTGAAGAGATGGGTTATTGAAGAGGTACGGTTATTGAAGAGGTACGGTTATTGAAGATGTGTGGTTATTGAAGAGGTGTGGTTATTGAAGATGTGTGGTTGTTGAAGAGGTGTGGTTATTGAGGAGATGTGGTTATTGAAGAGGTGTGGTTATTGAAGAGGTGTGATTATTAAAGAGTGATAGTGATTGAAGAGTGATTTTGTTATTAAAGAGTGATTGTTATTGAAGAGTGGTTGTTATTGAAGTGTGGTTGTTATTGAAGAGTCGTGGTTGTTCAATATGTGTGGTTATTGAAGAGTGATTGTTATTGAAGAGTGATTGTTATTGAAGAGTGAGTGTTATTGAAGAGATGTAGTTATTGAAGGGTGGTTGTTGTTGAAGAGTTGTTGTTATTGAAGAGTTGTGGTTATTGAAGAGATGTGGTTATTGAAGAGATGTGGTTATTGAAGAGGTGTGGTTATTTAAGAGATGTGGTTGTAGAAGAGGTGTGGTTATTGAAGGGTGGTTGTTATTGAAGAGGTGTGGTAATTGAAGAGATGTAGTTGTTGAAGAGGTGTGGTTATTGAATTGAGATGGTTATTGAAGAATGATTGTTATTGACGAGTGTTTGTTATTGAAGAGATGTGGTTATTGAAGAGGTGTGATTAATGAAGAAGTGTGGTTATTGAAGAGGTGTGGTTATTGAAGAGATGTGGTTATTGAAGAGGTGTGGATATTAAAGAGGTGTGGTTACTGAATATATGTGGTTATTGATGAGGTGTGGTTATTGAGGAGATGTGGTTATTGAAGAGGTGTTGTTATTGAAGATGTGTGGTTATTGAAGAGGTGTGGTTATTGAAGAGGTGTGGTTATTGAAGAGGTGTGGTTATTGAGGAGATGTGGTTATTGAAGAGGTGTGGTTATTGAAGAGAGGTGGTTATTGAAGAGAGGTGGTTATTGAAGAGGTACGGTTATTGAAGAGGTACGGTTATTGAAGAGGTGTGGTTATTGAAGAGAGGTGGTTATTGAAGAGGTACGGTTATTGAAGAGGTACGGTTATTGAAGATGTGTGGTTATTGAAGAGAGGTGGTTATTGAAGAGAGGTGGTTATTGAAGAGGTACGGTTATTGAAGAGGTACGGTTATTGAGGAGATGTGATTATTGAAGAGGTGTGGTTATTGAAGATGTGTGGTTATTGAAGATGTGTGGTTATTGAAGAGAGGTGGTTATTGAAGAGGTACGGTTATTGAAGAGGTGTGGTTATTGAGGAGATGTGGTTATTGAAGAGGTGTGGTTATTGAAGAGGTGTGATTATTAAAGAGTGATAGTGATTGAAGAGTGATTTTGTTATTAAAGAGTGATTGTTATTGAAGAGTGGTTGTTATTGAAGTGTGGTTGTTATTGAAGAGTCGTGGTAATGAAGAGCGATTGTTATTGATGAGTGATTATTATTGAATATATATTTATGCTTTAATGTCTGTCGAAATATCTGGTTAATCGAATAATGTTTTCAATTACATCTCAATAATCTCGTTATCCTGCAGATCAAGTACCTCGCATATTTCATGTAATCATGCGTTAAATATATGATCCTGCAACAACTAGTTACAGAGACATCAAAATTGACACTCGTTTTGTGTAACATTCTAACACAACCGATTAGATCGCTATAAATTGTTCAACGAAATTGAAATTTATATTTAATACCAGAATTCAGAAATAACCCTGAAGATTTCGTGAAGATAAATTATATATCCACGTTAATAACCGTCATTTTTTACATGGAAATACAATTGTAAGATGGTATAAGCAGTAGAAAATGTGATTGTCTACCTATGTCGTACACATGTTCAAGCGTCAGTCTGAGGGGTTGGTTCTTAGTTACCGGAAATTCATATAGGCGAGGCCTCCCAGAAGAGGTCGGTCATTTTAGTTGTTGGGTGCATGATACAGAAGATGCACCAGTACCAGAAGCATCACTGGTCCTTTTACGTGCCTGATGTAAAGCATCTTACACGGGACTTCGGTTGTTAGAGTCTCGTCCTTAAGACTGTTAGTAAGTTTAGTTATTTCAGGTTGGAAATACTGAAAAGCATTTCTGTTTCAATCCGACTGGAGGCGGGATCGAACCCACAACCTTCGGATCAGCAGTCAGTAGCTCTTATCACTGGACCCCTTGTCCACCCAACCAGCTGTTAGTTACTACGCCGGCTAGTTATAATGGCTAACTGGTGATCATATGGTAGACCTCCTGGTTCCTGGTTTTAAGTTCGTGGGTATGAGTCTTGTCATCGAAGATGATCAAACTTGTTTCACAATAACATGATGTATACTCAACAAAAAAAGAAACTTTACATTACATTAGGTAAGATTTACATTGACACAACTTGCCTTTTGACAGGTGGGACTTGGGCGGGTCGCTTTGTCGTTAGGTTGTGAGCTAGGCATAGTGCCTTGTATGTTTTATGTTTACTGTGCTCGGCTGGTTAAGTCGAGAGCTGCCTTCCCTGACCGACTTAATGTTATCATTTTCGTTGACTCTGTATTCACCTAACGGTTCCAACCATTGATAAAATTAGTGGTTTGGTATGCAGTCGACTACAGCCGACACATCTTCGTTTAAGAGATCAACACTTTATGCAAACAGTTGACCAAAAACGCAACAGTAAATACGCTCTTATTTTAATCCAAAGGGAGGTAATTTGAGAAATATCAATGTTTGACCCAAACTGCATTACTCAGCGTACGACATTTTCAGTATCAAACTTGTTTTTCTTAACAACAATACGTGTATTGATTTTTACAACATTAAAGAAGGTCAACAGCCCATGAACGGATAGTTTGAATACGCACAATGCTGTTTTAACAAAATCAGTTATTCCGTTCAGTAACGCTGCGTTGTTTTCCCTGGAATTCATCAACGGTGTGGGCAGTTAAAATGTCACGATGTCTGAACTTGGTTATTTTTTTAATGAGCATTGTAATATCAATATATGAATAATATGAAGATTCTTTTTTGGCTCTGTATATAATATATAATTTTGTAGTACGGTAAAACGTCTTTAAAAAAACTTGGTCTCATTGTTGCGTTTGACTTAATTTTGGGATATATTAAAGAGCGAAACTGAAAATAAAGTGGAAATAAAGTGTGGTCTTGTGTTAGAGGTGGTCTTATTTCTGAGGTTTTTATTGTTAACAAGTCATATTCTAAAATGGATACCAAACACATACCAGTTTGTGGTGTGAAACTAACTGCAAGGGTGGAAAAGTGGTTTAGTTGTTAGAGCTACTGACTGCTGATCGGAAGATTGCGGGTTCGATCCCGCCTCAAGCCACATAAAAACAGAAATGCTTGTCAGTGTTTAATTCCCACCTAAAAATGTTAACAGTCTTTCAGACGAGTCTTTAAAACCCGAGGTCCGTGTATCACCAGGCACGTAAAGGAACCAGGGATCCTTCTGAACTGAACTAGGTCATCTTCTGCATCATGCACTACCCCAGTATCCCCAAAAACTAAACTTTGACTAACCTCTTCTAGGGACTCGCCCATAAGGAAATCCTGTGGAGAGGATAAATTAAAGTATATTAATCGAAACAAACTAAAATGTCTGCATTAGTTGTATCTCTGAAATGTAATAAATGTATTTAGTAATATGCACTGGTTGAAACCCAGCAGCCATCGATTGGGGTTGGTCTAAAAAGTGTGCCTAAATTTTAAGGTGACCTTATTTTTAAGGTATTTAAGTAAAAACGTTTGCGGTTCACATTTTCATTTATTTTACATAAAACAAAAAGGCTTTAATATATCAATTAACTTAGCAAAAATGTGTTATCTATTACGATATATTAACTATAACATTTTATATAAACACTAAATCAAATTATATTCGTGAGAATATTTCTATATACGTTCCTGTTTTTATATAGAAATTCCCGAGGACAAACTAACATTAAAATTAATGATATTGCAGGATTTGAAATAATAATTTTAATCAGTAAAAACGATGATTGTATTTATTTGAAAGTTAGTTAAAGTTATCACAAATTGTGTTATCAGATGATGTCCATTGTATTTGATTATGTTCTGATAACATGGAATACATGTATTGTATCGCCGCGTGTAAAATTAATCGTTTTTATTCATTAGGATTTTATCGGTATTTGGATCTAAACAAGACACAATATCAATAATTCCATTGATCGTAATCTTCGAGAGTCCTTTTCAACCTTGCTTTGAGCCAAAATCACACCCAAATACGCCTTATAGTGCCTAAATGATAGGAATTTGAATGCAGCACCACACTGTGGAATAGCTTTTTCGAACGACATAATTCTAAACCAATCAGCTAACAGAACGCATTGAATGCTGAGTGACTCCTCCCATCACGCCCCCTATTATGACAAAGTTACGCCCCCTGTTCATTAAACATGTCCTTGTATAGGAAAGATACGATTTTATCGCTTCCGTGCTCACGAATCCTTCAAATAGCCAAACAAGGTAAATAAATCCGATTAAAATCTTGCCTTGCATAGAGATAGGATGTTTCTATTATAGTGTGATAGAATAAAATGACTGGAGTTGCTACTTTAGTAGGGGTAAGGAGTTTTTTTCTTTTATAATAACAATGTTGATAAAACCTGAAGTAAAAATGCTAATACAAGTTAGTTGTATTATTTACTATCTACGCTATATTTACAAAGTGAATACAAGAATATAAAACAATGATTAATTAGCTTCTTTTCTCATTTGTACTACTCCGCATGTCTATAAGCGAAAACAGCATTCCTCGGCAATAAAAATGGTTTCCTGCGGGAAAGTGGGCGTGATTTTCTTAGATTCCAACACAAAATGTATCGTACTGAAACGATTTTATGCTATGAAGAACGCACAGAAAATTAACAAGGGATGCTGTCGAAAAGATCCGTAATGAAAAACAGACCGTTTGCCAAATTGCTTATCTTTACGAGTAGTATTTGAACGCGTAAGGTGCTAAGACGGTTAATGGGGGTATTAATTAGAATTTATGGCCAACAAGCAAGCTTGCTGGATAGAATGCACACAGGTTTATGCATAGTTTCATCACAATGCGAACCTGATACAAATTCACCACAGTAAAAAACGTGGTTAACATTATATTGTCTTAATTTCAATTGAAAAACAGCTGTAACTGGAAGCGACTACGAAGAAAGACAAACAATAACATATTACACTGAGAAATATCCATGAATCGAATCGAAACCATGATATTTTACTGCATTCAAAAATTTAGAAACGCGACGTTTTAAAAAAATTAATGAGCGTGATAGAAAATTGCAAAATATTCCAACGGTATAATAACTTAGTGATAGTTTTTTATTAAAAACTTGGAACCTGACTAATACTAAAATTTTGACAAAAACAAAGATAATAATATATTATAATATCTGGCAACTATGACATTAATGTTTAGTATAATTAGCATTATATTTTATTTAGGTAGATAACTTCTTTAGGAAACAAATTAAGCCATACATTTAAAAATTTTAAATGTCCAACCAAACTAGGTATACTGTTTCCACATGGCATTCAATAGATTTACTATGAAAAGCAACGAGATGACAGGGAAAGCAACATTCGTAAGATACAACAAGCACAAAACTGAACTGTGACTGAAACACCACTCGACCCACTCCGTCAGCATGCTGCATATCAGTCAATCAAACATGCTCGGAGAAAAAAAGTAAACACACAATAACGAATCACAATTACACCCCGCGACACATCTCAAGGACGACCTTCAACGGATAAGGGGCAATGACAAAAAGTCACAAAACTATTTTTTGTAATTTTCTATTTTTTAAATCGTTACATTTCATCTTAATTTTGTTTCGTTTTCTATTTCGACATTACAAGTAAACCGCGAAGATAGGAGTAAACATGATATACAGGGTGTAAAATTCGACATTACAAGTAAACCGCGGAGATAGGAGTAAACATGATATCACGCATGTTAATTAAATTAACATGCGTGATGATATACAGGGTGTAAAAAAGTTTGTTCTCAAAATTTAAATTCGTACATTTTATCTCAGCTATTTACGCAGTGTACAATTTTGGATTTATATAGTAATAGTTTCATTCAATGCCAGGAAGATTAGAACAAATGACAGATCCTTCAGGAAATGTAACCTTAATTAAGATATTAAATTCTTCTGACGTTAGAAAAATAAACTATTCAGAAACTTAAACATTGAGAGCAAACTTTTTAAACATCCTGTAATTTACCAATATACATTTATATCAAACTAACAATAACTTGGACACAATTTTATAAACTAATAATCTGAAAATCTGAACATTTTAATTGATAAAGAAGGAAATAATGACAGAAAAAAATGAATGGACAAGGTTAATGGTCGGCTTAATTTGGCCCTATGTTCAGTAAAAAAATATGAATGCATGTTCCTATAAATATCAAATAACTAAGCATGCCTATCAAAATTTTCCTTGTCATCTGCAGACAAATCTTCTGCAAATATGTAATTTTTATCCAAAAATGACATTTAAGCCATTTTTTGTGAAAATACACGACGTAAAACCTTTCCAAAAATAAGATGACATTTTAGCCACTTGTTGTGAAAATACATGACGTGAAATCTTCCCAAAAATAAGATGACATTTTAGCCACTTGTTGTGAAAATACATGACGTGAAATCTTCCCAAAAATAAGATGACATTTTAGCCACTTGTTGTGAAAATACATGACGTGAAATCTTCCCAAAAATAAGATGACATTTTAGCCACTTGTTATGAAAATACATGACGTGAAATCTTCCCAAAAATAAGATGACATTTTAGCCACTTGTTGTGAAAATACATGACGTGAAATCTTCCCAAAAATAAGATGACATTTTAGCCATTTTTTGTGAAAATACATGACGTGAAATCTTCCCAAATTTAGGACGATAGTCATGCTACACTATTATATTTTTAGAACTATAGAATAGATTTATAGGAACGTGCATTAAAAAAAAAATTACATGGCCAAATTTAGCCGTTCGTTAACCTTGTTCTTTCATAACTAAGTTTTTGACATTTCTCGCTCACGGTTTTACAATGACTGCTCTGTTATCAGCAACCATGGAATAATACCATTATATGTATAGGTGGATTTATTGATAGGGTAAGAGAGTTATCCAGTGTGTGACAAAAGTTTTAAGTTCGAAACTTTAATTAATTAGAGTTTCTTAATTTCTAGATGACTTATATACACATTTTTGTAGTGTACATGTGTGCCAATGATTAGACACAGTGGTATTTCATGTTGTAATGCATTTTAGATATTCCTGGTCGACTTTCAAAAGTACTGAAACAAAGATCTAAAACACGTATTTTTTTTATCTTTGACTGAAACGAGTTTAAACACCAACTAAGCGAGTAAAATGAAACGAGGCGTTAGAAAGCTACCATCTCTATTACTTTTCATTCAAACTTAACCATTCGTTTTTTTGTAATTAATTAGAGTTTCTTAATTTCTAGATGACTTATATACACATTTTTGTAGTGTACATGTGTGCCAATGATTAGACACAGTGGTATTTCATGTTGTAATGCATTTTAGATATTCCTGGTCGACTTTCAAAAGTACTGAAACAAAGATCTAAAACACGTATTTTTTTATCTTTGACTGAAACGAGTTTAAACACCAACTAAGCGAGTAAAATGAAACGAGGCGTTAGAAAGCTACCATCTCTATTACTTTTCATTCAAACTTAACCATTCGTTTTTTTGGGAAGCGAAAGCCTTTCAAAGGTAGCATTGCCTATTTCTTATTATCACCTTAACGACTTTAGGCAAAACAATGAGTATCCGTAATCAAGTAGTTCAAGAAACTGTCAACATTTTCAATACTGCTACTAGATTTCTCCACATATTTAATTATTCATAATCGTAAAATAAGCTTGGTACTATACTCATCCCCGGGAACCAATTCAGTTTGTTGGGATACTAGTATGATACTATCACTAGAACTTTTTTGTTTCGTCATTTTTACTACTCGTAAATTGTAAAACAAAATTATAGAACACGTATTTAAAGCCTGGTTTTATCATACAAAATTATAGAACACGTATTTAAAGCCTGGTTTTATCATATTAGGGATGTTTCATAGCTAGTGTGTATGTACGTGAAGAGGGATGTCTAAGGTCTAGAGCGTATGTACGTGAAGAGGGGCGTCTTAGGTCTAGAGCGTATGTACGTGAAGAGGGGCGTCTTAGGTCTAGAGCGTATGTACGTGAAGAGGGGCGTCTTAGGTCTAGAGCGTATGTACGTGAAGAGGGGCGTCTTAGGTCTAGAGCGTATGTACGTGAAGAGGGGCGTCTTAGGTCTAGAGCGTATGTACGTGAAGAGGGGCGTCTTAGGTCTAGAGCGTATGTACGTGAAATGGGGCGTCTTAGGTATAGTGTGCATGTACGTGAAGAGGGATGTCTTAGGTCTAGTGCGTATGTACTTTAAGAGGGATGGCTTAGGTCTAGTGTGTATGTACGTGAACAGGGGCGTCTTAGGTCTAGTGTGTATGTACGTGAAGAGGGGCGTCTTAGGTCTAGTGTGTATGTACGTGAAGAGGAGCGTCTTAGGTCTAGTGTGTATGTACTTGAAGAGGGATGTCTTAGGTCTAGTGCGTATGTACGTGAAGAGGGGCGTCTGAGATCTAGTGCGTATGTACGTGAAGAGGTATGTCTTAGGTCTAGTGTGTATGTACGTGAAGAGGGTTGTCTTAGGTCTAGTGCGTATGTAAGTGAAGAAGGGTGTCTTATGTCTAGTGCGTATGTACTATGTACGTGAAGAGGGGTGTCTTAGGTCTAGTGTTGATGTACGTAAAGAGGAATGTCTTAGGTCTAGTGTGTATGTACGTGAAGAGGTATGTCTTAGGTATAGTGTGTATATACGTAAAGAGGAATGTCTCAGGTACAGTTTGTATGTACCTTAAGAGGGATGTCTTAGGTCTAGTTTACTTGTACCTTAAGAGGGATGTCTTAGGTCTAGTTTACTTGTACCTTAAGAGGGATGTCTTAGTTCTAGTGTGTATGTACCTTAAGAGGGATGTCTTAGGTCTAGTTTGTATGTACCTTAAGAGGGATGTCTTAGGTCTTGTGTGTATGTACCTTAAGAGGGATGTCTTAGGTCTGGTTTATATGTACCTTAAGAGGGATGTCTTAGGTCTAGTGTGTATGTACCTTAAGAGGGATGTCTTAGGTCTAGTGTGTATGTACCTTAAGAGGGGTGTCTTAGGTCTAGTGTGAATGTACCTTAAGAGGGATGTCTTAGGTCTAGTGTGTATGTACCTTAAGAGGGATGTCTTAGGTCTAGTGTGTATGTACCTTAAGAGGTATGTCTTAGTTCTAGTGTGTATGTACGTGAAGAGGGATGTCTTAGGTCTAGTGTTTATGTACGTGAAGAGGGATGTTTTAGGTCTAGTGTTTATGTACGTGCAGAGGGGCGTCTTAGGTCTAGTGTGTATGTACGTGAAGAGGAATGTCTTAGGTCTAGTGTTTATGTTCTTTTAGAGGAATGTCTTAGGTCTTGTGTGTATGTACTTTGAGAGGAATATCTAAGGTCTTGTGTTTATGTACTTTGAGAGGAATGTCTTAGGTCTTGTGTTTATGTACTTTGAGAGGAATATCTAAGGTCTTGTGTTTATGTACTTTGAGAGGAATGTCTTAGGTCTAGTGTTTATGTACTTTGAGAGGAATATCTAAGGTCTTGTGTTTATGTACTTTGAGAGGAATATCTAAGGTCTTGCGTTTATGTACTTTGAGAGGAATGGCTAAGGTCTTGTGTTTATGTACTTTGAGAGGAATATCTAAGGTCTTGTGTTTATGTACTTTGAGAGGAATGTCTAAGGTCTTGTGTTTATGTACTTTGAGAGGAATGTCAAAGGTCTTGTGTTTATGTACTTTGTGAGGAATATTTAAGGTCTTGTGTTTATGTACTTTGAGAGGAATGTCAAAGGTCTTGTGTTTATGTACTTTGAGAGGAATATTTAAGGTCTTGTGTTTATTTACTTTGAGAGGAATGTCTTAGGTCTAGTGTTTATGTACTTTGAGAGGAATGTCTGAGGTCTAGTTTTTATGTACTTTGAGAGGAATGCCTTAGGTCTACTGGGTATTGACCTAGGGATAATAATGTCTGTCGCACTAACTATTATATGTCATGCATCCTACGTCATTCAGTACATGTACACATTATGTCTATGTTTTCCATGTTTTTAAATTTCCCCCACATATACAAGATTTTAAGATTTCAACTTTCACATGTATTTCATATTGAATTTCTTAATCATATAGAATCATATAGGGCGTGATAGATACAGATGATATTACACTGAACCATCACTAGCATTATATCGCGTGCTTATGATGAGAAGATCGTAAGTGCGACTTACGACCTCATACGATGCATACATATTTGAAATCTGCATCTAAACGAAGGCGCTTCTTATGAGCCTATTTTATAGAAAATCGGAAGCTACAGGTCAAGTTGATCAAACAGAAGTTGTAAAAACTTGTTTTGCATGTTTCAGTAAAGAACGGTTTTCAGACAGATTTTTCTTGTTTTCTCAAAATAGCGTTTTTGTACTTACGACCTTTTCATTCTAAACCAGCGATGTACACATAGAGAAGAACGATAATTAACTCAGCTCATTTTAGCTTAATACTAGATTAGGCGATACCAAATCGTTTTTTCGTTTAGCGCCCACCCTAAGTTCGTACACCTATTTAGCTATCCCGAGAGATAAAACGAAGCCTTCGAAAAAACCGACTTCTTTACTCATCATTATTTGGCTAACTAACATAGGTTTCATGCAGTTTCAATCATAATAACTTACGGAAAAAACTGATTACGTGTTTGTGTGAAATAAAAAAACCATCATGGGCTTAAATTCAGAGTCAATGTTTACTATTACACACACTTGTTACAAATCTCTTTGAATTAGAGCAAAGGATTTGCTAAAATGTATCGATGAACATTTATAACTCAAACATTGTTGTGTTTTCCTTCTCAAAACGCCCAAACCTATCAGTCCTCGGGCGCTAAACAAAGAAACGATTTGGCATGGCCTTACATTACCCCGCCATACATTTAAAGGGATCTATGTCAGCCGTTGGCGAAAGTGTTTTTTCTGGTATCGTTTCAATCGTCTTGTCCAGCTCTGCTTGAAGTGTCCTGCGTCCTTGTTATAGGCCAAACACCAATTCCAAAACGACGTATGACGAGTTAAACTTTTTACACTTTAAACTTCTAACCATTTTATTTGTCAATGAGTCTGTAATATTAAAAGTTTCAGGCTATGATTTGTTATTATCTTTAACTCGTGGCCATCGGTCACTTGATCTGCCAACTGTTTGTAATCGAGCTCAAGTGATTCCGTCACAAGGCTGCTCGTTAACATTTTGAAACATTTACAACTTTTTCTTTCGTGGAAATAGTTATTTCCAACTATTATATTACAAACAACAATGTACTTGATTACGATCAGAACTTTTTATTTCGTTAAAATTCACGTATTTGTACAAAAGATGATATTAAATGACCCTTTTCTTCGAAGGAATTTCACTGTCACACGTGGACTCTGGAAGTAAAAAATATGATATAATTATTATTAAAACATATGTTTATATTTATACTAAAAGATGACAGTCCAATCGTCTAATATTAAATGTACGAGTAATAATGCAAGCTGGTAGCCAGGAAATATCATAAAACTATCTTGGCAAAACGTGGCACAAACTATGATCCATGAACGTTCATAAAACTATTTTGTATATTTACTATTTTGACAAAACCTGGTTCATGTAGCATTTATTACATGTACATTTCAAACAGGCAACATGGTTAAATATGGTCAAAAGCATTCCAAACGCCTATAATACCCATAAGACTGTAAACTACAAGCTGAAACCCGTTTGATCAAACGTGGTACTATGTACAATTTATTGAATATACAGGGTGTTAAAAAAGTTTGTTCTCAAAATCTAAATTAATTCTAGATTTTAGCTGAGCTATGTAAACAGTGTACAAATTTATTTTCTTACTCTAACAGCTTCAGTTAATGTCCGAAAGATTGCAAAAATGATAGAACCCTTTGGAATTTAACCTGAAAACTTTACATTCTTCTGACGTCAGAAAATATTTTTTAATAAAAGTATTAAAACTTAAAATTTGAGAACGAACTTTTTTAACACCCTGTACATTACAAACGGCCAACTCTTTGCTAAAACTATTTTGTTGAAAACGTGGTACTAGAATCTGGTTAATGTATATATTTACGAACTAAAATAAAAACTATTTTTGATAAACCTATGATGAAAAAGAACCTGAGACCTACATTATATTGTTTACTGTAAAATCATTAAAATCATTTTCGCGGGAATTAAATTTCGCGGATAAAAAATGTAATTTAGTGGTTTCTTAAATTCGTGGATTTAACATATTGAACGAACACTCTCTTGTTTGCGTATTTTGCATTCAATTATTATAGGGGAGTTAATTTCGCGATCTAGTTCACTCGCAAAATCATCCGGAAATTTAATCTACCGCGAATAGTAATAATTTTTAGGTATTTATTTCTGAATTATCAGCAGTGAGCTTTTATATCCTTACTGTGTTCTCATGTCGCTCATAACTTCTGCCTGACTTCAAGATTAGGATATCATATTGTAAACTCACACAGACATATAAGACGTAGATTGTCGGGCAAATTAAGTAACATCAAATACCACATACGGTTGTTGCGGAGTATATATTCCTTCTATATGGCAATAATTGCTGAAACCGAGGTTATTTAATACTTTTGAAATAAGAAATTAAAACACATTTTATAATAAACCTCTGCAACATCAAACACAAATAGTCAAATTATTTATTCCGTTTCCTAAAGAGATGTGCAAAATTAAAAAAAAACCGCAAAACAATTAAATGTGCACAAAGGACATAGAGCTACATGTACGTGTATAATTATGTAGGTATCAAATGTTATAATCCTTGTGGTGATGGTGACTGGTGAAGCTAGTATGTTGGATACAAAACGACACAGATTGAAGTTGAAAATGGGCTTCATTTATTAAAGCCAAGAACTTTATATACAGTATAAGTTCTTAAAGTCATATACTCATTCAAAAGAGGCAAAACATAATAAAGCCTAAATACAGTATATGACGTGATCGTTTAAAATACAACATAATTATACTCGTATGGGCAGAAAAAAGCGCCACAGTCAAGCTTGCTTGATGCACGCTATATATGTCTCATTCTACGTAAAGATGATTCTGTAATTATGTAATTTATAAGCCGACTTAGCTCAGTGGTAACGCACTAGGGCTGTCAATCCAGATGTCGTTTGTTCAATCACTGGCATCGGAACTTGACATTTCTGAAATATTTATAATATTTACCGTTATATCTGGCCGTGTGGTCTGCAAAGTATCTAGAAGTGCCAGGTGCTTTACACCAGGCAGATTAAATAACCTCTGCAGAGCCGGACATGTCTGTATTTAATGTCTCTCTCTCCCTTCGGGGACTTTCTCTCAGTCTGTCCCTCTAGTCAGATCATACTGTATCTGCACTGGTAGAGGATGCACCTGCGCCCTTGTGGCTGCAACATGGGTAAAGTGCCTTTGAACGTGCGTTCGCATGAAGAGGGCGCTATATAAATCAGGGGTGGTATTCATAAAGCATCTTAGCAGAAAACTTAGAAATTTCTTAAAATCTAAAAATGTTATTAAGTGTATCAGCCAAGAAGCAAGATCAAGATGATTAATATTTTACATAGTTTTGAAGCATTATGTAAACAGCTTCTATACTCACTAAGAAAACATGGATTATACTTTAAATTGAGAAATGAGCTGCGCAAATTTGGACTAAAGTCAAAATATTTAAGTTGTCACTTAAGATGCTTTGTGAATACCATGTGTTTGTGCCATTTCTAGCTAGGTACAGATCATTTATTTAGGTGCGTCACTTATATACGAACAATATGATATTAACTATTACCTTTCTTATTAGTTTCAACATTTTATAAGAAGTAGATCAGTACCTTATTCACTAAAACACACTCGTACATACATTATCTATTTAATTAAGAAAATAATAAAAGAAAATGAAATGCTATGAGACGATACATCTAGAATCTTAAATAAAAAAATGTTAGTTCAAAGTGAAAACTCAAAAACGTTTCTGTAACACGTGTACCCCAGGATAGGTGGGAGGTTGCGGAACGCACGTGTGTACTCGTGTACACATGTACCGGTACGTGTGGTTACACATACATGCTGTCTATGTACTCGTTGCGATGGGAGTCTGGTTATGGAGTTTATTTCGGACAGATTGTTTTAGCAGATAATAACAATACGACTCATTTTATGCACTGAGTAACCACATAATCCGCTCACCCCAGTTCGGTGGCGTCAAGCAACTCATTTAGTGTTCACATTGTTGGCTTAGAATAAGAAGGTCGTTAATGCTACTTACGACCTTATAAGACTCATACATATTTGAAATCTGCATAACAAGGCGCTTCTTATGAGCATATTTTCATGAAAACCGGAACTGGTCATGTTGACTAAACTTAATGTGGAAAAGCCTGTTTTCCCATAAGTAAAGAGTAGTTTTCAGACCCTTTTTTCTTGTTTTCTCAAAATATCGATTTTGTACTTACGACCTTCTTATTGTAAGCCAGCGATATGGCGACAGTCAAGATTTTAGAACTTTTCTCTTGTAACGAACTATACTACAGTACTTATTAACACGTCAGCAGAACTTCACGTGTATGATACATGTACATTCACATGTGTTCGCAGTCACCTGGATTAAACACCCGCCTGTCTGAAAGATTCATTTAAACATTTAAAGAAACCTTGGAAGACACAAATGTATTGATTTGGATATTTCATATAAAACATGTTAGTTAATTCATGACACAAGTTATCATTGACCCATCGCTTAAGGAATCTGTTAGTAAATGAGACTTGGTTGTGATTTTTTGGCTATTTTTAGTGCACTCCCCCTAACAGAATAGCCTCCATTTTCCCCAAAAAGTAATATTTTCCCCAAAAGAATGCATATGTTCCCCCTTTTGTTCTCGCTGGTTTAAAAGCAACTAAAGGTATGGCTGTTTTTATGTCAAAACAATAGATTTTCAAACTGGCAAAAGTCGTTGCTACATATGACTTGAGTTTAATCAGTAGAAAAAAGCAAAATATGGTCAATTAATAATCAAAACAATCTTTTTTAATAATTCCCAATTTTATGGGCACAGGCTGCTTCATTTTGTTCAAGAAAAATCACTGATAGGAGGTTTTATACAAAAAGGAATTCTTGTGACTACCGCACTCTGCTGTTTCTGATAAATGTCGACTTCCCTGTACAATTTGTTCATCATCCGTTTGACAAAATATACTTGAAGATTTTCACAAAAAAATTAGAGTCAGCTTTTTCCACCCGTGTACTTAGTCACTTGGTTTATACTTTCACCTTTTACATGTACTCGTGTTCTGTCTTTAACTTTAAACACACTTTTCTCTATATCTAGTTTACCATGACAGTAACAGTTTTTTTATCAAAGAATATAAAAATAGCTGACGATCGCAGACTTTAAGCAGACGCGTGTCGTTCAGTATATAAACTTCTTATTTGACGACCGAATTTAAATCCCCATAAAATATGATATGCGGAAGAAGCAATTTTTAGCATAAAATGAGGGGACCAATTATCAAATATGCGTGAAATTATTTTCTTCAATAATCGTTTCTTTCCTTCAAATGGTCTGTTGGTAATCTTATGATCACCATAAAGATCAAACGATTTGAAATTATACCGGCAATGTTTTTATGAGATTTTAATTGACTTGGACTCAAGAATCAGTGAATTTAGAAAGTTGGGATGATTACACATTTTGAACGATGACCACGATATTAAAACAGTAATCCATTTAAACACTGGTTTGTGACAGAGTTTATGAATGAGAATATTATCCTGGCGACATGTTGGTCCTTAATTTCTGATGAATGAAACGAACGGGGACGTTTCCTAGCACCAAGGATACTCTCCATACAGACGACAGTCTCGGATCAAAGTTTAAAATTGTTTAGATGCACTAAAAACCGAATAATAAAAAGTAAAACATACTAATTTTGATGTAAAGCATCAAAGACGGCGCATAAAGCAGAATAGTATTTCTTGAAAATGTAAAGATTATTAGTTGGACTTTCTAGGAACTTATCAAGTTTCATTCTCACTGAGTGGAGTAGAGCAGGAAAAAGGTTTAACAATAATGGGACAGATTTTTTTTTTCAAACGAAAAATGTCTTAATCATGTTATCATAATCCTCGTTCTGTATTTTCAGGATATACACCATCCACTAGGAGGCGCTCCACTCGCAATGCTCGCCGCACAGTGCAATAAAATAACGTCCAAATCACCGCCGCCATTGGCTGATGCCGCTGTGGGCAAAGGCTTCTATCCATGGAAAAAGCCAGAACCATCCTCGGATCCCTCGAACTTTCTGCTGGTTCCACAACAACGCAATCCTTCATTCTCTTCTACGTCATCACCGAGTTACGTCAGAGCCAGTACTACCATTAGCGGAAGTAGTCCGTATGGAAACGAATTACTGTATCCGACAAGTTCTGCTTCCGGTTCTCACGCACAAACAGATTCGCCCCAGCCATCGTCGTACTTACCTAAAATGCACAGCGATTCATCGTGGGCCGATAGCGGAATAACTGGAATGTATTCAAGAGTTACGGGTGTATCAGCCCAGCACTATGATACTTGGCCATTCAGTCTGGGTACGAATTTGAAATCAGAAGTCGCGGGAGCTGTTAATTCCGTGGCGCCATATTGGGACTTGCATGCTGGTACTGGAAATCTATATCCGGACATGACGTCATCTTCTACCGGATTGCACTCACAGGTACCAAGTTACCCGGGTGATTTAAAATTAGGACATTCATTGAGTACTGGCTCAAATTCGTTATTTTCATCTGGACAACAATTATTTCAAGATCCATATAAAGCCATGTATTCATCAAGCAATGACTTAGGCGCCAGTGCTGTCAACCCGTTTCTATCCAGACCCGGGTTAACAAATATACCCAGCCCTAAATCCTCTAAAAGATATTCTGGTCGTGCAACCTGCGCATGTCCGAACTGTCATGAAGCGGAGCGTTTGGGTCCTGCAGGCGCTCATTTGGTGAAAAAGAATGTTCATAGTTGTCACATACCCGGATGTGGCAAGGTTTACGGAAAAACGTCTCATTTAAAAGCCCACTTACGCTGGCATACGGGAGAAAGGCCGTTCATATGTAATTGGTTATTTTGTGGGAAGCGATTCACACGCTCCGATGAATTACAGAGACACTTACGGACACATACGGGCGAGAAACGATTCGCTTGTCCGGTTTGTAACAAAAAATTCATGCGCAGTGATCACTTAAGTAAACATGTAAAGACTCATAGTGAAGGTACTAAAAAGAGCGGAAGTGACTCCGAGGAACAAAATAGTCCTGATGAAAATTCTGGATCCAAGACAATGGAAAATAAATAATAGAATACAAAAACATCGTGGGTGAAATAATATGTGTTATGTTGATACATGTATTAAATAGTGAACGTGTTTAAAATGACTTATTGAGATATTTTAAGCAATCCGAATTTTAAAAGCTACTAGTTAATCAATGGTATTTTATTTAGTTGGATAGGAAAATAGTACCTGCGTGGTTGATAGGAAGTGGAAATATACAGTTATTATATTTTCTTGCTTTTTTCTACTGTTATGATAATATAGAACATGAACACTGAGATTGTTATTGTATATTTCTTCATATTGTTTGGACATATTAAATATATAAAAACTAGACTTTCAACTTTTCTTGATTTTAATAATACTGTTTATGATAAAATAAGCACACGAAATCATATTGGACTGTTATACACAAGCTGTATATTGTGTATGCTATATGCGACATTAGCGTAAGTTGCATGTGCTATATTCGACATTAGCGTAAGTTGCTTGTGCTATATGCGATATCAGCGTAAGTTGCTTGTGCTATATGTGACATTATACTGTTATTGACTTATGTTGAGGTGAATATGATGTTTTGTTGACCTGAAAAAAGTGATATTGACCGATGACGAAGTCACTTTTTGAAGGTCAACTTAACATCATATTCATCGAAACATAAGTCGACCACTATTATATTGTGTACCATACCATACGTCAAGGAAATAAAACCTATTTGCTCTTTTTAAATTATAACAACTTCAGCCTCTCTTCAGAAACAAAAGACGACTCTTCAAATGTTCTAGCTAACAATGCTCTCCTTATGTATATGTATTAGAGAGTATCAGGAACGTATTTATTAACGGCATTTATCATTAATGGCTAGGTCAGAGCCTATAAATATGTAAGAGCAGATGTAGGCCAAATACTACGGGAAATAACGTTACGTTGTCTGGAACGTTATACCGCAGGAAATGTAGTCACGCCATAAAAAAGTAATATCCAACCAGCCTCGGTTTCGGGAGGTGTATATTAAAAATTATAGACCTCTCGTGCAGGCCGTCTAAGCCAATCAGAATCCTTGTTACATAATAGGTATACAATATTAGCGTAGGTTGCATGTGCTATATGCGATATTAGCGTAAGTTGCTTGGGCTATATTCGACATTAGTGTAAGTTACATGTGCTATATGTGACATTAGTTATATGTGGTTAATGCTATATGGTGTGTGTGTTATATGTGATATTACTGTATGTGTTATGTGCTATTATGTGTGTGAGCTAAATGCGGCGTAGGCTATACTATAAGTTGCGTGGACTATAAGTTGCGTGGACTATATGTGGCGTGAACTATGTGTGGCGTGATCATAAACCTATTCATGTCGCAGAAAGCACATATCCCATATATCACTCGCAACATATAGCACACACCCGCATAACACTCGCCACATATAACACTCGCCACATATAAGACACATACCACATATAACACTCGCCACATATAAAACACTCGCCACATATAAGCACACACCACATATAACACTCACTACATAAAACACACACCACATGTAACATTCGCCACATATAACACTTGCAACATATAACACTCGCCACATATAACACTCGCCACGTATAAGACACATATCACTAATAACACTCGCCAAATATAACACTCGCCACATATAAGACAATCGCCACATATAAGACCATCGCCAAATATAACACTCGTCGCGTAGAACACTTGCCACATATAACACACGCCATATATAAGACACTCGCCACATAAAAGACACACACCACATATAGCACTCTTCACATATAACACTCTTCACATATTATAACACTCACCACATATAAGACACACCAAATATACCACTCGTCACCTATAGCAAACGCCACATAAAAGATACACACCGCATATAGTATAGCATGCATCACATTTACTAGTAGCACATAACACATATATCACACGCCGCAAATAACACATGCCACATAAATTTTCTGGTAATGCATACTCCACATATTCTAGAAGTGCATTACACATTTAGCATACGACGTACATAGCACATGTCACATATAGTTTAGAATTCACCACATATACTAGCAGCACATAACAAATATAACACCCGCCACATATAGCACATAACACATAATTTGTATTTAAGCATATGCCACATGTACTAGTAGCACATAACACATAAAACATGTCACATATAGTATAGCATTCGTCAAATATCGAACATAACAAATGTAACACTCGCACCTATAGCACACAACACATATAGCATATACAAAATATAACACACGCCGCATATAGCACACAACACATATGACACACGCCATGTATAGAACACACCACATACATACTATATTATAGCACATACCACATAAAGCACACAACACATATAGCACCAGCTACATATAGTATAGCACATACCACACATATAGAACATAACACCACGTATTGTATAACACACCCGACATATAGCACACATCGCATTTCGCACGAGCTACATATAGTATAACACACGTCACATATAGTATAGAACATACCACATATTGCACGAGCCTCAAAATAGTAACACATCACATATAACACTCGCCACATTTAACGCACGCCACATATAGCATATGCCACATATAGTTTAGTACCCACTCGCCACTTGTATATTGCACACGGCACATGTAGTATAGCACATGTCACATATAACCTAACACGTACATGTATAGCACAACCGTTATATATTTCAATCAACAAATATAGCACCATGGCATATAACGCTCGTCACTTACTAGTACAGCTCAACCACATATGGTACACGCAACACATAGCATAGATCATGTATATTATAGCAAACGCCACATAGATTATTGTTCACGCCACACATAACGCACAACATATATTGCATCCGCCACACATAGAAACCACTATATATATTAATCAGTAGCCGCATATAGCATAGCAGGTATCTCATATAGCACACGTGGCATACAGCTAATATCGGATATCCTTTCCGCTACAATAGCGTACTAATGCAGACTGGTTGGGATGGCCATTTCGGACTTCCATAGTTTACGGCCTAAATTCGGATATTTCACTGTCATGGATACACATGCATCCCAGACTAAAGAAGTCACTGTCACATCGTCATTTCCGAGAACTTTTTGACGCAATGTTGATATTTTTGCCTACTTTCATTTTCGGTCGGGTGTGTAGCATCCGGGTGTATCGAGTTTATCTTAGTGCTGCAAGTCACTAAGGTCTCAGGGACCTAGTGAATTTTAAGAAGGCCAGAAAAAAATCCTGGTAGTACTAAGGATATAATAGATACACATATAGCATATAGGCAGCAAACACAGCAGTAGTAACAACAGCATGCTCATACTATCACTACACCCACACTCAACACCATCATTGTCGACATTGGTAATTTTATAACAATCGTCTCTATCATCACCACCATATATTGTGTTCAACATTACCGCCATCATCATCATCATCAGCAGCAGCAGCGGTGACAACAGTATGATCACCAACACTATCATTACTGTCACATATCGTGTTCAACATTACCGCCACCATCATCACCAGCAGCAGCGGTGACACCAGTATGATCATCAACACTATCATCACCACCACATATCGTGTTCACCATTACCGCCATCATCATCATCAGCAGCAGCGGTGACACCAGTATGATCATCAACACTATCATCACCACCACATATCGTGTTCAACATTACCGCCACCATCATCATCAGCAGCAGCGGTGACACCAGTATGATCACCAACTCTATCATCACCACCGTGTTCAACATTACCGCCAACATTATCAGCAGCAGCGGTGACAACAGTATGATCACCAACTACATCATCACCATCGTGTTCAACATTACCGCCATCATCATCAGCAGCAGCAACGGTGACAACAGTATGATGACCAACACTATCTTCACCACCGTGTTCAACATTACCGCCATCATCATTATCAGCAGCAGCGGTCACAACAGTATGATCACCAACACTATCATCACCACCATATGTCGCGTTCAACATCACCGCCATCATCATCATCATCACCAGCAGCAGCGGTGACAATAGTATGATCATCAACACTGTCATCACCACCACATATCGTGTTCAACATAACCGCCATCATCATCAGCAGCAGCAGCGGTGACAACAGTATGATCACCAACACTACCATCACCACCACATATCGTGTTCAACATTACCGCCATCATCATCATCATCAGCGTTGACAATAGTATGATCACCAACACTATCATCACCTTCGACGATGCTGCTTACGAAGATAGTGATTAATGACGTCGATGATGGTGATGATGGTTAATGATGACGATGCTGCTGTTGATGATGATAACAAGGCCGTGTGTTTTATTTGAATTCACAGAACTTCACGGTTTAACGATTAATAAAGTTGATATTGGGAATTTTTTACATTGCGTTCGTGAAGTTGAAATGTCACTATCGGTCTTTCATACAACATCATAAAATTCATTTGATCATCGAGTATTTCGTGTTATCAATCATTATGTATGATATCATGAAACCATGTGTCAGTTCAGAGAAATCCCCCGAACACAAGACATGTTAGCCTAGCAATTCCAGGACAATAAAATGTCAAAAACTGTCAAATTCTGTCAAATCACAGCACTACAGTTGTCATAGTTGTGTCGTTTTAAACACGGATAACAGAGAAAGGCCAAAATGTTTCCAGTGCCAGAACTATGAGTCATGTCATGTTAGTTGTTGTGGCTTACTGAGTGTGAAGAACAAGAACCAAGTATAGGTACAATAGTCTAGGACCGGAACAACTCACAACCGATCCGAAGTTGGTAGATGTATGTATACTTGTTCCCACATTGTCCTTGTAGACTTCCGCAATTTCTAAATGTGACTCTTCATGAGTGTAGGTTGTCGTTTAGACACAGTTTTAAAAAAGGAGTAAAGGGTAATGTACCCAACATTCGAAGGCCACTTCGTTCAGTCAACCTTTGACATACTAATACCAACCATGGTAATTAATGACTACTGTATACTATTGTAATAACGTGTCTTGCTGGTGATGAAAAACTAACTTACGTAAACAAATAACTATTTTTATCAGAGTCCACTAGGAATCTATGGATACACGTGTCCTGGCCAACAGTCTACATACAAAAAGTACTTCCATGTCTAGCGGAACACAGTCATCAGTTTACTAAATATTAATAATTTGTATAATAATTATTATTGAAGTTATAATAATAAACCAAACCGTTTATTTAACGAAATTAAATATTTACGTTATTCATTTGTACAAATATATATACTTATTTACGACGAAGCCTTCACATTAACGCTTTTAATTATTGCTAGACAAAATATTTACCTGAAATCAGAGAGTGTTACATAGCAATTATATATAACAGGCAAACAATGCATCAATCTTTAACTTTAGAAATAATTATGTATTATATACGATTGAGAACATGCTGCCCAACATGTGAAGCAACAATCCCTAATTGGCAATATTAAGGCACTGTAGATTATTTGCTTTTTTCATATGACACACGACTGCGTTAAATCTTGTTAAAACAAACTTTTTCAAATCCTTTTCAACACTTTTTTTGCAATTTTACACAGTGGTCAGTTTCCCTATACCGATATTCTGATACATTGATGCATTAATACAACGATATATCAATACAACGATATACCGATATACAACTATATAACGATATAGAAATTCAACGGTATTCTACCACACCGATATTTCACCGATATATCAATACATCGATATATTAATACACCGATATCTAAATACAACGATATATCAATACACCGATATACCAATACACCGATATATCAATACAACGGTATATTAATACACCGATATATCAATACATCGATATTTCCATACAACGATATAACAATACATCGAGCAATTTATAAATACGACAGTATATCGCTTTATTGATATCTCAACACATCGATATGCTGCTATACTGATACAATGATATATCATTACACCGATACACTGTCATACCGATACACTGATACACCGATATAACGATATACCAATACACCGGTATACTGGTACCACTGATAACCTTGTCCACAAATTCACCACCCTCGTTTAAGTTGATTTTTTATTAAGTAAAAGCAAGCTTGCACTTTTACTTTCATTTTTGGAATAGGAATAAATGAAAATATTATTATAGGAAACGCCATATTTACAAGACGTCTCCCATCACTCATGTCTCTAGACAACACTTGAAAACATACTAACTTCCCGATCGACCCACGTACAAAACGTTACATGCTTAAGAAACCGGGACGTTAACGGCTTGAGATGCATTTAAGTTGAACTTTCAAATACATGTACACGAATCTAATATTATATCCAGTTAATGTGCCTTGGCATTATCGTTAATTTATATTCCTGAAAACTAAAAAGAAACTTGCTATTTTGAAGTACATTCAGACGATAAAACTATCATTTACGCTATTTTAGGCAATATACATTAATAAAAATTTTGTTTCACTTCCATGTTCAAAGACTGCTTTTTGATTACAAGAAATGTGTGTAATATACACATGAAAGTTTTCACGTTAAAGTAAGTTGAAAGATTGCAGAAATTAACAATTTTGAGAATAAAATAAAAAAACGCCAGCGTTTCATTAGAGTGTATAAATTAATTTCATTTTCCCAATTTTCAGATCAAAAGATAATAAAATTTGTCTTTGAGTTAATAAACCACGCATTGGCGCCGGAATAGTTTTCTTTAAAAAAAAGGGTTCAGTAGATATTAACATGATATGTAGAATAGTGGAGGAATATACGTGTTATATCATAACGTAAAAAAAAGAAAATAGAAAGTAAATAAGAGAAAAAAATCTCTTTGAAATTCGATAGGGTTTATTTTTCTTAGCGTAACTGAATAAAAGCACTCCGCGTATGAATATTATCAGTGCATCTACCGAACTAATTGTTTTGAGAGGGTAATAATTATATGACAAGCGTAATAATTAGCAAATTAACAAGATAATCAGTTCTTTCACTAATGAATTCTTTAGTTAGTTAAACACTAAGATAACTGTTGATAATATTACACTTATACATTCCTCGTTCTTTCTGATTTCCATATGTTAGTAAATGATAAACGATGCTTTGTATTCGTTAGGTTAATTGTTTGTTTCTTAAATACAAATACTAAGGCATTATAGCCTTCATTTGGCAGTCAGCTTTCTGCTGAAATATGACGGCATATGAGTGTCTCAACTCGTATTTGAGCCTGGGTCTCAAGATAAGACGACAAAAGAGATAACCATTGAGCTACGGAGCTACGATGGATGAAAGGTAACTCAATTATTTTAGACAGAAGTGTTAGCCAGATAGTTCATAATTTGAGAAGTGGCCCTACATTACTTATTGCTTTCCGGACTGAAACAGGTGCGTGGTCAACTGATCCTCCCCAGCCTGATTGGCCAATTGCCTACTTCGAACATACATTGTAGTGTGATACATGTACAAGGAATCCAGGAGCGAAACCCCAGCTCTTCCAGAATATTCTGTTAGGGTCTTTAACATGCATGACCTCTGCGTTACTAACCAGACCATCTCTAGCAGTTACCTGAGCTGTGGACAGTGATTGTATACCCGGTAGTAAGCTCGCAATAAAAACAGTGGTTCCAGGTTGTTCTCTTTTGGAAATTATATTCCATCTAAAACAGTAGCTCTAATGCCCGGAACACCGTTTGACCTATATACAGTATTGTACTTTTGTAGTAGTGATGTTCTGGCACGAACTCCCTTTAATACGAACCATGCATTTATAGCATACTTTATTATCAGCACCGATGTAATTAAGATAAAATCAGGGGCGCTGAAGGCGGTTACATGGTTTTATATTAGAGGGGAGTAAACTATGCACGGGGCGTTTGCTCCTTGTTCAAGGGGTTTGGCAAAAACGCCCCAGAAATCAACGGCACCTTCTCACTGATAAACAACACTCACTATCCACACTTTACATCGTGACGCATACAAGATGACGTAAAGGTTTTCAGAAATAAGAATAAAAAGTAGACGTTCGTTGTGAAGGTTGCACGGTGAATTGTGTTCCGTTTTCTTTTTACGGGAACAGTAATACACAGTCATGTATTACACGATAATATTAACACTTTCTTGCTGCTCATATAAATAATACATAGTTAAATACTGTAGCGCACAGACAATCCAAAGTCACACAGAAACGACGACAGCGCCTAGCCATCCACGCAAGAGTCAGACATAGAACGAACCATTCACATCCCCAAAAATGGATATTTCAAGCAAGCCTATATACTCACTCTGCAATGAATGACACAACGTGGACTTAGAATTCTGTGCATCATTAGCCATAAAGGGAGGTAATTAAAAACGATAACTTTACTGAAGTGAAGTCAATTTTCAGATATTCGTCTGTTCAACCGACTACTTCGCTGGTCAGTGACCTCTAAAAGTTGCAGGAAGGTCGCATGCCACTAAAATGGCTTAAACATTCAGATCGAGAACATGCATGGGACATCAGCAATAAATGTCGCTATATTTGTTTCTATATACACATAATTATATTATATAGGATGAATAAACTAAACAAACTCAAAACATTGAGTATATAATATTGTTCATCCCAACAGTCCAAATCAGTGAAATAATCATCCACAACATAGCATCTCTATTAACTTTCCTGCGACAGTTTAATATACAGAGCTACAATAAAAGGTCATGGGCCCATAAAAAGTAACGCATACTCAGACAGATAAAAATGTATAACGACGCTAGCTTTAACATCTGTAAAAAATAATGACGCTGATCCTGACAACTTGGAACAAAGGGTTTGTCCATCTATATTTCGCTGGCTTAGAATGAGAAGGCCGTAAGTACAAACACGCTTTTTCGAGAAAACAAGAAACACTTTCTGAAAACTACTCTTCACTTATGGAAAAACAAATTCTTTAAACTTCGGTTTGGTCAACATGACCTGTTCCGATTTTCAAGACAATAGCCTTATAAGAAGCGCATTGTGATGTAGATGCCAGATATGGATGAGCCTTATAACACATTCTAAGCCAGCGATTTAGTGACAATAACAATGCATACCAGGAATGTTGACGGCGATTACGAACGTATTTGACGTCATACTTATACTCGTATCAGTTCCATTTCCTGGTTGACGTATTGGTACGTGGAAGGTGAAAGATTGGGTATGCTTTGGCTAAATGCTAATATGTTTTTTTCCATATAATTATGCACCAGCTGGATACCGTTTTATCAAAGCACTTACGAAAATCTTAAACTTACATTCAAATTGAAATTCTGAATAAGTCTTTAAGACCTAAACATTGGTGACAAAATTGATTGTTATTGAATCATTGACTGTATAATGGTTTATATTGAACAATTGTAGTTGCCAAAGGGCTATAAAGCACCAACGGAATTCTTAAACTTTAGAATTCCGTAGGTACTCTGAGAAAACTGTACCATCTAATTTTCAACCTCTAAAATTACTTTATTGATGTACTACACGCAAAACCTTATCACGCATAGCTTGGTGAAGGTACTAGTACTGGTGACCTTTTGACATAAGCTTGCAAGACAGGTGGCCCTAATAGCGGGGTTTTACTGTATATATTGTCTCTCACATAGATAAATAAAGGGAGACCTGCAGGACAGGTGGTACCAATGGAGAGGTTTTACTGTGTGTATCGTCTCTAAACATAGTTGAATAAAGGACGACATGCAGGACAGGTGGTACCAATGGTGGGGTTTTACTTGGTATATCGTCTCTAAACATAGTTGAATAAAGGACGCCATGCAGGACAGGTGGTACCAATGGAGGGGTTTTACTGTGTATATCGTCTCTAAACATAGTTGAATAAAGGACGACCTGCAGGACAGGAGGTCCCAATGGTGGGGTTTTACTGTGTATATCGTCTCTAAACATAGTTGAATAAAGGAAGACCTGCAGGACAGGAGGTCCTAATGGTGGGGTTTTACTGTGTATATCGTCTCTAAACATAGTTTGAATAAAGGAAGACCTGCAGAACAGGTGGTCCCAATGGTGGGGTTTTACTGTGTATATCGTCTCTAAACATAGTTTGAATAAAGGAAGACCTGCAGAACAGGTGGTCCCAATGGTGGGGTTTTACTGTGTATATCGTCTCTAAACATAGTTGAATAAAGGAAGACCTGCAGGACAGGAGGTCCTAATGGTGGGGTTTTACTGTGTATATCGTCTCTAAACATAGTTTGAATAAAGGAAGACCTGCAGAACAGGTGGTCCCAATGGTTGGGTTTTACTGTGTATATCGTCTCTAAACATAGTTGAATAAAGGAAGACCTGCAGGACAGGAGGTCCTAATGGTGGGGTTTTACTGTGTATATCGTCTCTAAACATAGTTGAATAAAGGAAGACCTGCAGGACAGGTGGTCCCAATGGTGGGGTTTTACTGTGTATATCGTCTCTAAACATAGTTGAATAAAGGAAGACCTGCAAGACAGGTGGTCCCAATGGTGGGGTTTTACTGTGTATATCGTCTCTAAACATAGTTGAATAAAGGAAGACCTGCAGGACAGGAGGTCCTAATGGTGGGGTTTTACTGTGTATATCGTCTCTAAACATAGTTGAATAAAGGAAGACCTGCAGGACAGGAGGTCCTAATGGTGGGGTTTTACTGTGCATATCGTCTCTAAACATAGTTGAACAAAGGAAGACCTGCAGGACAGGAGGTCCTAATGGTGGGGTTTTACTGTGTATATCGTCTCTAAACATAGTTGAATAAAGGACGCCATGCAGGACAGGTGGTACCAATGGAGGGGTTTTACTATGTATATCGTCTCTAAACATAGTTGAATAAAGGACGCCATGCAGGACAGGTGGTACCAATGGAGGGGTTTTACTGTGTATATCGTCTCTAAACATAGTTGAATAAAGGAAGACCTGCAGGACAGGAGGTCCTAATGGTGGGGTTTTACTGTATATTGTCTCTCAACATAGTTTGAATAAAGGAAGACCTGCAGGACAGGAGGTCCTAATGGTGGGGTTTTTCTGTGTATATCGTCTCTAAACATAGTTGAATAAAGGAAGACCTGCAGGACAGGAGGTCCTAATGGTGGGGTTTTACTGTGTATATCGTCTCTGAACATAGTTAAATATAGGAATACCTGCAGGACAGGTGGTCCCAATGGCGGGGTTTTACTGTATATTGTGTCTCAACATAGTTTGAATAAAGGACGATTTCATCAATAAGTGCACATTCAGAATACCGTAAGTAATATATAATCCGTACCATTTATATGCAAATAGCTAACTAGTGGCTTTTACAGAATCCCTCTTGTTTTTCAGCCAGTATTATTAGCGAGACGTTTGCGCTCAGACAGAAGACGGTATGTTCAACATTTATAGACTGGTGTCGCCTTTTACATTTTCTCAAATGATTTTGCTCCAATTTCATATTTTTGTTTTGTTCATGCAATAATGTTTCGCGTTTAATATACATATTTCAAAATTCCTTAATACAAGTGAGTGAATTAAATGTGCTTCGCTGTGGAACTGCGGGGATAGTAACTGAAATGTACATATAAAAGGGCCATGGATGCCATTAGAGATGGCTTAAACTATGCATGTAAGTTATAGAAATTGTTGCACAATCGTCATAAAATAGATAAAAATAATACTGTATATGATAATTTCGTGGTTTGGAATAATATTGCAAAGAGCATAATTTGATCACACGACCGTTTTTGGATCAGAATTAAGAGTCTCAACAGTGAGTTAAGTTAAACCGATCTATAAGGAACATCCTAAATAGAGATGCAATGCAGGTCCTACGTTTGTGTCCAAAATTACGACAGCCATTGCACTACAAGGTAAAAACATAAGACGAGCTTCTTTTTATTCGTAAACTCAAATATTCAAGTAGCTCACAAATACGTATTTAGGCAGGGAATTAGTTAAAACGGTGTCATGTGATACCACTTAGTACCACGTGACATCACTAATGCCACGTGATACGTGAAGGAAACACCTGGACAGGATCAACAATGTCACCCCACAATGTATACGGGTATATGTTGTAAAATTAGTATAAAACTTGGCTGTGTGAAGGGACGAAGATTTACGAGGGGACATGTGATCAGTGATGTGTATAAACAAACTAGACGTGATCTTGTTTTAAAGGTGGCTAACCATATAAGATGCTTCTCTGTTTTCGGCGTCAACCCCATTTCTCAATGTCATGACAATTATATATGGCGCTAAATTGACCTAACCACTGGTCCCTGATAGTCAGCTTCACCGCTAATAGCATGAATACATAATAAAAACTAGGTTGTCATATAAATAGTCTTACTTATACGTAGAAGGATCCGAACCCATACATCGCATAGCAATACCAAGTACAAAAACATTAGCCGAGTCCCCCCAAAAGGTTGCATAATAAGCAGTATACATGTTACTATATACATCACTTCACACAGGTAATGGGTTGATATATAGATGACAACACAACTCTAAGGTTTGAGTTATTTCGAATCTACACCCAAAAAGAAGAAAAAAAACAAGATGAAAGCAAATTGTATTCGTACTCAGTCTTGTAACTGTATTTTTTTGAAAAATTTGAAAATAAATAAAATGTCCAAATTATCAGGAAGTAATGAGTTTATTGTGAAAGAAACCAGATTCCTTGTTTCACTTACACGCAAGGTAGTGTCTGTATCTTCCCTCGAAGTTGAAGGACATTGGCTAATTATGCAGGAAAAAGACCGAGTGGCCACGCACTTTATATCTGTCTCAATTGAACGCAAACAAGACGAATACGAAGTAGAAGTAGTAGACGAAGAAGAAGACACAGAAGAAGGAGAACAACAACAACAACAACAACAACAACAACAACAACAACAACAGCAACAGCAACAACAACAAAACATTAGAAAGGCAGGTACTAGTATTTAGGATGAACGTATTTGGTATGGTGTGTTATCTAAGGATGATGTTATGATGTTATATTGTGATGGATCCACGTCTTGTTCCCCTACCTTTAATACGAGGATGTAACCCGGTCCCACACTGAATCACAAACCTCTAGGCTTTCTTAATATCTCATTTATTTCGTCTAATTCGGGAAATTTGATCGGGTGCGAATCTGCAAAAATGTTACTAATCATGACAAAACGAGTTGAATAAATCAGTCTAACGACGATTTTGTATAAAAATGACAGCAGGGATAATGCTAGAGTTACTATAATTATATACCTAAATTTTTCTTTAAAGCGTCTAAGTTTCATGAGTATATCAAGCGCCTTTTGATCCGGATTTGTAACCATCGGGTTCTTTCAACGCGAGGCTAATTTCTCCTTTATGCGGACCCATACTCAATTGAAAATAAAATTAGAAAGCAAATGTTAGGTAACCAAATCTCAGTTAGCGGAGAACACACAGCATCTTGGCTAAATTTTTTACATATCTAACCTATCGTTTTTATAAAAAAATACTTAAACCATTCCCGAGATTTAAATAGTTTTATTCTTGGTGAGTCACGATCGTTTGTAATACCAATAAAGCTATTTTACTTATATACATGTATACAACTTCAGAAGATCTACAAATGGATAAACCACGACAATTCAGACCTTGTGACAATTTATGCCACACAAAAAGTTTGACAACACGCCAATTGCGGTAGCACAGCAATCCAAGCGTAGCAAGATTGGCAATACGGCAATGGGGACAACAAGGCAATAAAGGCTACATAATTGAGACACCGAATCAGTTTAGGCAACAATGCAATTGAGACACCGAATCAGTTTAGTCAACAATGCAATTGAGACACCGGAGCAGTAAGGCAGCAATGCAATTGAGACACCGAATCTGCAGTTAGGCAACAATGCGATTGAGACACCGAATCAGTTAGGCAACAATGCAATTGAGACACCGAATCAGTTAGGCAACAATGCAATTGAGACACCGAAGCAGTAAGGCAAAACGACTATTGGGACACCGAAGCAGTGTAGGCAACACGACAATTGGGACACCGAAGCAGTGTAGGCAACACGACAATTGAGACACCGAAGCAGTTAGGCAACACGACAATTGGGACACCGAAGCAGTTTAGGCAACACGACAATTGAGACACCGAAGCAGTTAGGCAACACGACAATTGAGACACTGAAGCAGTGTAGGCAACACGACAATTGGGACACCGAAGCAGTTTAGGCAACACGACAATTGAGACACCGAAGCAGTGTAGGCAACACGACAATTGGGACACCGAAGCAGTGTAGACAACACGATAATTGGGACACCGAAGCAGTGTAGGCAACACGACAATTGAGACACCGAAGCAGTGTAGGCAACACGACAATTGGGACACCGAATCAGTTTAGGCAACACGACAATTGAGACACCGAAGCAGTTTAGGCAACACGACAATTGAGACACCGAAGCAGTGTAGGCAACACGACAATTGAGACACCGAAGCAGTTTAGGCAACACGACAATTGAGACACCGAAGCAGTGTAGGCAACACGACAATTGAGACACCGAAGCAGTTTAGGCAACACGACAATTGAGACACCGAAGCAGTTTAGGCAACACGACAATTGAGACACCGAAGCAGTTTAGGCAACACGACAATTGAGACACCGAAGCAGTTTAGGCAACACGACAATTGAGACACCGAATCAGTTTAGGCAACACGACAATTGAGACACCGAATCAGTTTAGGCAACAATGCATGGAAAATCCTTAAATCTAATGTAAATGATACAACAAAAATTAATGTACTACTCGTATAGAGGTTGTTGTCTCAAATACCGTCCCTTTAGCGTTTCAAAATTTATATTCTCATTTCGTGACAAAATCCGGTTGACAATTTTCTTCAGGAGAACTACACCATCGTTGTTATTATTGTACATGCACTGTGATTCAAGAAAGGGTAACCATGTTTAAAAATGGCCGCTCTATAAAAATGTCGTTAGAAAGGCCACTGAAGAAAATGATCAAGACAGACTCGCACATGAGATTATGAGAGTTAAAGGAAGTGTTGAGCTAGATAGGCCGTGGCTCAAGAAGCGCTCTAATTATGGTTTTAAAAGACAGCCGCTCTGTAGACAAAAGAACCGCAATGGAACGTTTATTTTATCACCCACATTTTGCCCAAGTGCTACAAACACAAAAAATCACAGTAACCGTATGGAATTGTTTTTTTTTCAAAGAATAATTCTATATCATTAAAACCAATGGCAATGGATGAATATGTCTTCAATTATGGAATTGAAAAACGCTTAACTGCCTCTTGATTGGAGCAAGCTCGTTAATCTCCATTCATTGGTCGAGGGTGAAATGTTGATAATTATCTGTTTTAGCTCATTAACATCCCTTAGCCTCTATAATTGTGTCATTAATTCATAGAGGCAATCATCGCTGCTTAGAACATCCTTTATCTTTCCGACGATCGATATCAGTTTATACGGAGAAACATATGAAATGCTCGTGAATGTTGGCACTTTGTTGTCTTTGAGTCTTAGAAATATGTTTCATTATTATTACGTTGGTTCTGTTGTTTTGTGTTGCGATGGTGTTTTGGTACGGCACAATATGGCTTTTTCCTTTTCCTTTTAAGATTTGGAGACATGGTGCTTCGCCACCATTGCAATGTAATTATGTTGTTTAATTATGTGGCAGTTTCGATAAACGTTTTGTCTCTAATTAAATGTAAGTAACCATAAGTGAATATAAACGTGTGTGCAACTTATAGACAATAGACGTGGCATTAATTTGGTATCATATCAAAACATTATATGCAGCATTTATTACTAGTCAGTGTGTTTATCAAATAATTTATCACAACAATTCCGGCACACATCAAACTATAATACAATCATATAACGAGATAATACCCATTCCATCACATCAGAGAAAGTCATCAGTTTCTCCGAGTGTGTAATTAATACGCCGTCTTAGAGTGTTTTGTTTATTTTGACAGGAATTTGTTTTCAGTTCGTATGAAATAATCCCAATTCCCGACATGCCTACGTCTTTCTGAGGATACATTTTATTACCGTGGATCAACACAGAAATAAAAGAGTGGAACATTTGCACCGCATACTTCCCGCCTTCCAAAGCCAAGTAAAGTCCTATAAAATCCCTTTATTAAACGTTTATAAAATCTCATTATATTTTATGAGCGGAAAATATGCGACAGAGCCGAGCTAGATATGTGCCCAACTAATAGGCTTATTTAGAAAAAGTTGAGCACAGGTGTTAACAAATGCTGGCGTTAATTCTAGAGAAATTTGGCGTTCATTTAGCTCACAGCGTGCTCAGTAGATCATAACTTTCATAAAAACGCCACGAAAATAGTGCCGTCTATATTACTTAGCGTAAAACATTGATGGAATGTGTGTAGCAAGGAGACGAACGATTTTATTCCCTACCAAAAAATGTAAAATCAATGAAAGCACAAAGTGACAGCTTGGTAGGAAATAGCCATCAAAGTCAACATTTAGATTACTTGTCTTGGATCGGCCAAGTTTTATGTATCTTACAATAATTGAGTCTCAGCTACACATAAACCTGCACATTATGTTAATCATAGTTCGTTAACAAGTAAACAGTTTTAGATGGAAAATAATATTTTCTTAATAACCCCATTTGAGTTTAACTGTATAAAAGATAAGTAACGCAGTAGAAAAATATATATACTTATTTTCTTAATAACCCCATTTGATTTTTAACTGTATAAAAGATACGCAGTAGAAAAAATATATATAATTAAAATGTTATAGACATTTCTAAATAATATGTTTCATCAGTATAAATATGAAACTTTTAACACGCAACATTTCCGTTTTACAACTTTAACATTCTCGATCAAAGTACTGCACCATTGATAACATCATTTTCTTCATCAAAATAGTCACCGAAACATGGGACACACAATATAAATGTATTAAATACAAATGTATTATTTTCTGCATTACACTTTTCATACTCCATTAATATTCTTGCAAACTAACCAGTAATAAAATGATATTCTTCATCAATATTGTCACCGAAACACAGGACACGCAATATAAATGTAATAAATAGTATTTCCTGCATTACAAATATCATACTCGATCAATTGTTTGCATATTTTACCAGTAATAAATTGTATCTTTGTTGCACATTATCTCTGCTATCTGTAATCAAAGATTATGTTACACAAACCGTGTTGCTCTTAAACGCCAAGCTCTTTACTTAGATATTGTCATAATTTTATTGTACCATACTCGGTGTAGGTATGCTAGTTGTTAGATAAAACGTCAGATAGGCCAAGTAATTATTCTTGTCCAAAGTGCAATAATTGTCGCCTTTAATTGTCTTAAAGCGTGGCTTTCAACAACACAAGGCGGACGGTACTAAACTGCAGCCTGCCTCTTATGCGATAAAACTACTATAAAATAACTCAGTTATGTCCAAAATGTTAAAAAAAGCCAATTCGCATTAACAAATTCGCTAAATTGAAATTCCGGACGTGCTGGGATTTAGCTAAAACCGTGAGGAACTCGGCGCGCTACTCCATATAAACTAACCCGAACCATGTGGCCCTCAGCGGGCCAGAAGCATTTTTTCTGAGGGAAGTCGTAATCTGCTGAGAAGTCGATTCGTGGTATATGTCGTAAAACACCGACATAAATCATTCCGGTTTCACGTAATGGCTACATAATGGATATATATTGAAGTTGAAGTACGTATCATTCCGAAAACATGTCCACGTTGGCTGGTATTCTATTCTTGTTCAAGAGGGTTTAGGAGAAATGTCTTTCTAACATATAGCTATGGGTAATATGACGCTTTCTTAATTAAAACAGATGAATTTTCGTTGTCTTAAAATCACACTGCTTGTGTACATTAAATAATTGTGCTTTAATGAAATGGTTGTTTTTGATGAATCAAATGTATTGTGCCATAATCAAAGTGTGTATGTAAATAATGAAATGACAAGTGTAAATTCAAACTCTTTATTAATTAATTACCAAGCAGTATCCATTTTACATTTGTAGTTCAATTGGAATGGTACTGAGACATAGTTACAGCATTCTGATTCATAAATATATAACAATATCAAAGATCATAAACCAATTCCGATAATTCCATGACAATTGACTGGGAAGCGCTGTGCTTATGCAGCTGCAGGCACCTGCTGTTTAGATCCATGGTCTCAATATTGCCTACGCGGACAGTTCTGATTTCTTCGGTAAATAAACTATTGCAATGCGACAAAGACCGATGTTATCCGCATGGAATAATGGAATTAGTCTGGTTCACGACATTCTTACAAAATGCATCTTTTTTTGGGATTTTTTTTTGAAACCGTAAACCATCGAGAACAGGTCACGTGCTCCTCCATGGACTTTTTACTTTATGCTATATCCAATATACCTGCTCGCTCAAGGCTCGCAGGTAATGAAACGGAAAATGCAATCTGTCGGGTTGTATAGCCCTTTCCCGAAACTAGGTTACCTCCCTTGGTAAATACTCGATAACTTCCCCTGATAACAAATCGGACAGGGACGGCGGCATTCAACAGAATCAACAGAGCACGAATGAACAAATAAACATTATACAAAGCTCTGCATGATAGTAGCCAACCGGTCAAAATGATGAAGGTGACATATACAATGCCCACCAAAAATAAGTATACAGATATTATTTCCCCATTTACTTGTCTGTAATAACACTATTTGTAAAACAGTGAAACAACACTTTTTTTGAAGAAAAAGAAATATTTTTGTTTATTATATGTAAAGACCATACATTAATTGGTAGCCTAGATGCAAAATATAAAGTTTCTTTCTCCCGATTGAATGGGAACTTAGTCACAAAAAGATGGAAAATTCAGCCTTTTAGATCACATGGGTATTTAAATTAAGAACATATGCATCTTTATTTCTATCTCTGTTTTTACTCGTTTAGTAACTGTAGTTTCAGAAACAAGTACAATTGTGACTGTCTGATAAAAGGATATTGAATAATTTAACCAAGTTAAATTTAGCAACAATTATTTACTGTATACTTATTTTTTGTGGGCACTGTATAATGATCTTTGATTGATTAAATGAAGAGTCTGGTTATTTTTGTGGGTACTAATTGCATCTATTAATGGTATTTATTAAACAAGCTTTCAGAAAAAAAACTTTGTATTGATTCCTAGTTACATGTTGAAAAGTTGCATACTAAACAGGAACTATCATTGTGTGTTGTACATGCTTTTGAAATGACATAGAAGACGTTTATTTCAAAATTCAAATACGCCGATGCCCATTGGAACATTAATACACATGCAATACACACTTTACAGGAGCAGTCTTTTTTATTTGAAAGATTGAGTTTATTTATTATTTACTAGTTTTATGATTGTATAAAAGTTCTTTCACTGGAACAATTGACCATTGTACGTCGTGACGTGGATCAATCACAAACTTTGTGACGTCCATTCCACGAGGACCTATGTCTCCGTCTTGAAGATTCAAAATGTTGTGAATATACAATCAGCGACAACTACTTCCAGCAAATAACGGCAACACACATTTTGAGCCCTTACTAAGTGTGAAATATAAGTCATCATTTAACTAAAACAAACTATTACAAAGAACAAAGTGATTACGCACTGGTTATTAACAAATGACGGGTGCTGAGCGTTATGACGCGTCAACCTCACTTGCTATGTGAGATATTTGAACGAGAATACTTGCACTCATATTTTATAAATTCATAACACATCAAGACTTTTTGCTGAACACCTTACGTTAGGATCCCGCTGTAACTCTTACAAAATTTCATTCCACGCCATTTTCGTTCATTCTTTACCAATTATAAGAACCACTTCAGTTACAGCGTGATATCTACAAGTCGTGATAAAAACTAGCAGGACATCGCAAGTTCTACCGTCGATAGACACTTATGAAATTTTGGATCTTGTTTCATATTCTCAAATTTTAAAATTTATTTGCCATTTGTTTTAATTATGTTACTCAGTTAGACCTCTTGTGCGTGATGTTTAGCAAATGACATTTAATAGATACAATGTGTTTACATCGCTGGCTTAGAGTGACAAGGTCGTAAGTACAAAACGCTGTTTTGAGAAAACAAGAAAAAACTGTTTGAAAACTACTCATTACTTATGGAAAAACAAGTTTTTCAACTGCAGTTTGGTCAACATGACCTGTTACGATTTTCTTGAAAATAGGCTCACAAGAAGCGCATTGTGATGCAGATTTCAAATATGAATCGGTCCTAAAAGGTCGTAAGTAGCAGTTACGACCTTCTCATTCCAAGCCAGCGATATGTGCTTTGGGTAAGAGCGAACTGACATCGCATGTCGAACTTAACGCGAATAACTGGCTGTGTGTGAGGGCAAATTTATTGTTTCAATTGAGGTTAAAACTTATAGTAATTGCTCCACTTTTTAATTTGTTTTTTTTTATTAGCTGAATTGGCGGTCTTCTTTAAGTTGAAAATAATAAAAATTGTTGTACACTTGATGTCCTTAATCTACGTATGTTAGAGTGTAGTTTAAACTGTATATATTTTCAAAAGTCATACCTCCTGATACGTACCTAATGCCTAGGTCACAATTGCACTACGAGCCCATTACGAGCTCCGTATAAGTTGATTTTGGCAAAATCGAACGGCGTCCGTACGGAGCCCGTACGTACACCGAAGACTCTCACGATTATCGTACGGATTTTCTTAACCCGTACGAGCATCGTACGGATATCATTCGAGTGTAGCTCTATAGATCCTTCATGATCCGTACGAGCAGTGACCAGACGCTACCAACAAACAAAAAACCGTTAGGATTTCAAAAATTGAGAACTCGTACGAGTTGATAAATTCGAACGGATATTGTACGAGCATTGTGACCGTAGCATTAGTGTCAAACACACTCTAATGGTGAACACAAAAGTGCGGTCCATTGCTAAACATACTTTAGCGCTCAACATCATTGTGCGTTCAATACAAAACTGCGTTCCCATCATTGTATACACAATCTGTAAGCAACAAATAAGTGTATCTACAGAGGCATTCCAACCCATACTGTACGATACTTTTGACGCAACATTTTATGTTCGTTTTATTTTTGTGCGTAACGTATCAAATAATCACACCGAAAAAGGTCAAATAAGAACTTTGAATAGTACTAAATATGAACTATTAAATCATGGTCGTAGCTGAGATGTATAATGCCCCCTTTGAATGTAATATACCTGGGATAGAACTACTACAATGGTCGATGGCTGTACCAACGCCTGCCTGTCGTCATAAGGAAATGCTTAAAACAATAAATATGTGACCCTGGTTGTTTAATATGACACATAGCCATGATTTAACATGATGACGTTGACTACCAGAATTTTGCCAACGTTTTAAAAGTATTTACAGCTTATTTTATTTGCTGCCATTGTGTCGCGTTATTAACCGCCGTACTAAGTAACTTGAAAACTCAGTTTCTAATCATGAGACGTACGGCACGCTAAAATCAATGCATGTTTTGGATTAAAGCTCTTCCTTAATCAATAAAATACAAACAAAAAAACCCTCTAAACTATTAAAGTAAGCCAATTTCGTCAACCTTATTTCTAAAATTTGTTTCGCGGAAAACAGAATGGTGCCAGTGATTGTAGGTTGGTTAAATTAAACCTGACATGCACGCTTACTACACAACGACGTGTACTTTCAGTTTTTATCCAAATGCATGTTAACGTAATGGTTCCCCTGACTTCAACCATAGCTCACAGGCAGGCATTTTCTCAGGAGCTATTTATTTGTCGAAAACAATTTCCGTGATATCATGACAACTCTCGGCATGTCTCATTCATTTACATGCACGGATGCCAATGAATGTAAAGGCAATTGTCTTTATTCGCAAACTACCTATTTTCTTAATATTGCGACTTTTGTCAACTAATTTTAACAATTCGAAATGGTCGCATCTCATTTCTAAATTCTTGACCTAACCCGATGTTTTAAATGGCAATTTTAACACTAGTAGTAATTACAGATTGTAAAGATAGGCCGATTGGAAACAGATAAAGATTTGGTCACTATAGATCCACGGATAAAGACACTGATAAACATAAAACTCTTTGCTGGATAATTTCGGGTTGTCCACCTAGTTCGGACATGTTTAAATATATCTTCCCATTGACCACGAGATAAAAATGTCAACTTTAAGAAAATAGGACTATGTAAGTGTCGCGGATTATGACAAATGAATTTACCAGAGGGGTCGATTTGACATTTTTTTGTCGACTATGCATTCTTTGCTATGAATCATTATGCGGTTTTAAATTCCATTTGGACAAAAAGTAATTTCGAAATATATTTTGTTCATGTGTTCGTGGGAATATTTGGCTATTTAAGTGTATCTTCCTAATGGTAGGAAATGTATTCACTTATCACAAAAGCCGACAAAACTAATGTACGAGATTTGCGTAGATTTGTTAAATTAATTTCCTTAAATTTCATATATAATCATAAGTTAAAAATTGCAGCAATGATTCTATTTCAAATCACAAACAAAATATTTGCAGAACAACCCCCCCCCCTGCAAAATTGTACAAGTAACCTAGGCAACCGCAATTCAGTTTTCTTGTACTTTAATACACATTACAAATGTATTTAGTATGACACAAACACGGGTGGATGTTCTTCGACCGACGTGGCTTTTGGAAAGGTTGCAGTGATAATGGTTTGTACTCACATCATGACTATTTTGATATATATTTCTTTTCTTTGTCTAATTTGGAATGAAAAATATGTGTGTTTTGTGCTCCAATATTGCGATAACATTTTTGGGAAATGTTGAAATGTATCTATATATCGAGGGGTTAGAGCCAAATCCTGCTATGTGCTATTTCCTTATGTTTTCAGCAGAGCAGTTTTTAATAACCATTTGTTAAGATGTGGTTATTGTTAAAGTTAAACTATTAAATTATGTAGACAGTTGAATACTTTAAACCCTAATATGAAATATTTGTGAACATTGTAAGGAATAATGTGATTTAAATGCCAAAATATTTTTGGGTTTTCAAACCCTCACTCAATGATACAATTTGACATTTGCCAGATCCAAATGTAATACGATATATATATGTGGCAAGCAGCTGATGATAAAATAATGGGAAACCTGTCCACACTATACCACGCTTATTTACACTAGACCGGTAGGCAAATCCACTTTCCTCCTGATACCAAAACATTTAAAATGTCAAACCATATTATTGTCATATATATGTATATGGAGTTTACGATAAACGTCCATGTGATGAAAATTTTAGAAACTTTTTATCATATTCAGTGATGAAATCCTCTGGTATCATATAAATTGATGTTTGTGGACTAACAAAAAACATCAAGAAAATATTATATGGTTAATGGTCTGATTAAGCTTAAATGTCAGTGTAAATCAGAATATCATTCAATGCTCAAATTGCTTCCGTAACAGATGTAGCATTTTGGCATATAAAATGTAAAGGAAATGCGACTTGAACACATAAAAATTATGCAATTGCGATTGTAAATACACGTATATAGGATAATGACCAATACGGTTATGTACTATAATTGCAGTTCACCATGGCCACAAGCTACGAAACCTTTAAAATTAATTACGAAAGTCAGTGTTCACTGTGATATCCATCACTGTATTCATATACAATTAGAATTACATGCCGTAATTAATAGTTTTTAATGAATTTATAAATGTCATGTCGTAATTAATAGTTTTCATAAATTTATAAATTCATTAAAAACTTTAATATTTACGGCTTGTAAATTAAAATTTAAAATGTGTTGGTATGTTTGAATTACAAGCAGGTATGAACATTTAAAATATTAACTGGGTAATAAAATACAGAATATGTTTAAAATGAAAATATGTTTTAGGATTGACACAGCAACTTAGATATGTACTACAGAAATTGACAACTTCAATATCTTTGAAATGTATGATTTATCTTTTTTGCTTTCGACAGAAAGTTGTAGTGCTGTTTTATCTCTGCCTAATTGGCCAATGACCTCAAGGAGAAGAGATAGGTTGATGCTTGCGTGATACAAGGAATTCAGACGGGATGTCCTAGTCCAGTCATTCTGACTAGACTTCCTGTGTCCAGATAGAGATTCAAACCTTGAAATTCCAGATTAGTAGTTGAGCGAGCTAAGCACTCGACCACCGTTCCACTATGATATATAATATATATCACTTGCAACAACTGGACCACGTGTCATTCCATGTGGTATTTTTTATTGAGATAATACATAAAGCTATAACAATCTTTTGCATATACAGTAGTGTTGGAAGATATTGTCATAAGAGATGTATATGTTCCTGATACACGTATTTGTCTAAGAGTATAAATGAATCAACTTCCAGTTATCGCAATAAGTCATACACGTTGAATTGTATAGTCTACCAATGAATCACACAGTGACGGGAAATCTCAAGTGCTTTTACTTACAATAAGGCACATACTTTGCATTGTATAATATCCCAATAAGTCATACAGTGATCAGGTTTGAACGCTGTGATTGTGGTCATTTCTGTTCTACCTTAAAAAAGTTAATTAATAACGCTTGACCACTACTTGATGCCAAGTTAATGCATACTAGCACCTTCCTTAAGTTTGTTTACGTAGTGGCTAAACAGTATTTTAACTGAATGTCTTAATACAAATTCAAGTGTTTAAAAGTTTTTTTTCTGTTTTTCATGTATTACAATTCTTACTTTATACACCTTTATAATCAAACATTACACAGCTATGTTAATATCCATCTCGACGAATGAAAATCATTAATTGATTCGTAATAAATAGTTTATTCGTTTAAATAATACATGCACCGTTCCAAAAAATAATTCATATTAGCTGTTACAAAATTAACAAATTCAAGCACATACACGTTTACTAAGTAAGTTATACTTACTGTTATAATTAAGAATTAGCTAGTTCTATGTTCTTTATTTAAGATTATTAGAAGAGCTTCTCATTTACAAAAAGATTAAATAAATGAAAGCAATTTAATGTGTTTCTAAACGCACAACATTTAAATTCATAAGGAATACTAGTAGTCAAAATAATTTTCGCCAAAACTACATTTTTCTCTCTGTATAAGGTATTCCTGTTTCAATCACACATAGCTAAATGTATACAATCCATTTTAGTCACACTTTGACATCTTATTCGAGTGAAGCTGCTATTATTATACAGCAATATAAACAACAACTGTGGTTTGACATTTAACTTACAGCGATGAAATTGTATGTACTACAGACCAGCACCCGGTGCCTTGTTGTTGACTTGTATAAATTGACAAATCAAGGCTGATGTCATTTAACCAAAATGTCATTGTTTTATATGGAACAGTTGAGCGGGACAAATATTATATTAAGACACACAAATGTTGTTGGTAGAGATTGATATACAGATTTGATTCATTCTAACAGATGTTAATGTTACATCTACGAAAATATTAAGAGGCCATTGATTTAAAACTGGTTTTGCCTCCAGTCAGTTCGGTAGATACACGATAGCTCAAAATGACTATTATCAATATTTAATTAATTAAGTTCGATATTTTGAAATAATTTTGAGAATAAATAACAATGGTGATACGGAACTCATTTAACTAAAAAAGTCAATTTGGCCAAGTTTATCAGATAGAAGGTTTTGGCTATAACCCCTCGATATAAGCAATACAATTTCCATAACCTTGCTCTATAGTGGATACTTTATGGAAGAGAAGACAATGCCTCCGCTAACCAATTAAAAAATCACCAACGTGCAATCAAATGCTGCAACAGCAACTCCAAAAACAACAAAAAACAGCAACACGACCACCAACAACCCAACAACTCCACAATATCGTGTGCAAGGCCATCAATATCATCACAAACAGCATCAAAATCAGTACATGACAATCAAAAGCAACAGCAGCATCAGCAGCACCATCATCGGAACATGCCCTACTACAACGCACATACGTCCAGCAACATCAGCTGCAAGACTGACACAGTTTCACTAAACAACAACGACAAAAACAACAGCAACACCATCATCGGAACATGACCTACTACAACGCGCATACGTCCAGCAACATCAGCTGCAAGACTGACACAGTTTCATTAAACAACAACAACAACAAAAACAACAGCATAAACAACCGCAGCAACAGTATGCAGTACCAGATTTGTTCACTAACCGGTTGTTGAACTAGACATTATAAAATCTACAGCTGCTATAATTCTCAAGCTGATGCTGCATCCCCCCAACTTATAATTATCCTTTTTACAAAGTTCATATTATCAGTGTTGTTAGAAGTTTGACCCCTTCCTCTGAGTTTGTAAGTCGAGAAACGAGAATCACGCTTAAATGTCTGGGAAATACGGGCATTCTGCTAACAAGCGGTGCGTTTCACGTTACCAACAGTCACCAAAACTCACTATGTACGGTGATGTTCAAATCTCGCTGTAATTTCTCGTTCTTCCCGAGACGGGAACGGGTAATGATCGGTTTGGTGAAGATATAACTAAAGGAAATTCGACAGATGTCACAGGGAATCGCTTTATGCAACAAAATTAGGGGTTTCGTAAATTTACAAGCGTTGTTTTGAACATTAAGGGAGGAAATTGCTTTGAGTACAGAAGATGTTGAGGCCCGTCTTGTGATTCTTTTAGTGTGTAGTTTGTATGAGCTATAGTCTAAGATAGATGTTAAGTAGACTAGCGTAACTCATGATGGAACATATACGTATATAGTAACTGATTTATTAGATGTATATTATTGTTAAAACATTGTTTTATGATGTTAATATTGAGAGTTGCTGTAATATCTAGCATGGATTAGTTATGTTTTACTGTGATTCAAAGTTCAGAGCCGGTATTTATATAGCATTTTCGTAAAAAACTAAGAATTTTCTTAAAATCTTCAACTGTCCTTGTATCAGCTAAATAATACAATCTAGATTATGAATTGCTTACATGTGTAAGATAAGATAAGATAAGATAAATTTATTAACGTCTCACTATTGTACATGTTTGTTACAAATATACATATAAAATGATAAAAATGTAAAACATGCACAAAACCACTCAATTTGAGTTATGAGAGACAATATGAACGGCATAAAATTTCAAGTATACATACATAAAAACAATAATGAATAATTATCCTTAAACACAATATCATTCAATTAAAACTACAAATGGAAATCATAATATAAAATAGCATGTGTATGTGCATTATATTATAGAGAACTACTATATTAATCTCTTATCATTCAATTTTTGGAAACTATATGCACAGCGTTAGTTTTTGACTTAAGATGCTTATAACAACCAGCCATGAAAGATTGCATGAGTATGTAAAGTGCATTGCAACCTGCTAACCCAGGGTAGCAATACCACGTGGCTTTTGGCTACAGTTACAAGTAGAACTTTGTAAACGTTGAGCACAAATATAGCCATAAGTATTTTATTTCTTCATCGATTTCTATAAAATATACGCCACGCTAAGGGAGGAATTATTGGCTTCCCATAAAATATAAGATATTTTTCAGCAGCTTTACCGATTTTTCCATTACCCTGTGAAACCTACACGTTCCACGGTTTCACAAGGTAATGTACACAACGGCAGAGTCGCGGAAATATTTTTTAATATATCATGGAAAGCAAAGAATTGTCCCCTTGGCGTGGCGTATATTTCATAGAAATCCATGAAGAAATAAAATATTTATGGCTTTTTTATTTTCCAATGTTTACCAATTTCTTCTTGTAACTGTAGTCAAAAGTCACGTGGTATTGCTACACTGTAACAGGTAGTAGATAATATAGTTTTGGTAATCTGTGGGAAGTATATGTTCAGCGCAGTATTGCATACTCTATAAAAGTATCCCCCGATGTGGTGTTTGATTGGCATTTGATAATCTGAACAAAACAAACTCAAAGGTACTTATCTTAAACCCATAATAATTTGTAGATTTTACGACCATCCCAATCCGGAATAGAATTACTTAAGTCCGGTACCTGTATGTGCGCGTGGAAGTTTCGTTTTGTCAAGCGGGATACAATGCGATACAATATGATTTAAGTCATGTTACCTTGATAAAAAAGATAGTATTAAGTCGGACAGGGAAGGCAGCACTCAACTTAACCAGCCGAGCACTTAAAACATTAAAACATACAAGGCACAATGTCCAACACATAACCGAACGAGAAAATAAACTGCCCAAGTCTAAGCTGTCAAAAAGCTGAATGAACTAGTTTCAACAACCAAAAAGCTGATTGCTGAAACATGTTAACATCTGACGTCACATAAGGTTATGTAGAAAATAAATCACATTCTTAAACAAAAGTCATGGAACACGACCTCAAGACGATGGAACATACGGCGACGGACCGTTTCAGTAAACGCCGAATAAACGCTAAATTACATTAAGTGGACGTCAACTGAGAGCTAACGCCAACTTCCTAATGTTCATGCATGCTTTTGTAGAAGTCTTGCTCGGCGAATAGCTGGTGGTAAGTGTGTCTAAAGGAGCTAGCGAAATTGTTTGTCGTGGAAGAACGCATCGTCCGAAATTTATTGTAATTAACCACCTATTGTTAGACCCATGATGCACTCGACGTGAACCCCCTAAAGGGCCTTATTTGGGGGAACAAGAATAATTATAGGCTTCTACTGTCAGGGCGTTTTATTCACAATAGGCATTGCTAATATAAAAGAAATAAACAAAATGCTACGCTTTAAGCATTGTTTATTCTCTTGTTTTGACTTAAGTTGAAACTGCGACAATTTATACTGCCAAAATATTTCATTTGGAATGAGACAATAATGCTTTAACTGGCAATAAATATCTCCTTAAATCAGCGTTCCAAACACGTGATTATCGACCGTGTTATGATGTATGCTTTTCTGAAATCAAGTTAGTTTTAAAGTTATGTAAAACCAATTGCGTTGCCATTTATTAGTAACGACGCTGTTGTTGGCTTTTTGTTGCTGTAACATTGCAATTAAATATGCACGTTTAGCAAATACGTTGGGTTGTAAGATTGTTTCTTATTGCTTCTTTTTTATTTCGGTGTTTAAATGTGTATCTGTTTCTCGCTTGAAAATCGTTTTATAACGGACACAAAACATGGTACTGATTAAAATATGATGTAAACCGCGTGGGCAATGGTTTGAAATATTGCAGCATGGTATAATGCTCAACATGAAACAATCATTATGAACCGCCTGCAGTATTTATACCCGTTAAACGTGAAATCCCGCTTCCTGCATATAATATGCATTTTTACGACGTTTTCTCGCTTTCATTTTAACATAAATAGCATCGCATGGTGTTTGCCAAAACGCTCTCATAATGTAATATGCAAAAAACAATAATCTTTAAATGAGATGTTCTTAATCAAATTATGTTAAATCTGTCGCCGCGAACATCTTTTTGAACTTTAAAAATTACAGGAAATTTGGAAAATCAAAAACACGCTTCTTAGCTAGCAAAAGCATACGGCTTTAAAATTAGCTTCGCAACAAATTAGAATTAATTCGCATTTATTGGTTTAAACTTAATAAAATCGTATTAAAATCTAAGCAGGTGTTTTCCACGCTGTGTTAATGACATCAGTAACTTCGGGTGTTTCCGCCCACTAACAATTCCGTCTGTCGTAATTAAATGGCGGGAAAGTCTGAAAATTATAGTGGTGTATGCGGGGCGTCTTTGGGCGGTGAGGGGAGGTCTGCTTTATTTCACCGGGACTTAGAAAATAGTAATTTTCGGAAGGGAATTAGAAAAGCGTCAGTAACTATACTATTCTTTTCGTGAATTAACAAGGGGGGACGTTATTTCTATGGTAGTTGATTTAACAATACACATACGAGTTGTTTATTGACGTAATTAAGGTGAATCATTGCCATAGTAACGATTGTATGTTTAATAGAGACCGAATGACGTACATCGACAAGACGGGGGTCACCATCTAGACTGGTAGGAAGAAATATAATCAACTAACACAAAAGTACTTTGAGGTGAGACTTTAAAACCGAGTTTCCGTGTATGATGCTTCACACCGACACGTATTTTTAAGGATCATGGATGCTTCTGGAACTGGGTATCTTTTGCATCATAGGTTACTAGTATCCCCTAAAAACTCTAATGATCATAAAATTATTGTTGGGGGCGGGGGGGTGCGTCGCCAAAATTGATGGCCATTTGGCGAGAATTAATAAAACTATATTATATATATTAACAAACGCAAATACCATTTGGCTGCCTACTCCCTAAAGCAGGGATGCTCCATTAACAAATCGTATTTTACATAGACCGACTGTTATTTTTTCTTTCTAATAAAATCTAATATTCTGTCCACATAAAATACGTTTTATTTCCAAACCTGTCATTATGTATGCATACATTTTATTCAAAGTCACTTTAATATAATACGAACAATTTCATAGAACAATATATTTATGAAACTACACAATGTCAGGATATGTGCAGATAAACAAACGCTAAGTTTTTTTTGTAGTTTTTCAGTTTAAAATTTGGAAATGTTTTCACATTTATTTTGGGTAATAATATTTACATGTGTGTTTCATGGACCTCATCATTAATATATCTGATTGTATCAGAAATGGAAATTGTAATCTAAACCCTTTTGAGATAAGCTATTTTATCTATACAGGTTAATTATGTGTCTTTTCGAACGCTTTATTTCAGTTTTAATGAATACATAGTAAGGTATTGAAAAAATACACTACTTAGAAATCAATTAATTGATTATTAACCGAGTATTATATGAAATTGTATTATAACGTTTATAATATGGAATTTTTACAATGACATACATTTACAGGATTTGATATAATTAAAATAAAACTGATAATTAATAAAGGCACTCTGCCCAGTTTAGCAGTGTCCAGTAATTGAAATACGACCTTTGTATTTGATTAGAATTTGAACAAATAAGAGTGTATATAAAAATTATATATACTTCATTATTGCGGAACTTATATACGTATTCCTTTTCAATTTTAACGGATAGCAGAACGTATTGTAAGCATCCGATTTTTTGCATTTCTCTGTACAATTTATAAAAGTATCCATTATACACAATTCCCATAAAACCGGACGTCTAAGAAAACTCGAATTTCGTCCCGGTCAAAAGTGGGTCCGGTTTTGGGAGAGTTTACTGTAGATATGTAGATTCATTCCACATTGTCATTAACTTATTATTAAGCTGTTTAGCGAAATGTATATGCTTATACTTTCAACGAAAAATATCAGCTTTGTAAAGAGTCGCCGGTAATTTGAGGGAAATCGTAGAAAATAATCTGCGTGGATACGGATATTTTTCCCTAGAATTATAACCCTCACAGAAAACCAGAGCAAAATTATTACATCATAAAATTATTTTATAGACCAGCACAGGAATGGTTGACTAGATGTTTGTGGCTTTATAATTTATTATTTATATTTAATCGTTAGGACTCATTAATTTTATTATACGTTAATTGTCCGAGACTATAAAAATATATGTACTCTGTGGAACATACGTAATTCTTGGTCTTCTTATTCAATTAAATGGCAAATAAAATTATTTTTTTAGTATTATTAATTAAAAAGAAGTATTAGTAATTAAGATTATTAATATAATAATATTCGTCGACAGTTGAGAAAATTACCTATTTAAATACACTAGACAAATTGTCTGATTTCCTACATTCACACGCCAACACCAGCGTCTCCAACCCCGCCATCATAGTACCAAAATCGTTCTTAGAAACATATCATTATTGTATCAAATTAAAACACAGAACTTTTTTTCCCAGCGAAACGGTATTTTGTTTTTATTCTTTGGCGACATTTCGCTACTTTTCAGTATTTTTTTCGGCTTTATTTTCGGAACAATGTCTACGCTGAAATAAGGGCGGGGAAACAATTATGTCAAAAACTAAAAACAACTTCGTGAGAATACGTACTGTAGCTTTGTTTAAGTTTAAATACAAAATCAAGACAAAAAATAAATTGTGAGAGTTTTTCTCCACTAACATAGATCTACTATCATGAATTTAACTTGTCAAATTATACATGCTATCCCGTTAGATCAAGATATTAAAATGAATAATATTACATCTACTGTGAACGCAGTGGGCATCTAAACTCTAGGATTTAAAAAAAATGCGCTTATCATGTTTCTTTAAAAAAAAATATTTTGAAAGTAGTTTCCATTTATTAAATGGGAAACGCTATCATTCCTACCGAATTTATGTTATAAATATGTTGTGTGTTGTCAAACATCAATGTATGCCATGATGTTTCTATTTTAAACAAAATATTATAACAGCATCGTATCATAACTGCTTCATACAAACCAGAGACTATATCCTCTGTACAAACAATGCATTTAACCATTTAGGGACAAAAGAAAGAATAAAAACGCCCGATAAAGCGGCCACACATGTAGAATAGTTTCCCGTCAAGCCGTACTATGTTCAATAACTTAGACGTCATGCAGTTACTGCGACATCATTCCATCAACACATTATAATGTTACGTCATATCTAATAGTGTACAGAAACTATGACCTCATACCGAAACAGTAAGTTATAGTTAGAACATATTAAGTAAATTTTAATGATTAAAAAGGGCGGAGCGAGCGAAGCGAAGCGAGTCCTTTTTAGTCATTAAAATTTACTTAATATGTTCTAACTAACTTAGAATATAACATTCTGCATTCTGATTGGCCGATAGAAAGTAGCACCAACGCATGACGTAAAGTCTGTGAAGAGAAAATTTTAATGATTAATTTTTCAGTTAACCGCCAAAATGCGGCGTTTTCATTGGCTCATAATGTAGGTTATATTCTAAATAATGTTAGCATCTTGAATTAACTGTACATTGTTTTACTGTGATGTGTTTACGTAATACACTATAACTGTGACGTCATAACGTAACCGATTAACAATTTAGGAGTAAAATCGTAACTGTATAACAACTTAGACGTCATGCCGACACTATAATAATACACTACATACAACGTCATAACGTAACCGTTTAACAACTGTGGAGTAAAATCATAACTGTATAACAACTTAGACGGCATGCCGACGCTATAATAATACACTGACTATGACGTCATAACCTTACCGTTTAACAACTGTGGAGTAAAATCATAACTGTATAACAACTTTGGCGTCTTTACACTAACTACTGTATGACGTCATGTCGTAGCTGTTTAATAACTGTGACGTCATGTTATAATAAATAATGTGATGTATCAAAGTAACTGTACAAGAAATACGCCGTATTGTCGTTACTGTACAGCAACTATGACACCATAGCAAAACTGTAAAACAACGGTGACGTCATCCACACACTGTAACCTATTCGGAACTCCTCGACAATGTACAAACTATCTAGAATTGTACGAGATGTTCCGAATGCACTGTAGCCAACAAAAAAACATTCTGTCACGCCGTAACAGTAACGTTACAAAAGCTGTGCAACATTACGTCATTTCATATTTTTATATTTTAACTTTCATTTTAAGTGACGCAGTATATTATTAATGTTGTCTTATTGGATTTCTCATACCAAATTTTATTTCAGATTTTGTTTTGTTAAGTATGTTATAGAAATATAATATGAAATGTATATGACGGGAGAAGTATTGGCAACAAAAACTTGGTATATGCTTTGCAAAGGGGGAACTTTTTAAGACACTAAAACCTTCAATTGACGGGGAAATCTTTTAATGCTAAGCTACCTAAATTAGCCATAATTGGTCAATTCCAGCAATTTCGCTTTCAAAAACGCCAGCCTCGGCATAAAACTAGTGCATAATGATCCGTTGTAGGACGGATTCCGTGAAATTGTCATGAAAATGATATATTAGGACGTCAAATGTTTTAGACATAACCCAATGTAATAATACGTTGCGCTAGACGCTTGGAAATTTAGTATGAATTCGAAAGCGATAATAGTGAACGCGGGGATATTTAGAATAATCAAAAGATCCACTGAAAAGCTAATGAGTTAATTGTCTCTTCCCTGGACCTTTTCAACGAAAATGAATAAAGACGTATGGAATGGAAATTGCGGACGCTGAACTACGGGCCGGTACGGAATGGGATGTCATTTACCATGAGCATCACGGTTGCATACGATAATTATCATCTCCAGAAAAGAAGATGCGCACGAAAACTACTCTGATTCCGAGCTATACTTGATCTATGGTGCACATTCCTGCTTGTGGTAACCCCTAATAATGATACTATCTTCCTTGGGCCCAAACAGCAAGCCGTTTTTGGGGTTGTTTTTAACATTCAAGCTGCATGAGGCGCAAAAGCGTGAAAACGGACCTGCAACTTGGTGGTCTTAATTGTAGGCAAACGTAATCATGATATTCTTTATATATATATTATTCTTTAGCATTTACCCCAATACTTATTGACGTACAACAGAATATGCTGACTCAAAGAAAGGGTCATACACTTTCATATGAAGACACAGTCACACAAAATGTGAATCACAGAATTATACTTAGTGACTAATTACATATGTAATAGTAAAGTTATGATATTTAATTACATTTTATTAAAATTGAATTTGAGAGGAATGTTTTGGCGTATTTTATCTATTCATATTTCAATCATTTCTCCATATTAGACATGTGTTCAAATGTGTTCATATGAAATTACCTAACAGCGCTTCATTCATTCGTCAATAGAACTTAATGGCCCGTATTGAAATTGGTTATTTCGATTTTCCTTTCAACGTTTGTCACTGAGTAATTTTACATTACTTCATATGTTTTGTTCAGGTTGTTAGTGATTCGTTTTATTGTCTATATAGCTGTTGCAAGCGACCTACCACACGTGCAAGTTAGCGGTACTGGGCGTGCTGACAAAGGCGTTGAGGTCCGCACTACCACTGACGCCCATATTGGCATTTGGCGGCAAAACAAGGCGTGAGAATGGGCGGCAACTGTCGTTTGCTGAGGATCAGGAATAATACGGACGTTTTTTGTGAACAGCCATAATTATGTTGGAGAAAGTAGCAGTTCGTGAACATGTATCGTGTGTAATAAATGACTAAAACAAAGATGGCGTGTCGAGATCTCGTCAAATCTCGCGTATGGGAGTAAACAGGCGGGAAAAGGCGGGATTGGAATGAAAAAGGGTAGAAAATAGTTATAAATTAATTGATATTTGGTTGTAAATCGGATTTTGTGGATTCTTTTTTTTCTAAAACATTTTTACGTAATCTCACGTCATGATTATAACAGTTTATGATTTTGTTGCAGATAGACATTTACGAGTAATAATTCTTGCCTAGTTCTTGCAGGAAAATTCCTGGTATGTGGATAAATTCTGCACTTCATTAAATGCATTTCTTATGAAGTTGTAGTAAGTGCACAATGTCTTTAGTTCCTTTCAAATATTCGCCAAAGCAAAATTAGTGAGTATATACAATGTAGAAAGTTGGAAACAAAGATGCAAGCATATAGCCTATCACATCATATGGAGAATTGTTTGACATGTTTTACTAAAATTAAAGAATAATGTTCGCGAAAGGCTTAATTTGGACTTGTGATTTGCCAAAACATACAAACACATATTTCTATTAATATGTCCTTTATTTCTTGTAACTTGATGCTATAAATTATTTGAAAATGGTAATATAATAATTAGCTATATTTCGAAACCACGTGTAAATTAGAACGCCATGACGTCACTGAATGACCTCATCCCATGCTGGTACCATATGCGTTATGCCTTTGTGAAGCCTTAATAAAATATAGATGCTACTCACTATTATAATTGATACTTTTAGGAACAGAAAGAACATAATTATACTTAAAGGAAATTTGATTTCGTGTTGGCCTTGAGGTCATGTTTATCGTATGGTCCTAGTATTCAAACCTTTCATCTGTTGCGTTACGGCCATTTACACCCGTATTAAAACGGTTGCCTAACACCGTAGCGGACACATGTTGATATATTCAAGTTTGTCAATAACAAGAATTGACTTTAAAAGCTTAGATCACGTCCCCTAAATATCTAACTCATAATCCCTTCAAAACAAAATGTTTAACACGCTGTGATAACCGGAACTACAGTCAAAGGTCAATCAGTTAATGTAAATATTTAATACCACCTCCAAGATAAATAGTCCCTTTCGCAATGACTAAACCAATGACCATTAAGGCTCGAACAGTATTCAGGGTTGTTCCCATGACCCCTGAAATTGACCCGAAATCATTTTGTCGCTGGGAGCGTAATTATTATGTCGAGACCCGAAAAGAAGCAATAAAGATCGGCCTTAAAATTTACGACTTTTTAAAATACTTGAAATGTTGGTGGTGAAGAAATGTACTCGTTCAGAGTCCAATTCAGACAAAATGTTACAATTTCATGTAGTATTAGGAGTGATGGTAGGCCTATACATGAATATATGCATATGTTTGTGACGTAATAACAACGTAACTAGAACATATATAACGATGCAATTACGTATTGGTAATAAGGAATGTATATTCACCATTTTGAAGTAAAAATATTTTCGTCACATGTACCAGAGGGTCGTTACCTAGGGGTAAATAATAATTAATCGCAAATAGGGAGTCCAAACTGGTCGTTAACGGAATCGAACTCGTGACCCTCGGATCAAAAGTTGGGTGGCTTCCCCAAAGCCGCTTCTCGTATAAACCTAGCACAACTCATTAATTGGCTTCCGCGATCTACTCTTAGGCCGGTATATTTAAGTTTTATTTATTTCGTAATTATTAAATAAAATCTAAATCTTAAACACTTTGTTTGCCAGAACTAACAAAATGACTTTCCTCTCTGCTTGTATTACTAGTATATAATGCCTCATACATATATCATACATTTGTTGTATAGTGTGAGGTCATGACGCATTTATTTATGGATTGAATAAAAGTATGGCTTTTGGTGGCTGAACATATGTTGCCTACATTAATGTTAATGCCCGTAAAACCCCGTAGTTGTTATTGCTAAAACAATATAATCATCTAGACACGACACATTAACATATTATTTTTAAATTGGTTAATAATAATAAAACATTTAAGTGACATAAAATTATTATTAGAGTTCAAGGTTTGCATATTTAACGTATTTAATAACATGCTAGGATAGGCTTAACCAGTCAATTAGATGCTTTTAAAAAGAGAGAGACCACCTTTTTACAAAGACCACTTTCTGGGCGGTCTTCACCAGCAGGTTTTATGGTAACCATCTAGCCATCCTCCTCCACGATAGCCTAGTGGTAGAGTGTCCGCTGCGAGTGCCGGGATCCCGGATTCGATCCCTGGCAGCGTCATACCAAAGATGAAATAAAAATGGTAACAGTTATTCCCTTGCTAGACGCTTAGCATAAACCGGAACCGGCTTCTCTTTTCTCATACCCTCGTTGCTATGGATAACACCAGAAATGAGGTGTCGAGAGTAATTAATATTAGATGGAAAAACATTTTTCACAATCGACCTAAAATTAATTAGTATAAACTAACCATCATCCTCAACAAGTAAACAAATTCAGCCCTCCACGTTGTTTACATGTATTTGTTGTATCAAATAACTATTTGATATTTGGAAGTAAACCAACTTTAGCTTCACTATTTTGAATCAGCATTGTAAACCCACCAGCCCAGCGACCACACTTACAGGGTAGCTTAAAACCACGGCTCATATATCATAGTAATTCGTTGTTTGACGTATTTACATTTGAGATGACCAGGTTTCACCTTTGACAGTGAAGTTAATTTATCAGTAATAAAATGACGATCGGTTGCCTATTTAAAGGTTAGAACGACATTTTACTTTACTAGCGTGATTCATTTTGTGAGAATGTCATTCATTAATTTGAAAGATACATTTGTACACTTAATCGGTTACATTAATCTCACATTCACTGCGTTCTGTTTCCTGTCCCTGTATGCTTAAACAACTCTTATAGTTCAGTTATACTTATACCTCAACCTTATCTTAGGGCTTAAAAAGCGAAATCGCTTAATATCTAAATGTTATTCCGGTCACAAAACTATATGAATTATTATTTGCTCTTGATTTCAGTAAATACATTCATCAAGACATACAGGGTCAACTGGTTGGACCATATAATATTGCTTGAAATTTATTATCAACCCGTACTAAAGTCGTCTTCCACAAGCAACTGCAATGTTCTCCACCTTCTCCACATGCGGATGACATAACCATAACTAATATGTTGGAAGAAGATAACCTACTCGCCTCGAGTATCGAACAATGGTCCCTCGGTTATCGAACAATGGTCCCTCGGGTATCGAACTATGGTCCCTCGAGTATCGAACTATGGTCCCTCGAGTATCGAGCAATGGTCCCCCGAGTATCGAACACTGGTCCCTCGAGTATCGAACACTGGTCCCTCGAGTATCGAACAATGGTCCCCCGAGTATCGAACAATGGTCCCTCGAGTATCGAACAATGGTCCCTCGAGTATCAAACACTGGTCCCTGGATTACAGCGATCTACTAACCTCGCGGGTCAGAAAGACTTGTACTACAACAATTCTGTGTTAGATCACACCACAGCAAAACGTTATAATCACCCCCTTTGCACCATGTTACTTTTTATGGTATATGTTTGCATCACTTCTTTACGTTGTATTTATGGTACTTTTCATACATGTATTTTAACGTTTCACACATTTTCGTTAAAACGTTAATGCTTTTACTGGAAATGATATCTATGTTACGACGATGGACTCGCTCTACGACAAAGCCACCGTATGATCGTTCAAACGTCATACAAAAACATGATTTTACAATCCAGTTATAACAGGGGCTATCTGAATGACATGTGTGATTATAATACCAGATATTCACCCCTATAGAATCCAAGACCTTTTTTCCAATAAAATAATTTCATAATTGATAGAAAACAAAATGTCCATCAAAGAATGTCGCAATGTACTGTTTCCAAACATACAAAACCAAGACGGCCGTCACTTCATAGCTCGAGGAGATATTCGAGAAAAATTGTTCATAATGATGATAAACAGACGTATTGCCAGCTCTATGACCCACTCAGCGTTTTCTAAATTGGTTTTGATTGGTATGACTGTCGCAATTTTAGCAAATTACACGTCATCTTAGAAGATCAACGTTTCCTAATGAGCGTCGCTTGACATGGAGCGGATTAATTCGAAATAAATCGGAAATTGCCGGACAATTGTTCATCGTATAATTGAAAGTAATCTATTTCCGCGAGGCTTTGCATTCAGCATTGAATATCATTCCAGATTCGTTCATCGTAGAATACTCAGAGATAATAATGCGAAGAAATAAAGATGTTATTGTGGAATAAATGATGTTCCTTTATCTTTTAAGTGTTTTCTGATCAAAACCGAAAGCGCTGTAAATCATCAAATTATTTTAAATAGACTTGATTAAATCAAACAAATTTAATAGGATTTCGCCTTGGACATGAGCCAAAAGTCACGTGGTCTTGCTACACTGGAATAGTCAACCGTGGGTATCCGATGAGTCCATGAACCATACCCGTTTAACTATCATGAATATAAATAATGGTGCCTTTGTAATATACCAGTAATTGTATTATCCACAAAGGTCTTCGTTTTAAAATATAATTATGATCGGGTAGGAAGACAGCCATGTTACAACCTGTTTTGTAATAAAGTTTCAAATTGTAACAATTATTACAAAACGGGTTAAGAGGCTTATTACAATTTGACAAATCATTGCGACCCGTTTTATAATAAAGTTGCAAATTGTAATTATAATTATTACGAAACGCGTTGAGTGGCTCATTACATTTTGAAAGTTCAAGGGGGGGGGGGGGCGATGCATATTTGTAGATTAAATCCCTTTAATAAACTATATACAAGGCATGATCAAAAACGGTACGCGGAAACATAACTCACAAGCCACATGCATATTTATATTATAATAGACTGTTGCGTAAAGAATATAAATTACAATGGCAGTGGAATGATATGATGTCCCAAGTATGATTTTATTACAATGACAATCGCCCCTTGGTATGTTTGAAAAGGTCGCTTTATACGCAATAAATTAATAAACTATAAATTCAAATTTAAGTGTGACGTAATGAATACTATATCATGGAATCTATCAAATGTAATTACAGATTTCGCAGATTATCGCTCATAATACGCGCCCTTTTCCATGTTATGATTATACAAATGTACATCCAGGTCTACTGTGTAGTAGTGTGTACCATGAAATGTACCGCGTGGTTGTCCATTATTATTTAATGTTTAGTAGTGAGCCACAGGCAGTTACAGGTCTTATAAAATATTTCGTTATTAAAGCAAAGATTTCTGTATTTGATAAGTTCTAATCGTCCTTTGATCGTGTCCGATCTTGGTCATTTAAACTCTTGCAGGTGTTCAATTACATAAAAGGCTAGAAAAACAAATTATTTGGACAGTTGATTCAGTAGTTAATGTCAGTAGAAAGTCATTTATATCTGTGAATTTAAATTGGATTTGATGATATCGCGAAAGATGTTACACAATCCGATCTTAGATCATCCTTAAATATGAGAGTGTTTTGTACGATGTGATAGATGCCCTGACACCGGTTATCCAGTTCAGACAACTACTGTTAAGGTAACAAACCACTAAATGCCTACGCAGATCAACATCAGTCACTCAAGTTGTCCTGTAAAAAACATTGGTTTGACTGGAAATGGTGATATTACTTGACAAATCTGCATTACAATCATGTAATTGGGTGTACATGCTTTGTACACATGACTGTATGTGATGTAGTGAAAGTGTTTTATTTTAGAACTTAAAGGGACTGCCTCACATATTGGTGTATTGCAAAAATAAAATAAAATTGTCAAATATTCGCGTAATTTTGGTATAGTTGGCTGTATATCCCATAAACAACCCGACTGACAACTAAAATAGCTTGAGAAACTTCGGCATTTTGTAGTTATTTAGTATTTTTACATCCAAAATTCTATAGGGTATTAATACCCTATAGAATTAACACTACTATTACTTAAATTGCCTGAAATTTGTTCGCATTTGATGAAAACGAATCGCAAAATGAACCAAATACCACACTGATGTTTACGCTGTAGTTTGTTGATGTTACAGTTCAATCACGTGTGAAATACATAATTCACAAAGCATGTTGGAAGGAAACTTGGCACTTTTTTTCCCAGAAAAAAATACTCAGTGGGCGATATCGAGAGTGGTTAAAATTGCTTATTTGCACAAAATCTTTCATAAAGCAACCGTCAGTGGCTTTCTATTACATAAATACTTGGTTAGGTTGGAAAATCGCGATATACAAAATTTTTGGCCAAATATGTGAGGCAGCACCTTTAAGACAGTCTGGCTTATACATGTATATGAAAGTGAAAGTAGTGTATGGGCTACCGGACTTGGTATGAATCCGCGCGTGTGCTTAAATATGTACACCGCGTTTGACGAACACAATTTTTCTTCTATGATACACAACCCCTGATTTTGTTTCATTTTCTTCAAGCTGTAAGCTAGTTCTATTGATTTGTTGATTTTGAGCGGTCCCCATGGACAAAAAGTTGACATTTTTGGGGTCGGCAATTTGTCACTTTACATTGAGTTAAAGAACAAATTTATTTGGTGGTTTTGAACCACGATGGATGGCTGTAGCGGACGCTTGCTATTATAGTTGTCTCAGAAGATACAAAGTATTTGAAAGTACTTCCGTTGATTATTTCACCAAAAAAAAAAGATTTAATAACGTACGTAATAATTGGCAGGTGTTAGTGGTGCTATAACACGCAGTGTAAAAACGTCTAACGAATACGAAATAAATATATAATGGAAAACAGTTTAGTTTTTATGTAATAATCAAGTATATTTACCGGTACGCGCGTTATGTTATATGCTACTGAAAGAAGGGGGCGTGGCACAAGTGTCTATTAACCGCTGTATGCAATCAAAACAACAGAAATGAAATTACAAAATCCGTTTGTTGTACATTATATAATAATGTATAGTAATGAATACAGTGAAACTAACAAATGGTCGTGTTTTTATTTTTGTTATTTCCCTTCAGATCAAAGCCAGATTTCTGAACAAAGTTTTAATGTGTTTACGTACACAGGGAGCAAACACCTCTCATGTGCCTGATGTCTAAAAAATGATGGCAACATTACAAGTAGAAATTACAATATTTATCTACCATTACTTCAACCAGAACTTTCTCATGCATAATTATCTAACATGTGATGTTATTTCTGTGTAATAATGTTTACTAATGCATACACGTTTATAGAACTGTTTGCGTTTTCGTTTTATCTTGTTTATCATCGAATGGTTTTTGAACGAATTAAAGTTCAATACACTGCACGTACAACTTCCAGTTCACGTATTCGGATACAAATGTTCTAAGATATTTTCTGCAGAAATTGTCAAAGATCAAACAACTTTAACTTAAAAATTTAAAAAATCTTATTTTTCATCTTATGCTAGGGTCACAAAGCTCGTACGATATCCGTACGAATTTATCAACTCGTACGAGTTCACAATTTTTGAAATCCTAACGGTTTTTTAATGTTCGTAGTGTCTGGTCACAACTCGTACGGACCACGAACGATCTATAGAGATGCACTGGAAAGATATCCGAACGATGCTCGTACGAGTTAAGAAAATCCGTACGATGCTCGTACGAGTCTTCGGTGTCCGTACGGGCTCCGTACGGACGCCGTGCGAGTTTACCCAAATCAACTCGTACGGAGCTCGTAAGGAGCTCGTAGGGCAAATGTGACCTTAGCATAAGGCGATTCTAACTGATTTCATAGCGCAATAATTAAACAAAAAAAAAACGTTTTCATATGAACTAAGAAATGTTTGCAAAAATCTTAGAATACTTAGTATTATTCAACAAAATTGTTTTGTGAATACGGGTACGAATCCATTCGGTATATCAGTCAAATACAATAAGCACAATATTTGCCTAAATCAGTTTTAAAATGTATTATTATTCTGTACAATCAAACGTTTTCAGGGGCATTAATAATTGCTGTCTTTGGTAAAATTGTATAATTTGTGAAATCTTAAATTTATTTCTGATATGAAATGAAAATGTCACGCCTTATTCTATATTTTGGACATCGATCCATCTTTGGGACATGCTTCTATGGTCGCGTTTATTCACGAAATCACTCCGCCAATCATAATAATAGTTTAGTTTAAACATATTTTATTTCATACAAATTTACAATTTATACAAACAATATAATACAGAATCGTACGTCCCACTGTAGTCCTTAATAACATAAAAATCGTCTATAATATAAGTTTGTTTTCCGTGCAACACAGCAAAGTAGTCCTCATAGTCCAATTATTTTATTTACTAATTTTAAAACCAACATTTATCCCACTTTGACGCCATTAGTACTAGTGATGCAAAATAAAAAGGAGATATTTCTCATGTACGTGTAGAGTTTCAAAAACATGAACCAACCCTTGTTTTTTACCTTTGATGCAAAAAGGACTTTTCATTTGCAGGTACATTGCAATTGAAATACACTGCAATGATGGTTTGAAAGTCAATTTAATATTATTCCAAAAGGTATCACTACGTTTGTTTATTGTCGTAGCAATCGCTAGATCGTAGATCCAGTAAGTAATATTTATTTATTAATTAATTAAAAACATTGTATAATTAGTGCCATTTAGAATATAACCTACATTATGAGCCAATGAAAACGCCGCATTTTGGCGGTTAACTGAAAATTTAATCATTAAAATTTTCTCTTCACAGACTTTACGTCATGCGTTGGCGCTACTTTCTATCGGCCAATCAGAATGCAGAATGTTATATTCTAAGTTAGTTAGAACATATTAAGTAAATTTTAATGACTAAAAAGGACTCGCTTCGCTTCGCTCGCTCCGCTCGCTCCGCCCTTTTTAATCATTAAAATTTACTTAATATGTTCTAACTATAACATAAAGGTATATACAAGCCGTCCGATCAACGACACATAGTGTAGTTGGGAATACCAACCACGGTTACACGAGCTTAGACTAGAGTGTTCTTTGATTTTTCGTTACTCAGACTCTCCATTGTTATGTTATTTTCAAGAAACATTTTTTGAAAAAAACTTCAAAAAAACAGAAATTTCATAAAATGTTTTAGAGGTTATGCACCCACCTTGTTTAATTATCTAATTATGTTTTTAAGTGGGAGTTTTTTTTATATATTTTTGTCCTTCTCCTGTGGACATTTCACTCACCGGATTCTGAGAAACAAAAAAAAATGAAAACAACTCTGGCTTAGAAATGCAATTTTCCTGACAGACGGTTTGTGGAGTGCCGATCTTTGAGTTCAAGTGAAGCATGATCATATTATGTCAACGGAACGGAAACATCATCAGACTATATTTATCTTTCTTAAGTCCTCAAATGTCTCCCTCCGCCATTTTTGTGTTCAATTGGTGCAATTACTGATCCCCGTAATTCACGAAATTGAGGGATTAATGAATTCCCTCGGCCTTAATGACCACTGAGCAAGACAATGTGGTGATTACTGCAAGAATACTGTCATTATACACTATATAACCGATGCGGGATCGCGGAAACTAATGACAACTTGCTGAACCAAATTCTAAGCGTAAAGTCAGAGTAATTCCGAAGTTCATGGGCAGGTTTATTTTTGTGGTGTTTCAGATTAATTTCATTTACAAGCTTTGAGTGACTTCACGTGACCTCTAGAAAACGGTTTGACAAACATTTTTATAATATCGCTTCAACGTTCCTCCAACATCGTGAAACAATGGATCGCACAAAAACATGCCAAGGTACGTTTGGTCTTGCAATACCAAACCGGTCTTACCAGACCAAGCTGTAAAATAATGGATCCTGATAAAAATATGATCTTGAACCATCGATCATACTAAAAGCATGCTCTTGAATGGATGACCTTTCACAAACAAGCTATCAAACCATCGATCCCAGCATAAACAAACCCTTTAATCATTGACCTTCCACGAAGAAGTTCAAAAATTATCGATCCTACCAAACACATACACGTGAACCAGTGAAATTCCATGATGAAGCTCTAAAACAATCGATCCTACAAAAACAAAACTTCATTTTAGCCATTGAATCTCCACAAATAAACTCCAAAATCATCGATCCCACCACACAAAATCTCAGAACAGTCAGCTTTCCATGGACAAGCTCTAAACCAATTGGTTCCAACCACAAGTAAGACTGCACCATTTCCATCACGAACAAACTTTAAAACTACCCTTCACACCACATACATGATTTGTAACCATTGGTCTTCCACGAACATGCCCTTGTACAAATGGTCTTTGGTTAACTAGCTATAAAATCATTGATCACGTATAAACGTGCTCTTGAACCAACAAGCTCTTAATTTATCGATCGCACGAAAAACATGACCTTGAACCATTGTCCTTCCATGAGCATGCTCTGAATACATCGATCCTACCAAAAGCATACTCTTGAACCATATACCTTCACTGCAAGCTTTAAAACCATCGATCCCATCAAGAACAGGCTCTGGAACCATTGACCTTCACTGACAAACTCTAAAACCGTGGATCCCACCAATAACATGCTCTTGAACCATTGACATTCCCTGACAAGCTCTACAACCATCGTTCCCACCAAGAACAGGCTCTTGAACTATTGTCCTTCCATGAACAAGTTCTAAAACTATCGTTCTCACCATAAGCATGCTCTTGATTCATTGACCTTCCATAAACAAGCTCTTAAACATTCGATCCCACCCAAAACATGCTCTTGAACCATTGTCCTTTCCCGACAAGCTTTACAACCGTGGATTCCACCCAGAACAGGCTCTTGAACCATTAACCTGCCATGAACAAGCTCTAAAACTATCGATCCAATCAAAAACTTGCTCTTGAACCCTTGACTTTCCATGGACAAACTCGAAACCATGGAAAGACATGCTCTTGATTTATTGACCTTCCATGAACAAGCTCTAAAACAATTGATCCCGCTAAAAACATGCTCTTGAGCCATTGTCTTTCCATGAACAAACACTAAAACCATCGATCCCACCACAACCATGATCTTGAACTATTGACCTTATATGGACCAGCTCTAAAACCATCGACCCAGCCAAAAATATGCTCTTGAACCACTGACCTTCCATGAACAAACTCTAAAACCATCGATCCCACCAAGAACATACTGAGTCTCTTGAATATTGACCTTACATGAACCAGCTCATAGACCATCGACCCTGCAAAATATGCTCTTAAACCATTGTCCTTCCATGAACCAGATCTAAAACCTTCGACCTCTCCAAAACATGCTCTTAAACCATTGTCCTTCCATGAACCAGTTCTAAAACCATCGACCTCTCCAAAACATGCTCTTGAACCATTATCCTTCCATGAAACAGCTCTAAGACCATCGACCCAACCAAAACATGATCTTGAACCATTGTCCTTCCATGAAACAGCTCTAAAACCATCGACCCAACCAAAACATGATCTTGAACCATTGTCCTTCCATGAAACAGCTCTAAAACCATCGACCCAACCAAAACATGATCTTGAACCATTGTCCTTCCATGAAACAGCTCTAAAACCATCGATACAACCAAAAACATGCTCTCGAACTGAACAAGCTCCAAAACCATCGCCTTCACCACATACAAACTATTGCACGAACAGACTACCAGTACCAACGTTCAGAACCGCATAGCTTTGAAGTAAAGGCATTTTAAACTCGCACAAAATATACATGCAACGTTACGGATCAAAACAACGCTGTAGTATATTTGTACAAGAAATAAAATTTACTTCTTTAAGGCACCAGTAACTTAACGCTCGTACAATGAAACCAGCTAATGGGAGATATTAGTTAGTTATCTCCCCTTACTACTCTCTAAAATTTCACAGGTCCTATCATGCGGATTACTCTTCTTTTATCCCTGTTTTGTTTGTTGTGCATGGTAGTAATTAGGCTGAAATATTTGCATCATTAATTACCAGATTACATAACAAGTTTGGCTACATGTTGTTTACACACCATGGTGTATAAATTTTGAGGGCCTTAACATAATAGGTAATACAGAAGTAAGAAATTTCATATCTAAAATCAGGGGTATTTCTGTGAGAAACAAGGATAAAGTCCGAGGATCTAAACTAGTTAGGACCACTGTGCTAATTGGTCTACCTCGGGCTTTATCTTACAAGGGAGATAATTAACATGCCTCTAATGTCTCTCATTGTCTAAAACTAAAGCACGCTCTAACTTCACTTAAAATATATTTTTTATCTAGATCAGTTAGCTCTAATTTTTAACATAATAATAATAATAGTATACTAGTATTCGATAAATAAGCATTGACTTCCTCAGAATACATGCTTTCAATCCCTGTAGGGGTTAGTTTACCAAGCAGGACGGTAAAGAATAAAAATCTTTGACAAAATTACTACGCTAGAAACGTAATGAACTATGTTTGAATTGTGACTTTGCAACATTTGTTATTTGAAACAAATCTAGCACGCAACCATAAAATGAGTTCAAACTGGTAACTTTCATTCTATGTAATTATAATCTTGGTACTAAATATAATTCTAGTTTCCACTATATTTTTGGCGACTTAGAAGTATCATTTATACGCAGACTAAACGCAAGGGGAATGGATACACGCGACGTTGAAAGTAAACCAGTCAACCCTTGTTGACATTTTCTCCTTATCTCTCCCTGTTCCACTTGTTTATCATATTAATTATCAAACAAATTAATTAAAACAACATATTATAGGCAGATAGTGAACATTTAACGCCACGAATATCGAGATAACATCATTCAACCGCTGATATTGACGATATTCACTGCGAAACTGCAACTGAGCCTCGTTCTGAAAGATTCACCACGCGCAGTAACGCCCATCTACGCCTATGATTGGTTGATAATTATACGGCACACCTCGCGCAACCCTACAATTACCTCGATCAATCAAAACTTTGGGAATGAACGTTACACGCCCCTAGTATTCATATTAATTCTATACAGCTAAAGCGAGAAAACTTTAGAGCGTGTATTTTATGGGAACGAAGTAAAGAAAAGTGGGAGGAGAGCCGAGAAATGAGTAAAATAGGCCCAAAATACGATAACCATACTCCCCATTTACGTCTAGATTAACCGGCTTGATCTCGTTCCGGATTAGTTCGGATTACTAGAAAAGTCGTTGAAATAAAATTATGTATGTGTTATTAAATATATATGTGTGTGATAGCAGGCGTTAATACATTGGTGTTCATCGAATGATTTGAACTCTGTTATATATGAGCACGCACTATTGGCAACAATGGCGACAATAATTGGGGTAAGCGATTCTTCTTCTTCCTTTTTCTGAGTTGGGTTCTTCATAGAACGTATGTAACTCAATGAGCTTCTTTTTTAATTACTAGTATACGAGTCAGATACAACATTTAGTAGTGTAGATCTACTGATAAATTGTTATTTTTATCGCTTTAGATATGTAAGTGGCATATCATCTGATTTGTGGTGAAACATATTATTGGTGTTATGATGATGTCACATGATGTCCAATGTTGTCAGATGTTGGGCGTTGACTCGATTATCCAAGGCAGCAGTTTGACATTATGTCGTTTTCAGTTTTCTCGGAGTCATCATATTACTAGAACCTCAAATTATTTATACATATATGAGGGGTGATCAAGAATTAGGTGGACTTTTGCTCTAAAAAGTTTACTTCGGGTCAGTTCGCTATGAAAAATTATTAGTAAAAGCAGTGATATTTGTATTCATATTTATAACTTTAGGCCGGTCACTATGTGTAACATAAATTATAACAATACAGAAATAAATGCGAACAATTCAATAACAACACGGGGTACTTTTATAATACTAATTTTTCAACCCTCTAGAACAAATGGTGACATTTGCAGAGATATGTCTGAGCCGAGGGAATCCAGTTCAGGTCCAATTATAGTTATGTAAATCTTATAATGTATTTAAGCTTTTTTCTTCAATCCAATGTTTCATAACTAGAATATAACCAGTCTATACCAAGGCATTAAGTCACAACACACTTTCCACACGCAAGGTGACTCAAGTTTCATGTTATGCATGCACTTAAAAGTGGGACAGGTTGATGACCCATTACATAAGTAAATGACTACTATATTTAAGTATTTTTGAATAGTTCTTAAACTGATAACTCGATGATAATTAGACAAGCATACTGTAGGTTCAAACATTAACAATAAATATATATGACACCCGGGACTACGGATACCATCACTAATTCTAATCGAGTGTGATTAATACGAGGGATGTTCAGAAATAACGTAGACTTTTGCACTGGAGTTCGCATCGGTTATAGTACGGAAATAATAAATTTATTATTTAATAAATTATTATTCGGAATATTTCTGTGACCAGTACAAATGAATCATTTTACAACAAAAATTTTGATCCTTCCTTGTATAAGTTGTTGATTCGTTTATCAATCGCCCTAAAATATATTGGAATCAACTAAAACTAATCGCATGTGATATTCTTCCATGGGTTATCAAACTAGTGATTTGCTACTGGCGTGGCAATTATAATATAACTACATGTATAAACGCCAGTCATTTTCCTCATCTTTTTTAACTGGTTGTGTATGTAACCTTGTCCCACATCTTACATCTTGTTCTCGTGGAAGGATTCGGAAATTATACGATAGTGTAATTATTATAATAACTTACATTCGTCACGATATCTTCCCCTCAGCTTATACAATATATAATTGTTACTTCGGTATTATTTTTTATCATCAAATCACGTCGTTTTGTTTTGTAATAAGTCTCATATTTACGCTTCTTGTTGTGTTAAAAATAGAGGATATTTGTTGATTTTGGCGTAAGATCGAATTTTATTTCACCGAGTGATAAAATTTTCTGTGATCACGAGTGAAACTAAAATGATCTTAAACCTAAAATCAACACATTTTCTGTTTATTATATGCCTCAATTCCTCTTAAATATGTGCAGTAATTGGCTTAATTGATAGTGATAATTTTGACGTCATGATGACGTAACGCATATTTTGAAGCCCGGTGCCGTTGACGTTACGTTTCTTTTTCTGCATTTCTATAATGGAACCAGCTTCTAAAACAGTGAAAATAACAAAGTGGTAATTTCACTGTTATTTTCGCTGTTATTTTCACTGAAAATACTCCATAGACCATTGAAAGCAAATAATAAAGTATACTATTACCTAGTTGTCTTTAAAGGATGATGTATCGGTTATGTGTACATGCGTCATTTCTGGAAGTACGTTATGTACATATCTGGACAATACAGGGATATAACTCACTTAAAACAAACTCGCTTGCGAAAATTCGGTTATAGCGTAAGAAAGAAATCCCCGAATGCGTCTTTCTTTTTTTCAATGTAATACAACTCGCTTATGCTAAGGTCACATTTGCTCTACGAGCTTCGTACGAGTTGATTTTGGCAAACCCGCACGCTGTCCGTACGGAGCCTCGTACGGACACCGAAGACTCGTACGAGCATCTTACGGACTGTCTTAACTCGTACGAGCATCGTACGGATATATCGTACGAGTGCATCTCTATAGATCGTTCGTGGTCAGCACGAGCTGTGACCAGACGCTACAAACATACAAAAAACCGTTAGGATTTAAAAAGTGTGAACTCGTACGAGTTGATAAATTCGTACGGATATCGTAGAGCTTTGTGACCCTAGCATTCTAAGGGAATCGGATATAATGAAAAATCAGTTATAACGTAATGATTTCGATGTACTGATATAGCGAAAACGGATATAGCGATTTAATTTCTGAGTCCCTAGGATTTATAACCAAGTTCCACTGAATAACGTGTACGTTCCTAAGAACAGTTATGACCATCATGTGAGAAAACGGACAAGAGTCATGAGTTGAAACATTGTCAGACATTTCTTAATTAAAATAATATGTTTAAAATTACACCCAACGGCAACTTAAAGTTTTATCAACACGTTAAACAACACTTATGCAAATTTATAAAAATACAAACTTAGCAATGCTGCCTACATGTATTTATACACATGTGCCTTGAAATGTTGAATTTTTTATGAGCCTTTCATTTTTTGAAAATCCTGGTATTACATACCCTATTTATATAAAAATGTCATTGTTTCAAAATGTAAAACATATCTATAAAAGGAAAATGTGTAATTATTACATAGTTATATAAGTAAAAAATGTCAGTCTTTCAAAATGTAATGCATATCGATAAAAGGAAAATGTGTAATTATTACATAGTTATATAAGTAAAAAAATGTCACTGTTTCGTAATATATTACATATTTACATAAATTAAACTAATTATTTCCTTTGGTACACGTAACAGACAGATCCGTCGTAATATGTAGTTTTTATAGGATAGAACTTTTAATTACAAATTCAGTTTCAACAACATATCAAGGACATTTACGGAAAATGTAATTGTTTTAAATATACACTAATTATTACAGGAGGGAATGTTAGAAAATATATACATATAGCCCATTAAACTGGAAATTGAGAGATAAACGGTGGAAATCTGTGGAAATCGTCGTGGAAAGATGTAGGATGTCGGTATATCGCATGTTAAGGTCTAACATTCGTTACATGATTTATCAGTTATAATTAGCGACGACAATATTAATATAATTATTGCATATTTAATACTTACGTAAGGTTATATTACTATTAAATTACAACCCATTTGGATATTATTTTTCTGGATCCATCATCTATATGATAAGTCAGTGTGCAGGTTTTATGTTATTATATCAAAATTACCGAGGATTATTATTTTTTGCATGAGCAACCCGTTGTTTTGTTTCTAATTGTTGTTTATTGAACCAAGCCACGTAAGGAAATGCTGTTTAATAACCGTCCATGTTGTTATGTTTGTCTCCCTGTTTTAATTTGATGTCATTTTTAAAAAAAAAATATTTATATAAGACTAATTATGCGTTAATGTAATACCAAAGATCTAAACAGATGTATTTTTAGATCTTTGACATAACGGACAATTCTGTCATCACCTAATCTTGTACCAAGGAATATTATTAGTTTAATTATGCCAATTTATTTTAGGTCGATTCTGAAACAAGTTTTTACAACTTGTATTTATCACTCTCGACACCTCATTCCTGGTGTTATCCATCGCCGCGAGGGTATGAGAAATAGTGTTGACCGTTAACAAAACAAGTACGATGTTTTATTGTCGGCGTTCAAATAATTCCAAGAAATAATAATAATATACATATTGCGCAATTATTCATTCCGCTCACATTAAGTTATAAACTCAACGTTTCCGTGTTTTCAAGTTTTATTTCCATTTTATATTAGACAAATATATAAAAATAATTAACAAATGGATCCCATTTTTCTGTTCAGTTTGCAAAATTGATTCTAAATATTACAGAGAAAGGTATAACACCATGCAAAACTTAGCACTTCTCATTTTTTTCCATTGAGCATAATATTGAATGAATTTATTTCAAAATCTGACCAAAATGTTCAGGGAGAAATAAAGATAACACAATACTTGTTTATAAAATTCAAATTCAAACCGGTTAGAAAACAACCGTACACATTCCTATTAGCACTTACAGGAAACAACTTTCCCAGAGTATCACCATTTTAAAGGGATATTTCGTAAAAGTATGATTTATGTATTGCACTTTTCTGTAACATTGCATGTAAACATGTACATAACAATTTTACGACGTCATAGCAACGTCATCATCGAAAAAAAATCGAAACCAAACGTGTATATATGTACCTTGATGGCATTTTAAACTACTGGTTCCACCTTAACTCTTCATGTATTGGAGACAATAAAATACCTACCACTATTTCGAATAAACAACAAAAACGTGTATATTAACGTTGCGTGGGCAGAATAATAAAAGAACTAACACAAACCATTATACCAATACGGTAGAAACAACGGTAAAATATTCTATTGAATAAAACGATTAAATTTCTTCCCGTGGAATTTTCTGAAAGCAATAAATCAAACGAGATAGATGTTAATCCGTGATACTGACATCATAATCTCCAACAGTAACGACATTTGGGGGTTTGTAAAATTAGCTAACATGTTCAAGTTAGTATCAAGTTTTTGCAATAAACAGGACTTATTGCCAGAGCGTATCTTGGCATTCCACTTGTGATGTCAGCGCTTATATTGTATATAAAATGAACATGTTACAGTGTACAGAATCCTCGGAACAAGTGTTAAAACATAGCGGGTACTTCATCCCCTGAAGCTTATCGGAAACACCATAATTTGCGGGCCCTTGAACGCTAAGGACCCTTAATGGCGCAACTCTTGAGATAGGTTTTCGGATATGAAGTTTTTCTGGGGATTTTCTGTTATTTTACGGCAAATTCTCGTGGCGTGAAATACACATTAAGAATTCATCTGGTTGTCAAACAAGTATGGGAATCTAGCCATGACTTGTATTGGCGTGGATTAGTTTCTAACAGTACACGTTCATTTTTTGCGTCTCGGGATGGAAATAAATGCACCCATTCATAATCATACATGCCGTAACAACATAAAAACTTGGTTTCAACAAATCCTTAAATTGAGCACCATGTCTGTTTACTTTCAAAACAAAACTTATACTGTTAACGTTGTTCTCAGAGAGAGACATGCATTCTGAGAATTGCAATTTATTTTCTAAATTACACACAACTGTTGCATTAAACGTCCATCTTGGAAAAGCAACGTATATCCTGGCATAGCAACCAAACACCGAGACATAGCAATCTAAACACCTGACATAGCAACAAAACATATGGCTTAGCAACAAAACACCCTGACATAACAACCAAACACAATGACATAGCAACCAAACACAATGACATAGCAACCAAATACCATGGCATAGCAACAAAACACACTAACAGAGCAATCAAACACCCTGACATAGCAAACAAAGATCCTGACATAGCAACCAAACACTCTGATATTGCAACCAAACACCCTGACATAGCACCTACACCCTGACATAGCAACCACACACACTGACATAGCAACCACACACCCTGACATAACAACCAAACACCCTGACATAGCAACCAAGCACCCTGACATAGCAACCAAACACCCTGGCATAGCAACCAAACACCCTGACATAACAACCAAACACCCTGACATAACAACCAAACACCCTGACATAACAACCAAACACCCTGACATAACAACCAAACACCCTGACATAACAACCAAACACCCTGACATAACAACCAAACACCCTGACATAGCAACCAAGCACCCTGACATAGCAACCAAACACCCTGGCATAACAACCAAACACCCTGACATAGCAACCAAACACCCTTGGTATAGCAACCAAACACCCTGACATAGCAACCAAACACCCTGACATAACAACCAAACACCCTGACATAGTAACCAAACACCCTGACATAACAACCAAACACCCTGACATAACAACCAAACACCATTGGTATAGCACTCTGGAATAGAAAACAAGCATTCTGTACGGCTTATTTGTTGATCTTATCAACGTTTTGGATGACAACCACAAAAAGGCGTTAGATCTACATCATGATGATGGAGTATTCAGTTTATTGGTATCACGATAATTATGACAGAAAATATTCCCACCTAATAAGAATTGCTCATGTTTCAATTGTCGAAATTTTAATAATTAATTAATGGGTGTTAATGACGTGTGATATAACGTCAACTATATCGATGTTACGTCAACGTCTAATCACAGTGATCAGATGACATCAAATTAGGAATTTAAAACCAATTAATTTCAGAGCTTTAACTGAGGAACGATTTTGTCGGCAATAAATGCATCTGTTAGTATATATCAATATATTAAAAGAATGAACACTAAATACACAAATAAATACAAAAAATAATAATAAATAAATCAATTAAGTTGACACTGTTTTTGGATTAAGGTATATTTCCAACGATGAACTTATTTCGATGATTTAGTGCACTCGATAACCCTGCACTTTGTGACTTTGATTGGTCCATTAATCCCACGTGATCACGACTGAGCGGACAATAACTACACGCCTGGTTAATCAAGAGCAGGATAATTAACGTTTTGACCTCATTATAACTCAAATTGAAATTGGATATACATTTAAATATCGTTCATGAGTTGGCAGGAAATACAGGATAGGTTAATTGATAGAAGTTTGGACGTTTTTTACGATGGTGTCGATACTTTCCAACGTTAGCAAAACTGCATTAACTTTGTGCTTCAAAAACAATTTGTAAATGTATTTTTATTGTTTTATAAAAGATTCCAGTTTTAGCTGGAACATCAATTGCATGACAATACATAAGATTTTGAAATAGGTCAAAGATGACTCCTGAACACAATATCAATGCAAAAAAATGTATAAAACATGTTGTTGTCAAGGCAAAATACAGTCGGAAGAAATAAATAATATGCTAGTAAAAGTAAGTTAGTCTACAAGGACATAGTATAACTGTTTCAATTTTATAAAAACTTTAACCAGATAAGTGATATACTCAGTGTGACCGTTACTTTAAAATTAGACAGAAATGTAATAGTCAGTTTGGCATAACAATTTCAAAGACAAAATCATGTATGGTTAATATGCACAATGTATGAAAATTTGAAAAAAACACACATTTCATAATAATAATATTAATATAATAATAATATATGATAAGATTTTTGCTCATAATGAAAAGTGGACAGGTATTATTGACGGAATAAAATCGTATTATTTGTTGAAATGACAACTATTAGACGGAACGAGCGAAATGGGTAACTTTCGCGAAACGGTGTATCTCATCTTTCAACTCTCTGGCATCAATATTGTCGTCGACTTCCTGTGTTGTAAACGCTTGTTAGAACAATCACAACATTTATTATCGATGATTCCATGCGTTTCAGTGAACACGATTTTTTCAATAAAAATCATGTTCACTAGATGCCCTTTGGCTTTCCATAGGACATTAAATTCGCTCGTTTCGAAATAATTACAAGTTTGAAAAACTTAGTTCAAGACGATGCTCGTTCGGTAGCAACACATTTGTATGGATAATTAAATCAAGAGGTTAACGAGGGTGCGTATCTCTCAAACAGTAATTAATTATTTGCTGAATAAAGGCATTTGTTCTGCCTGGGTTGTGGACGCACGATTGAAAATTTTGGAAATACCAAATCATGTTTTCAACGTTCCTTTGATAACAAGTCTGCTAAAACATTGGGCAGCGACAAACAGCCGTTAAATCACATCGTTCCCTAGTTTCTTACTGTACTTAATACTAGATTGAAATGTTAACAGACACGACTCAATTAAAAAACTACAATTAAATTAAACGGGCACGCAAATATACATTTATGCTGTTTGCTAAACATTAATAATTTAACTTCTATACATTATGTTTTAAAGGTTCTGAACTGGTTTTCACAATTCATCTTTAGTGAAAACATTTTTTTTAAATCATAAAACTTCCTTAAGTGTTAACAGGAAAAATCAAGATGATCTATTTGTTACCTACAAATGTTGTTAGAAGCATTATGTAAAGACTCCAATAATCACAAAGAAAAACATGGATTATTCTACTATTCTAGAGAAATACGCGTTGCTATATTGTTTAACTTAAGTAAAACAATTTAAGTTTTCCCTTAAGATGCTTTGTGAATACCAGCCAAATCCCAAGAGGACACCATATTACGAAATAATAATAATAAACATCCAATGTTTCGAATAGTTACTAGTAGTATAATACCAGTACTTTGATAATGAATGCTAAGGTCACATTTGCCCTACGAGCTCCGAACGAGTTGATGTCCCGTACGGACACCAAAAACTCGTACGAGTACCGGACGGATATTTTTTACTCGTACGAGCATCGTACGGATATCGTTCGAGTGCATCTCTACAGATCGTTCGTAGTCCGTATGAGCTGTGACCAGACGCTAAGAACCTACAAAAACGTTAGGATTTCAAAAACTGTGAACTCGTACGAGTTGATAAATTCGTACGGATATCGTACGAGCTTTGTGACCGTAGCATAAGAGTTGTGAGACCAAAAAGTCCAGTTAAAAGACCATACAGTCTATGACAATTAAAAGTCTACTGGGGGTATGTCTAGCAGATGAAACATTGACCTTACATGACATACTCAGACATAATATTGGTGAGGAAAGGTGAGATTGCAAGCGTGCTTATAACAAAATATTACTTCAACATTGATAATACGAATGGAAATAATATCAATGATACTAATAATAAAGACTTTATTTTACGTTATTCAAACTATTTGTAGTAGTTTTAAAATACTTCATATTTTGATGGTGACTCTTTAGTTCAACACGCTTTAAAACATAAGTTGGAACACCATTAGTGCATCAACGTGGTTTCGTAATTATGCGAGCTCAGTGTTTTCTTTCTGTGGTGACATTTTAAAACCCTGAAGGACGAACATATTTCACCATTCCGGTATGTGTTTCAGTTTTTATATTACATTTATATCAAGTATTTCAAGCAATTTATCGGTATACTATAAAGCCCGGGGTCTATGCAGTGCAATCCATTTATATCGTATAGTTATTTTGAAAAGTAAACATTACTCAACATTACTTTCTAAACGATCGATTCAAGTTTTAATCAATTCCATGCAATCGCATAAAAACGTTTTTGACAGATACCGAATACGTAGTTCTGCTTACAAGCAATAGGTTTTATATTAGGCCAATGAGCGTTTCAAAGACCTCGATTGAGAGGCACTTTCGAGGTCACCTGGATGTTTGCACTGTCATGGTCGCTTAACAATTTGTAAAGTGAAGTTTTAGAATGGTCGGGAATTCTGTGTGGTAATTTATTATTGGAAATGACATTTTTTCACAGGAAGTCCCATAACACATGTGTGGCCAAACTAATAGGTGTACAATTACGAATATTGATATCAAATATCGTTGTCGTCTATCAAAACCACTGCCGGTTCTTGAAGTTGTTTCTATGTGTTAAAGTAATACAAATGGAAAATTCTAAATGTAATCGTATGATGAATTTTAGATTCATGGGGTCAACCAATTATTATTACCAATTTTCTTGAAATCGGTTTAGTTTGATTATACTTTTGAATCCGAAATATCAAAATAATGTGGACGTTTCTTTTAACTCTACCAACGTCGGAATGTACCTTCCTACAAACATGATAAAACCGAGGTTAGAACTGGCTAACACCACTAATATTAAGCAACTAATATAGACCCACAATAATACAAAACATGTTAAAGCACTTAGCGACAATGTATGTATTTCTCGAATGTATCCGCCAAATTTTAATATTATAGAAGCCAGGGAATTATCTGATCTTTGTAGAAGCATACTGTTCGTTTGCTATTTCCAACATCACACATCACACGTACTTTTATGTACAATGTACTAGTCGACAATAAAGAAAATTATAATAATAATAAAATATTGTAATATTTTTAAAATCACCCAATGCTGTGGGGTACGAGTAGTTAAAGGGATACCAGAATGTATTGCATTAAAACACAACCATGGACATGTTACACGTATACACATTGTATTTGACAAAAAAACTACATGAATATTTTGATTTTGTACATAAAAAAATCATAATGATGACCCGAAGAAGCCTTCTGGGCGATACGTTGTGATTGAATGAATATACAGGGTGTTAAAAAAGTTTATTCTCAAAATTTTAATTCATGCTAAATTCTATCTGAGCTTTGTAAGCAGTTTCCAATTTTATTTTCTTACACTAAAAGCTTCACTTATTACAAGATATGTTAGAACAATGATAGAACCCCCTGGAATTTAACCTGAACATTTTACATTCTTCTGACGCCAGAACAATAAACTATTGAAACTTAAACTTTGAGAACGAACTTTTTTAGCACCCTGTACATTAAACGTTATTCGTGTTTGGTGGTTATATATTCTATTTTTGATTTTGTACATGTACACATTTTTTTGAAGAACACAATCATGATGTTACGTCGCAAAATGTTCACCTCGTAAATAAATTACGTTAATGCTAATGGTGTGCCTGTCATAGTGTCATATATAATAATATAATAAAAGATAACGGGTAAATTTAATAAACAAAATTATCACACATTGCAAAAATATCAATATTGTCGTAAATTTCATAAGATAAGCCGAACTCCTATATTCCAAAAACAACTTATCATCTGACATTGTTATTTTGATTAAGATCTCATTTTTTAATATTATGAATGAAAAATACTAAAATAGTGTTGACGTGCACTGTACATGTGTGTCACGTGACATAAACAACAAGGTTGTACATCTCGTTACAAACGTGATTTGACGAGATTTTACAATTCAACAATAGTTAATATAAAGTTGTTCATAGGAACCTATTTCGTTGATATGTAGACCATACATTATCACATGTGTGTCACAATGGACAATAATAATCTCCGATACTGAAGAGTTCTTTCTTCCAAAACGTTCGTTTAACGCAAGCAACATGTAAATATCGTATCTGATTTGTATTAATTTAGAGATTTAGATGATAGTGTTGAAGTGAATATTGAATTTCTATTTGAAATCCATTATGTCCTGAGGGTATTTGTTGAAGATTTTATGTTTATAGTTCTTACCGTGTACTTTTAGGGAAACGTTGAGGGGATTAATATTTCAAGCACTCACTACCCATTAACATGGTCCGAAAATTGATATACGCCAAACAAAACTGTATTGGATATATTTTAATACAACCACACGTGCATATTATTCTTATGATACCATGTATACAGCACTTTATCATGTAATTATACGTTCAAAAGTGTTGTACAACCACATTCAAGACATTATGACATGGTGGTCGAGTGGATAACGTGAGATCCCTGGTTCGAATCTCGGTCGGTTCACTTGTTCATTTCTGAAACGCTTTTCAGTGGTTTTCACCTAATTAGAGATGAACTGGTTAGAAACCCAGAGGTAGCTCGCGTGTATCGGTGCTATACACCGGGCATGTTAAAGAATCAGGGAGCCTATTCGGAACGAGAGAGTTTTCGTATCATAACTCTTTCTCTTCTACCTGCTGTCCCTTCAGCAAAAACACAGGAACCTATTGGAAATAAGTGCTTGCACTTTCATGGGTTATCCTTGACCAAAAGGTCTAAATAAATAATTACTCACATGGTTAAAACAATCAGAAGATATACGCATGCAAACATAACAACAAATACTTATTTATGGAGATTAAAGTTTAAGGATCAAAAATTGAAGTTTCAGCAGACTAATTAAAGCAAATACAACCAGTGATTGCATGCTTCTAAAACATTTGCATTGTGAGATACTGCCATAAATATAATAACAAATCAGACAGGGAAGACAGCACTCCACTGAAACAGTAGATCACCAAACACACAAAAAATAAAACACATAATAAAAGAATAAAACATGTATTAAAAGTACATACAGGAAAAATATAAAAATGAACCCGGAAGAGTAAAACTGAACAGTTACATAACACGACACACTCATTCGACCGCGTTTCGTATGAACCAGTCAACATACACGGAATAAGAGCCAAACAGACATGAACGAACCGCAAGGACGACCACACACAACATGGACACCAACAAAGCAACACCCATTGCGGCATTACAAAATGTATGTCTCATCCGGACATGCCTGTATCTAATGTCTCTCTCTCTCTCTACCTTCAGGGGCTTTCTCTCAATCTGTCCCTCTGGTCAGATCATGCTGTATCTGCACTTGTACAGGATGCACCTGCGCCATTCTGGCTGCAACACAATAATGTAAAGTGCCTTTGAACGTGCGTTCGTATAAAAAAGGTCGCTATATAAATCCGGTATATTTATTTATTTATTGTCACCTTCTATATTTCCAATACCTCATTCGGTTATAAGGATTGTTTGTATGTTACAAATACGCATGTTTTGACGGTGGTGTTTAGTGTCCATAATGTTGCTGATCATGTTTTGACATTTTTCAGTCTCTTCTCACGGCATTCATTGGTTTAAAACTGTTATACTTTAACTTTTTAGGACTTCAGACAGGTAAAACTAGGTATTTTAGCCGTTTTACTGTCGAAACTAGGTTATTTAGCTTCGGCATACAGCTTTTTGATTGCTGGACCTAGTTTATTCAGCTTTTTGACTGCTGGGACTTGGGCAGTTATTATGTGTTGTGCCTTGTGCCTTGTAATGGGGTATGTGATGTTTTCTGTGCTCTGCTGGGTAAGTTGAGTGCTGCCTTTCCTGTCCGACTTTATATTACCTTTATGCAAGTCTTGGTCTGTACCGGGCAATGTGGTTGCCTCCACCGGGCAGGACTGTCGTGTTCCTTTTCTTGCCTAGAATGTCTAGGAGTCTTAATAGATGCGACACTTGTAAAGTTCTTTGGAATTGTTTAACGTCTTATTTCTATAACATTTGCACGATTCTTAGCATTCATTGTTTGTATAGAAAATATATCATGGAGTAAGGTGCTGAAAGTGATTTGTATGTATACGTAACTTGTTGACTAAATTCGTTCCACAATCAACCTAAAATTAAACATATTTACAAAGAAGCTTGACTTTTGAAAACCTCGTTAAAACATACTAAGTAGCTTGTATTTGCAAACGAGATCAACCGTCTTGATTTTGCGAAGGTTCGTCAAACCATCATCTGGACATAGGACAGTACTTCAACGTTTCAAAAAGTAAACTTGACTTTCATGTTTTATGTGGTCAAAGTTGGATGTCCTGTTGGTTAAAGTCTTAGAGACAAGTGGACAATATTTTTACAAAGTATTAGCCAGCCCAACACTTCTGTTCCTATTGACACATCATGCCGATGCTATACTTCCAATTACTTAAGGACGCATGTTTCAATAAACATTGACCCCTAAATCCTAAAAACAGATTAGTCAACAATGGTACTGGGTCTCTACTAAGTGCACAAACAAACATATCATTTTCCAAACCTTTATCGTAACAAACAGATGAAGTTGATAAACTTTCTTTTGATCTACGGGTGTTCGTGTAACCGTATCCCCGCAATGCGTGTCTGAGGCCAGTTATAAGTGAATTTGAGCTTCGGAATTGTCAATGTCTATGCTTACATGCTTATGGCCTTTGACAGTTTGGACGTTTATTGAATGTTAATATGTATTCACCGGGTATTTTTTAATAGTTTTCTAACAATAAAGTCATAGAAAACAAACAACTTTGATCATATAAGCTATAAATACGTCAGATCTAACGACCAGATTTACACCAAATTTAGTCAGATAAAGACATATTGGCCTGTCGTAGTTTTGACTTTTTATGACAATACAAGTTACATAGTGCACGCGTGGCCTGATTGAGTCGATAATAGAGAAGTTAATAATACATGTATATGGGATTAACAAATCCATTAACAAAACCACATTGGTTAGTTGAACAGTTTTATCATAGTGTAGCACACGTAATAAACGCTAATTAACCTGACTGTTAAGTTAAAGATTTAATTAATGTAACCTTAGCACGTTCATTTGGTTTCGGGAGTGTGCAGCTCGCAGTCTGTCTATTACATTTAGTAGTAAAAGTGTTTGATGGCCACCCGTACCCGGGCTTGATACTCGGGATTGTATGCTCATATCAGGTTAAGTCATAGACAGAACAAATACAGCTTTATGGGCTGTTATAGCACGAAGGTTCTTGCGTTGAATATATAAATTTTCGCGAGTAAATCGTGCAATATCGGTCCTTTGGATTTGTATTGGTATTACACCTCGAGCGTCTTCGTGATACTTCCCGCTTATCAAAACATGCAACCAACATTATGAATATAGACAATATATCAGCTGTTAAATTATGCAATTGAAGGGCGAGAGTCGTGTCAAATTCTCTGGACTATAGCTCCTAAACAAGCGCAATGGCTAATGGTTTTTCTTTGCAATATTATGTTTCTTCTAGGATGGTACTGTGTCCCTATTCAAAGTGTGAACAAATGGTTTATAATGTCATCGCATCCCAAAACTGAAGCAAGCATCCCTCAACTTGTAAAATTCTGTCTGACAATACATTATCAACACATTTGTTTTATTTTTTCAGGACCCTCATCCGTTTGGTGGTACTCCATTGGCTATGTTAGCTGCACAGTGTAACAAGATATCAGCAAAAACACAAGCACCTTTAAGTAATAACGATATGACTAAAGGTTTTCATCCTTGGAAAAAGCCCATCACAGCAATGGACGCCCCTAGTCCTCTAACATTTTCATCTCAACGTATGGGAAGCTTCAACTCATCAATGGCAATGTCAACTTCCGGTTTTAGTTATGCGCGCGCAAATCCTTTGCAAAGTTGTTCCGGTGCATACGGAAGTGAATTATTCTATCCAGCATCAACCGGAAGTAGTTATTCTAATTCTCAAACAGAGAGTTGCCAAGCATCATTGTCACAAAAGGTGTACAGCGACAATGGGTTTTCAAACTCTAACATAGGAAATATGTACTCCAGAGTAGCAAATGCGCCAATCTATGATTCGTGGTCATCATACATGCCCAGTGCAAACACTCATAGTTTTAAGTCAGATTTACCAACTTCTATGAACACTCCAGCCTCGTGGTGGGATATGCATTCTAATCCTTCTAGTTGGTTATCGGACATAAGTGGAACATCTAACGGAATTCATCCACAAATAGGTTCAAATTATCCTAATTCAGACTCCTTAAACGCATTTGGGCATGCGCTGGGTTCAAATGGAAGTACGTTTCCCCATTTACTACAGGATACATATAAATCAATGCTACCAAGTAATAGTGATTTAACAGCTTCTGCTGTGAACCCGTTTGCTTTGTCACGTAGTGCCGCAATGTCCTCGTTGAACCCATCAAGGTCACAGAGACGCTATACTGGCAGAGCTACGTGTGATTGTCCTAACTGCCAAGAAGCTGAACGTCTGGGTCCTGCAGGCGCTCAATTAAGAAAGAAGAATTTACATAACTGTCATATTCCTGGTTGTGGGAAAGTTTATGGCAAAACATCTCATCTGAAAGCACATTTACGATGGCACACAGGTAAGAGATTCACGGAACAGAAAACCGGTGCCAAGAAACTTAAATAAAACCGTCTTTCTAATAGAACGATGCCAGTAATGTACATACATGTAATATATATGCTTTCCAGAACTTTCTGACATTCCTGTTTTTTGCATTATTTTGCTACAATAGTTTGTATTTAGAATAAGAATCTAGCTATATATGGATTTTGATATATGTTACTTTTTCAACATGTTGACACGTTTGTATATCTATTAATTGGCACTCCCATTAAATTGACCCCTTAACTTTTAAATTTTTGGGACTCAAAATAAACTTGAGAATTAAATTAATTTCTCTGATATTTCAGGGGAGCGTCCATTTGTCTGCAACTGGTTGTTTTGTGGCAAACGTTTCACCAGATCGGACGAATTACAGCGGCATTTACGGACTCATACAGGTGAAAAACGATTTGCATGTCCAACTTGCAATAAACGTTTCATGCGAAGTGATCATCTCAGTAAACACGTTAAAACTCACAATAATGATAACAAAAAGTCAGCTAGTGGAAGCGACTCTGAAAATAGTCAGGACACTAATGGTAACTCACCTTCAAAGTCCGGTGCTCAGCAGAAATCTCCTGTAATAAAGTAATGTTCAGTTACTTCTAAATATTATCAAATCTTTATCACAATATGCATGTTAGAATTATTTAAAATGGTTGAATTTGTGCCTTACTTTGTTTAAAATACGTGAAAAAGTGGGAGTTGATGTTTTGTTGTACCTTTTCTGACGCAAGCACAATTCCAATGACGTAGTCAACGATATCCGATGACGTCATAATGTAAATACACCGGCTTAAGCTCAAACCCGAGATTTGTGATTATAAATGGACTGTTTAATGTGATGAACTATAATTTGGTGCAGTAACTATAATAAATGTAATGTACAGCTTCGCTCGACATACCTTCCTGTTTCATTCGGGACGTCTGGGTGAGTTGTGCTGTATTTTATCGTCTAGTGCTTCTTATCATTTGTTTTTTTTTCGACGATATTCCGTCCAGATATGATATTGTCATATATTGTGCTATATTTTACAACATATACCTCAACTATTATATGTTTCAAATATGTTCATGAGTGATGCTAAATTTGTTTCTTTATAAATATAGACATGCGCGTAGTGGCAATTTTAATAAAAGGATATTAAATTGTTATGCAAAAACTATTCCGGTTTAAAAATAGGAGTACTAGGTATGTACGATTTTGTGAGGTTTTATTAGAAATTAACTGATAATTGTTCTTATTGTTTTAAAGGATGTTTTCTTTAACGCACATTGCATAGTAATATTTCAATAAAATATCCCCTGTATGCAAAGTGTTTCGTAATGCAGTTGGTCCAACCAGCTTGTCAGAGTGGTCGGTAGAGTATTGCCATTACAAAATAGTAAAATACTGAATCAGGGTTTGGCGGATCATTTATACATTAGCTACCGTCATGTCCTCCACATGTGGAGAAGTTGTCAGTTATTGTGGAAGAGAATGTTAATACTGGTTGATAATGAAATCCAGGAAATGTGTCGGTAGTATATAGCCGTGTCCGAATATGTGTTTGGATCCTATATGTGCCATATTTTCTGTAGTCGAAAACTACCACATTCTATAGTATTATATGCAGACTACAGTCCGGCAAGGATATGATGAGAGTGACGTAGTCGTTGATGTGTACACAAAAGATTAAAACCATTGCCTGAAAAGGAAGTGAGACTATTGCATGTTAGCATTGACATTATAGCTGTCTGTTTAAGTCTTTGAATTGGTTTTACATCTTAATATTGGACTCGACCGCTGCGTCACTCTATTCTTACCCTGATGGCATAATTATTGTTATATACATTGTATCTGTATTATGTATGTTTTAAAATATACAAAACTTGTTTAAATATTATATATGAATGTGCAGAAAACAACTCAATAATAATACCACCTCTGGTTTTGGAAGCAAGTAGATAACATATAGTAGTTACAGATTATCACTGTCATCTGCAGGCCCCATGTTCACAAATGATTATTTTTCAGGATCTGGCTCAAATATTTGTCCTTGAAAATTCAGGAATTATATTAATGTCAAGCTTGATATTTTTATACAGGTTGATATATAATGACATATCCTTCAATTTCAAAGGGATTAAAAATAAGTTTTTACACTCGGTTATAAAATTGTCAAGGTTATTTGATTCAATCCTGGTTTAAAAATGATCCTGTTTTTTAGGATCAGTTCCAGACTCAATAGTAACTGTTCACTGAATATTATGAGCATGTTAACTAGAAATAATTTAAGTATTCTGTACATGCTTAAGAGAAGTATTATCAAACGTTCTCAAAAACTTTCAAAATTTTGAAATTCGTTTTCAGGATCAAAGGACAAGTTTCACTTATGGCTCAATTCGGCCCTGTGATTTTTCAAAAAATAAAAATGCATGTTTCTATAAATCTGTCCTATAATTCAAATAACTTAACTTTTCCTGTGTAAAAAATAAACATACATATCCCAATTTCCCTTGTAATTTGTTCACAAAACTGCCAAGAATATGACGTATAATTTATATGTCATGTTTAGCCCAAAATGTCATTTTTGGCCATTTGCACGACTATTAACGACGTAACTCCTTCCCAAAAACCACGATGGCACTCTTGCGACACTTTTATATTTTTACATAACCAGTGCTCTGCAAGTCTTTATATATGTACAAAATATCAAAGTGTCGCAAGAGTGCCATCGTGGTTTTTTGGGAAGGTTTTACGCCATGAAAAGCCATGAAAATGGCTAAAAAATGACCTTTTTTTTAAACATAACCTATTTCAAGTAGATTTTTCGACATATTACGAGGGAAATTTGGAAAAGTATGCTTATTTTGGTTGAAAGACAATGTTAGGCTATTAGAAACATAGGACATATTTATAGGAAGATGCATTTCTATTTTTCGAGAAAACTCAGGGCCAAATTCAGCCATAAATGAACCTTGTCCTTTGATCTAGATCATTGTATCCTTTGTGAAATCGGGACCCCCGTGGACAAAAACGTAAACACCCCTGTCAATAAAATGTGGCCTTATTACTGATGTGTTATTTATGTCAAGTTGGTCGTTGCTGAGGTTTACTGTATTTTTATTGTACATTTATTTTATTGAGTTTATCTGGAAATAACTCAAAATGTTTTATGCAATAAATATTGAAATTTATATGGAATGTTGAGTTTTTATAGCCATGTAGTATTAAATGCATGGAATCCACGGAGTGTGCAAAATGCTTGAGGCAATGAAGTTATTGCAATTATTAAAACAATACGAACGTCATTATTGTATACTTCATGTTTTGCAGAAGAAATACGATTTCGGGACTTTCCCTATACAATCAAAATTTAACAATCTCACATAAATCCATAGTTTATTTCTTGGAGTGGCAATAGAAAAGTAGAAAAAACATACTATTAGTTTATTTCAGGCAGTTGAAAACGAAAAGTTGAAAAATGCATAGTTCATTTCAGGCAGTCGAAACGAAAAGTAGAAAAATGCCTAGTTCATTTCTGGCAGTGGAAAACGAAAAGTAGAAAAATACATATTGAATTTCTTGCAGTGGAAATTGAGAATTCGAAGAATGCATGGTTTATTTCTTGCAGTTGAAATTGCGAATTAGAAGAATGCATAGTTTATTTCTTGCAGTAGAAATTGAGAATTCGAAGAAAGCATATAGTTTATTTCTTGCAGTGGAAATACAGAAGTAAAAGAATGCATGGTTTATTTCTTGCAGTGGAAATACAGAACGGAAGTAAAACAATGCATAGTTTCAGCAGAAACCAAGACCGAGAAACCATGTGACTCTGATTTGGAGGTCTTTAAATGCGAGTTGTCACAGGAGCATTTTCCGGGAAATAACGCATGCAGCAATTTCTTCTTAGAATTCTTGACTGATAATGTAAAGGTTTTAAAACAGACTACCAAAACAACTTTAATGTGTTAACAACCAAAACACAAGACTTGAACAGTGACTTCTGAGACAAATACTAATGCAGTGTGAATATATCCACCCATCCGCACGCGTATAACTGTTGGTATCTAGGAAATAAATACAAAAGTATCTCTCTTATTATAGAATTGTAAAAACACAGATTTTTATATTAGTTTATTAATCAACTGGAGAAAACGAATGCTCTGATCTTGTTTCGCTAAATTCGCTAGTTCTCTAATCTTATTTTGCTAAATTCGCTGACGCAAACACGTGTTTATTATATATATACGAATTACATTCTTGTCAGCTGACTCTAATTCCATGACTAACCTAACTCATTAAGCCCTATGCTGGCAGACAGAGCCGTTCGTTATATGTGATTGAGCTAAAAAAAACTTGCACATTTCTATGAAATTAGATAGTTTTGATGTGAAATTATTACAGAAATTTGCGTCTTAATTCTTTCTTTAAATGTTGCTAAAAAGACTTAATTTTGTCCAATTTTCAATCAGCGCGTTCCTACCAAATTTCATTTCGTTTGCTCCTTTGATGTCACCGACAACTAATTGTTATTACCCGTATATTTGAAACTCCGATCTCCTACAGCAAGGTCCAGGTTTGACTGCATTTTGTTTAATTGCGACGGTTTTAGGAAAATTAAGGTATTTTATGAACAAGGTAATGCAACATTCAATTATAACTCTATGACTTTCATGGCGGCTAAACACAAAAACACGGGCTAATTATAAGATAATGATTATTCATTGTAGAAAATGAAATAAGCTTAACATGGCCTAATGATTAATCTTAGACGAATATTATATTTTGTTATTTATTACTTTGACTCAGTACAAATCTATTAACGCCATTAATGCAGTTAAACTATAATAGGCACGCGTTGAATTAGGCAAAAACTCGGATAATGATAGGTGTATTTGGACGAAAAAATCAAAGAAGTAATTTGAACACAGTAACGGTTTATTTTTACTGATAATATGACAATTAATTTTAATTTATTGGTGCGATCAAGTGAATTTAATTAGTTTCAATAAAAGAAATGTACTATTTGTACTATTTTTATATACTCTGGTGTAGGTGCTACGGTTGCATTGTTGTGCCGAATTTTGATTACGCTGAATATGGCTTACGTACGAGGGGTGATCAACAAATACGCGGAAAAAATGCTCTGACATATTTGTTACGTGACCAATTTTAAAGAAAATCGGTCTGGTTCTAGATTGGAGAATTACGAGTACATACCTATAAATATATTAAGCCTAAAGAATTATTTAGTGAAACTAACATAGAAACCGCAACGTCACTATGGCTACACCGGCCCAACGTCATCACGACGTCGTTACATAAATCGTTGTCCAAACTCATTCGTGGCACAATTCATTATGTATAACGCATTTAATGATTCTCAAAATATAGCTATACAATTACATACACTTCCTTGATATGTCAACAGAAACTCATTTATTTTAATTTGCAATTTGCAAGTAAATTATCAGAAATAGCTGCGGGAGAACATTAATACAGATTACGTAATTTGACGTTATTGACGTCGTATAGCCGATACGCATATCGACATTGATTTCACATGACTACATATGAAGGAATATGCAAAACAGACACCAGTTGTGTATGCTATTACATATTTGTTGCATTTTGTAATATTGCCATTGGTATTTTATACAATTTCGTTCGCAACACCAATTTTCGCAGCCGATTTCTGTATCACACTCATTCTTAGACAATGACTTCGATGCAAATTGCTCTAAAATGAAATTTTGACGTTAAAACATTTTTTTGAAATAATGAATGTAATGTTATATCATTGCATATTCATAACCCACCCGTAAGAAAATGATAATATTACAAGCGCACGAATGATACGTCATCGTTTGCTACGTACAACGTTAAAAAATGTGAATATTTGGGCCGCATGACGTCGAGTGACGTACGTTGCCATAGGAAACCGCGTTCGTTCTGATTTTGGTTAATATTGATGGTCAGCGGTGAATCAATTTAAAATAAATTTATCTTCATGTTTAGAAAGTTTCATCGACATACAATGACAAATAAAGAAATTACACCACTTTTCCGCGTATTTGTTGATCACCCCTCGTATATGGTAAGCCATGGATTTGATGCAGAGCGCCGAATATGGCCTACCGTAAGTCATATTCGCTGCAATACATGTTCCATCCTACGACAGAAGTTACAAGTGAGTCATATTCGGCGTAAGTCATATTCGCCACAACATTGCATAAATTATTTTCCATGTTAAGCACAGTATTTCCTTAAAAACCAACAAGCAACAGCTGACTTACAGATTGCCAACCACGTAACGAATTGATTTGTCGTAGCAAATGGTGTTTGCTGTCGTTGGATGAGCGAACCCTGCAGGAAACTATGAAGAACACTACTTACACACAATGGCATACTGAACAGTTCTTTCTAAACAGAAGAATTTACACACATACTGTACATATTGCCGAGCATAGCCTTTATTGGCCAGTCAACTTTCTGTTGAAATACGGCAGGAATATGAGTGCCACCATCTGTATATTTACCCGGGTCGCCAGATTAGACGGCAAGCGCGCTAACCATTAAGCTACCATTCAGCTACGGAGACACACATGTTGTACTATCCAAGTCCCTACATCCTATATGGAACATTAAAGCAACAGTAAGGTATGTTAAGTTTTACATAGAAAAAGTATGTAATAATGATATCTGCTAAGACATACTATATTTAAAGGTAAATTCAACGTCGTTCTATTAATATTTGAAATTGGTTTTGTATTGGCGAAGCCTTGTATGACAGAGACGTTGTCCCAGTAGCTAACAGTATTAATAATATCGCCTAACAAATACTCACCCTCAGTGGCAAAAAACGGAGCCAGAAATGCTAAACATGCGGACAGAACCACATCATTTAGTACAGTGTGTAACGTAACACTTTTATAACATTTCTGTCCGCTTAGATAATACAAACAAACACAAAACAGGTTAATAATGTTTGTTTTCTTCAAATGTTTATGAAATAGTGAGCCTTATATCTTATCCCGTTTTTTATGCAGCATCACTTTCTCGAAATTGCCGTGATTTTCAATCTGACACAACACAACATCGATGTGTATTAAGAAGTTAGAAGATAGTGGCCTCCGTAGCTCAGTGGATAGCGCGCTTGTCGTCTAATCTGGCGACCCGGGTTCAAATCCGGATAGAGGCACACATATATGCCTGCCATATTTCAGCAGAAAGCTGACTGGCAAATAAAGGCTATGCTCGGCATAATTTAAAAAAAAAAAAAAAAAAAAAGAAGTTAGAAGATAGCAGGTAGTTTCTCCAATCTTGTTTCATAACTTGTCATTACTATTGAACTATACATCACGTACAACACAATACATAGATATATAGCAATGAAGGTTTTAAGCTGTTGCAAGTAATGTCATAATTACAGGAAATTACTTCACCTTACAGTCCCCGTAGAAATATTAATATATGGTTTATTTAGGAGTTTCGGACGACCTGTAAGTTTATCACGCACAAATACAAAAACACTTGTGAACCAAGTGACTCGTGAAAATTAACATTAAAACACATCGCATCCTGTTTTCCAACACTGACTGGGCACTTCCGGCTTATCTGTTTTCTGGAAGTCTTTGAGCAGTTCATTTTCTCGTTCGGTTATGTGTTGGGTATTGTGTCTTGTATGTGTTTGGCTAGTTAAGCTGAGTGCTGCCTTCCCTGTCCGACTTATCATTATATTTTGCTTTCAACTACCAGTAGTCAGTTATGGTTTGCCTCCACATATTGGTAGCTAGTTATGGTTTGCTTACACATATTGGTAAATAGTTATGGTTTGCTTACACATATTGGTAGATAGTTATGGTTTGCTTACACATATTGGTAGATAGTTATGGTTTGCTTACACATATTGGTAGATAGTTATGGTTTGCTTACACATATTGGTAAATAGTTATGGTTTGCTTACACATATTGGTAAATAGTTATGGTTTGCTTACACATCTTGGTAGATAGTTATGGTTTGCTTACACATAATGGTAGCTAGTTATGGTTTGCTTACACGTATTGGTAGATAGTTATGGTTTGCTTCCACATATTGGTAAATAGTTATGGTTTGCTTACACATCTTGGTAGATAGTTATGGTTTGCTTACACATATTGGTAGATAGTTATAATTTGCTTTCACATAATGGTAGATAGTTATGGTTTGCTTACACGTATTGGTAGATAGTTATGGTTTGCTTACACATATTGGTAAATAGTTATGGTTTGCTTACACGTATTGGTAGATAGTTATGGTTTGCTTTCACATAATGGTAGCTAGTTATAATTTGCTTTCACATAATGGTAGATAGTTATAATTTGCTTTCACATAATGGTAGCTAGTTATAATTTGCTTTCACATATTGGTAGATAGTTATGGTTTGCTTTTACATATTGGTAAATAGTTATGGTTTGCTTACACATCTTGGTAGATAGTTATGGTTTGCTTACACAGATTGGTAAATAGTTATGGTTTGCTTACACGTATTGGTAAATAGTTATGGTTTGCTTTCACATATTGGTAGCTAGTTATGGTTTGCTTACACATATTGGTAGCTAGTTATGGTTTGCTTACACATATTGGTAAATAGTTATGGTTTGCTTACACATATTGGTAGATAGTTATGGTTTGCTTACACGTATTGGTAAATAGTTATGGTTTGCTTACACGTATTGGTAAATAGTTATGGTTTGCTTTCACATATTGGTAGCTAGTTATGGTTTGCTTACACATATTGGTAGATAGTTATGGTTTGCTTACACATATTGGTAAATAGTTATGGTTTGCTTACACGTATTGGTAGATAGTTATGGTTTGCTTACACATATTGGTAAATAGTTATGGTTTGCTTACACGTATTGGTAAATAGTTATGGTTTGCTTTCACATATTGGTAGCTAGTTATGGTTTGCTTACACATATTGGTAGCTAGTTATGGTTTGCTTACACATATTGGTAGATAGTTATGGTTTGCTTACACATATTGGTAGATAGTTATGGTTTGCTTACACATATTGGTAAATAGTTATGGTTTGCCTTCACTTATTGGAAGATAGTTATGGTTTGCTTACACATATTGGTAAATAGTTATGGTTTGCTTACACGTATTGGTAGATAGTTATGGTTTGCTTTCACATATTGGTAGATAGTTATGGTTTGCTTTCACATATTGGTAGCTAGTTATGGTTTGCTTACACATATTGGTAGATAGTTATGGTTTGCTTACACATATTGGTAGCTAGTTATGGTTTGCTTACACATATTGGTAGCTAGTTATGGTTTGCTTCAACATATTGGTAGCTAGGTATGGTTTGTTTTCACGTATTGGTAGATAGTTATGGTTTGCTTTCAAATATTGGTAGATAGTTATGGTTTGCTTTGAAATATTTGGTAGATAGTAATGGTTTGCTTTCACATATTGGTAGATAGCTATGGTTTGCTTTCTTATATTGGTAGCTAGTTATGGTTTGCTTTCAAATATAAGTAGCCAGCAATTGTCTGCTTTCAAATATGAGCAACCAGTTATGGTTTGCTTTGAAATAGTGGTAGTTTGTTATGGTTGATACATTATATAACTAATATGTACCTAATACTATGCAATTTATTTAACAAACGAAAATGTTAGACTATACTGCAAAAGATAGTAAAAAATCGAACAAGGAAGACAGCACTCAACTTGAACAGCCGAGCACAAAAAGGCAAAAACAACACAGATCACAATGCCCAATACATTATTGAACTTTGTCGCTGAAAGACCAAGTAACAGCTGTCAAATAGTTGAAAGTTCAAGTCCCAGCTGTCAAAAAGCTGAACTATCTAAGTTCATCTATAAAATAGGCAAATGACGTAGTTTCAGATATAAAAAGCTGAATGACCTAGTTTCAGTTGAAAAAAAGGACCGGACGACCTAGTTAGAGCCGTCAAAAGTCCTAAAAGTTTAACAACAACAGTAAATGGGTACTCCCGCAGCCGTACAAATATACAATTATACTGTTGACAGATTGATCTCTATAGCTAATGATAAGTTCCAGCGCTGGCCTAGATGAAGACATTGGAACATATGCGTATTTTGAAACCTTGTGTAATTGTTAAAAAACCCGAAGCAAATATGCTTCGTTCGTCGTGGGAGTTTTGCCAAACCACTCTAGGCACTGTTTGTTATACAAAAAACCAACGCAAGCATTTTGGGGGGTAGGCGTGTTTGATCAATTATTTAAACACGTTGATAACACACCCAGATACGCAGTGTGTACAACGTTGAAGACATCAGTAAATATAACCCAATGGCTCTTAAAACAAACCATTCAAACTAGAATATAAATATGTTCAAATATAGACTCCACATCTCACGTAAGTCATGGACTGTTGTTATACTAGAGTATATGCCGCAACTTTATTATTTGCTTTATTTTGTTATTTCCAAACTCTATAAAGTTCAGCCACCTACAAGTCTGAGAAAACTTGCAAGACTTTGTCCTCCAAACATTCAGAAATTACAACGGTGTAGTACAATACGATGCAATACGTTTGTTCGGCATTAAACAAATACAGTTGCTGTTTTAGCCACAAAATACATGTGAATTTTTAAGTCAACAGCATGGAATAATTGATGAGTTTATGTATTACTTATGGGGTATGTAAATAACCTCCCTGGGACATAGGTTGCTCACAGGTCTTCTCCATGCATCCTTGTGTTTAAACATAATTATCGTCCATGGCCAGCATATCCAATTGTGACAAGGACTCGTATTCAATACATGTATTGATTTAATTTAGTTTGAGAATATGGATGGCCAATCATATCGCCTGTTACTGACCAAGAGTTTTATATGGTGTGATCTGGTTGGTTGGTCTTATCCTTAAGTAAAGTAAGATCAATATTGAATACCACTCCACGTGTGACCTGTTGTAACTACAGTTTAACTAGGTGATAGTTTGTTTACGGCTTCCTACCTTGTCCTTACAAAACGGGTGGATGTTTTACAGGGGCCATAATAAAAAAACTGAAACCAAGGCATTCAGCTTTTTATTACTGTTATTCCGTAACTGTATAGGAGTTCAGACAGCTAAAACTAGATATCTCAGTCCCTTTACTGTTGAATCTAGGCGATTCAGCTTGGGCATTCAGCTTTTTGATTGCTGAAACTGATTCATTGGCTTTTTGACAACAGGGACCTGGGCGGATCATTTTCTCGTTCGGTTGTGTGTTGGGCATTGTGCCTTGTATGTGTTCATGTTTTCTGTGCTAGATTGGATAGGTCGAATGCTGCCTTCCCTGTCCGACTTAATATTATCTTTTTGATGTGTTATTGTATGTTCTTGCGTTCGACTTTGATAGTCGTGAGTGCGTGGTCATTAGATGTTGTCCCTGACATATAAGTTGGCAGATGACCTCCGACTTTGAGAAGAGACAGTTTTGAAAATACGTAGATGATAAATTCAAGTTCTCAGGGAAAGTATGTATTTATATTTAGAATTCAAGCAAGGAAATAAAGAAAGATAGCAAATTTTATTTTGTAGTCGGTACTTATCAAATATTGACACAGGCAGTATAAAGAATTATAAGGTACCCCTTATATTCGGCGGATGATTTTACCTGCTATAACTAAACATACCAACGGGCAGATGTGTGCGTACCAGGAATGATTTTGTCTTTAGAAATATTTCGAATTTATTCCTTCATGATATTTTATACTATCGAATGGAACACATTTCCAAATTTGAATAATTATGTTAACATAAGGTACAGTACAATTCATGCGTTCTGTTTGCAGTTAAAATCCACCCGGTAATTAAATAAACAGGTAAATGATTACGTAATTCTGTATTTATTCCAATTGTACACAAACGTTTAAAATGTTGACAGTTCAAATTCCAGAGCTAATAATATTAGTTACAATTCTATGCACATGTTTGAAAAATTTGCTTTGAATAGAATTGCATGAATCAGAGTGACTGTAAAATGATATGCATTTTGCAAACTATCAACTTAACCAGCTCATATCGCGTCTTTAGACTAATGTTTCACGACCTGTTAGGCTTAGGGAAGAAACGTACACCCCTGTGTCGGCACATCAAAAGAAGATCAAAGGAACCGCCTCAAAATTGATAGGTGTGAAACCGTAATTACACTAACTAACGCTACGGTGATCTACCCGAGAAATAGCCTCCCGTAGAAACACTAGGTATCGGTTATCGTAGATTTCAACATCTTCGGGGTGGATTTGGGTCTCACCAGTTTAGGGTATCGTTTTATCATTCTAAAGATGTTACAAAATCTGATTGTAAGACATTTGACAGATAGATAATTCGTTACACTATCGCCATTAGCTGACATCGTACCCCTTAGCGCTAGCAGGTGGTCGTTTCTAAATACCTTATTATTTTTCTTCACTGAAATGATGGTCGATATTGTTGTTAGATGACTGTATATTGATTATGCAAATTATATGTTATAATGTATTTTTTGTCGGAAGATATACAGTACAATTAATTACGGCATTGTTCATTGTAAAAAAATGTAGAAAAATAATACATACAATTTTATGTTATCATATATTCCTTGGCGGAAATATGTTAAAAGGTATACCATTTATTACAGCATTTTTTTCATTAAAATGTAGAAAAAAATAAAACAAAATCCAACACTTTCTTACCTAGATTTATTTTGAGTATCATCATAGTCGTCTTCATTCACATATAATAATAATTATTATTAATGATATTAATATAATTATTATTATTCGTCCCTTTGCTTGACAGCGAGATACCAAAAAACGTTGTCTTAAATAAAGTCAATTTTATTTATCATAATAAGATCCAATTTCCATAGCCCAATTTTAGAAATGCTTTGTTGTTTACAAATGTTTTTAATAACGTTTTTACAGGTCAATACGATGCAAATATTCAGAGTTATATTACCTGCAGATTTGGCGCAATTCCATTGGAACATTGTTCATAAGAAATCTATGAAAAAGGGGCTGACTTGGATATGTCTGTATAAGGTAAAATAGTGACATCATTTAACTGAAATAAACGTCTTCTTCTTCTACTTCTTCTTCTTCTTTCCTTCTTCGTCTACATCATCTTACATATATTGACGTACATTCAAAATAACAAATGCGATTTCAATCAGTCTGAATAACTTTAACATTCTTTTAAGTGGTTTAGAACTAGTTTCGATGGCTAGACACTTTTAAGATTACTATACATAATTATGTATTTTTCTATATTTGATTTCTATAATCCTAGACCATCTAACAGTAACATGCCGAGCAAACCGCTGTGCCGAGCATAGCCACTATTTGCCAGTCAGCTTTCTGCTGAAATATTGCAGGCATATGAGTTCCTCCATCCATATTTGAACCCAGGTCGCCAGATTAGACGGCAACGCGCTAACCACTGAGCTACGGAGGCACACAAATTTCGCTCTCATAAGCTCAGAAGCAACAGTTGTTGTATTATATTCGTATTGTGGCTTCCCAGCGAAATAAACCAACTTGCTGGTGTTGATAGCTGTAGACAAAATATCCCTTAATTAAAATGTAAAAACCCTAAATATTCCCACACTGTATCAACTAGATTATTTCCCCGGTCTTAAAGAGTGACATTCAATATCGCTCATAAATATAACCAATTAGTCGTCAGAAATCTCTGGCAATAAAACGATAGAAAATGTTAGTGCGGTTTGTATTTTTATGACTGACTACAATTTTCATGTTTTATGTACGTGTAGATTATTAAGCTATCAGTTAAAACCTCACGTGACTTTATCAGGGTAGCAATACCACGTGACTTTTGACTACAGTTACAAGTAGAAATTTGTAAACATTGGAACACAAATATAGCCATAAGTATTTTATTTCTTCACCGATTTCTATGAAATATACGCCACGCTAAGGGGACAAGTATTTGCTTTCCGTGAAATATAATATCTTTTTCAGCAGTTTTACCGATTTTTCCATTACCCTGTGAAACCTACACGTTCAACGGTTCCACAAGGTAGTGGACAAAACGGCACAGCCGCTGAAAATATTATATATTTCATGGAAAGCAAATAATTGTTCCATTAGCGTGGCGTAAATTACATAGAAATCGATGAAGAAATAAAATACTTATGGCTATTATATTTTCCAACGTTAACAAATTTCTTCTTGTAACTGTAGTCAAAAGTCACGTGGTATTGCTACACTGTTTATGATAGTTTCTCTTAACATGGATTATAAATTATAATACACTAAAATACCCCTACATAGCAATCATGTGGTCCTCTATAAGACATGATATACTTAACAGTAAAACTTCAATAAGAGCATCACCTCAATATCAAAACCACTTCAAATTTAAAACCATGTGATATTAAGTTCATTTGCACATTGTTCTAGACTTGTCTACCTCACGATCTTTATTAAGACTAGACCGGTATATAGTGCGCCCCTGGGGTGGTATTCAGTATTGATCTTATTTAATTTGAGAATAACGATAGCCAATCATAGTGCCTGTTACTGACCAAGAGTTAAATATTGTGTGATCTGATTGGTTGACCTTATCCTTAAGTCAAGTAAGACCAATATTGAATACCACCCCTAGACTAGTCTACCTCACGATCTTTATTTAGACTAGACCGGTATAGTGCGCCCAGGGGTGGTATTCAGTATTGATCTTATTTAATTTGAGAATAAGGATAGCCAATCATAGTGCCTGTTACTGACCAAGAGTTAAATAATGTGATCTGATTGGTTGTCCTTATCCTTAAGTCGAGTAAGATCAATATTAATTACCACCCCAGGATAATGTGAAAGGTGGGAAAATTTGGTATATTCCACAAAGGTGGATTACAATTATGTGCACGATTATCAGTGATGTTTTCAGTACACTACTGACATTATCTGTTTATTTAAGTGATTTGTAAAACCAATTTTGCCACAGTTGACCAAACCGATTGTTTGTAAATATCACATTATCCTGGGTGGACTATACCTTCCTGCAATGTTTTGGTCTTTAAAGAACCTGACATGATTTAACCACTAGCTTTCAACTACCTAATACTTGGAAGACTTAAAAAGGCAGGAATGGCTTGATGTTTGGCATATGTTTGCGTCTTTCACCAAAGTTATGTGGTCACAGATAACAGCCAATTTAAGCCGGCCTCTTACACTTTCTCTCGACTGAACGGAAGTTCAAAGAATAACTCACAGAGAAGCAAACTCACTTGTTAATAGAAACTAACCTTTTTTCTTTGTTACCTTACAAAATCAACGAAAAAACCGTGCTAATATATTCATATGAAAAACAACAAGTATTATAGTCCAGTTAGGATATTGTGAGAGTGACGTTGTCGTTTATGTGAACACAAAAGATAACAACCATTGTCTGAACAGGTAGTGTGAGTATAAATGTATGTTAGTTTAGCTGTCTGTATAAGATTTTACACCGTTATAGTGGACTCGACCGCTGCGTCAATCTATTCTTACCCTGACTGGACTATACTTTTGCCATTAAGTTTAGTTTCCTCATTATTTGCAGTGACGGTTCCTGAGTTAGGGTGAATGTATGTATTCTATGACTATCTACACATTTCGGGAATCGATTCTTTCACGATCAGATTAAATTTCAAATAAGTTGTTTATTAATCGTTGAATTTCCTTGGCACAACGTGGACGGTTCTCCACTGCGTAATTGTTAATTAACGATAAAGCCCGAACACTTCCCAATTAACGAGCTACACTCGATTTATGTCTATAATGAAAACCCGTTTGTTCAAATAAAGTCACCGAAAATAACAAAAGAACACCGATTAAGTTCAAATATGTCTACGAGTGTTAACAAAGATGATTGATTAAGTTACCAGTATAAATTTAACGAACATGAAATTTCTGCGATTCAAGAATTAATTAAATTCATAAAACCAACCCAGGACCGTATAAAGTGTCGTCTTGTTTGACAAAAATACGTGTTTTATTAGTGGAATGGCTGACTATACTTGAATGTTCAAACACAACAGGTGTGCTATGAATGTTCACCATTAAGGCTTGACACGCCTATTTTCATAACTAAGATTTTGGCTTTTTTTCAGAACACATATGCAGCTTTCAGTTTGACTGGTATTTCATTGACATTATATTTGGTCTAATAGCAGCTCTATCATACAATGCAGACTGAAAAATCTTGTCGGAATGAAACGCGAAGATATTGACATGATGATAACAGGTCCTTGGAGGGCACGGAGATGATGGTGGTCTTGCTAATCAAAGACAAGTTTCAACTGTCAAAAAAGCAAAGCACAAAGCATAGATATCACCAAGTTCATATAACTACAATGTACACTGTACTGCGTTGCTCATGAACATATGTTTTCCAAACGAAGTTCAATTGTCAAGTTAGCCAAAAAGAAACTTTACAAAACACAGCGACTGGAATTCAATCAAATGATGGTTTCGTCTAATAAAAATTTGATGTTTGTCCGCATCTTTGATGATATGTTCAATTCTATTCATATGCAAACTGAGTATCAATAAATACCGGAATGTTTTATTTTTATGACGTATAAATCTGTAATATTAAGTCAAACACGTCTTTTAATATTCAACAAGAACAAATTAGGTAATAAAAACTCCCCTTGTCGAACGCGGAGTGCAATGTATGTATCGCGTGAATTCGGCATCGAACGTTATTTAATGGATATTTAATCGCCAAGCAGATTTCATGATATTGTGAATATAAAGTGATATTAAATCTAAATTGAATACAGGAAAGTGTGCGCGAGTCTGCTGACAGTCGTCCGCTTTGGTTTCAATGAAAGTTTTGAGTCGTCTTTTTCTTGGTCTGATTCTACGTGCGCCCACATCAACGAGAGTCGATTATACAATGCAATAATATGTATCAACGTTTAAACAATTATACGAGGGGTGTTCAAGTCAGGAAGTGAAGTCATTTTCTTTTCATACAGTCTTATTGACAAATAAATGTGCTTTCTAACAATATATGGTATGTTAACTTTTACTTAACGGGCTGAAATTAAAATGACGCATAAAAGTATCACTGTCGTCTTTCGCGGTGTCGAAATGACCGGACCAAAGTTTAATCCCCGGGACTCGGAGTCGATAAGGTCGTCTAATTCCCGCATGTCGGGAAGATTCGTCTGTCTGATTCCCCCTGTATGCCCGCCGCGCCCCGGGCGCGCATAATATTGACTGGTGCATAATGTTGCTAGTCATACTTTAAACAGCATTATGATCATCACTAAAATATTAGTCCTGGGAAAATCCTTCGTTTATCTGCTCGATTAGGATCGGACAAGAAACCACTTATGTCAAAGAAGCTTTTGGACAAAGTGTGGAGTACCTTAAACGACATCATAAACGTCATCAAATGTTCTACATTCACGCTACATTTAATTCAGCATGTTAAGGAATTTAATATTCTAGTTTTTATGAATAAGTTGATTTTTCACGCGGAAGGATACCTGGCTTATATTAAGACTAACTACATCTTTTTTACCTCAAAGGAATATGCCATTGTACTCGGGTTAGAGCGTTTTGAGTGGGTATAGAACCGGAAAATATGCGGATAAAATTTGAACAGGTTCTTTTTTTAATAATACCTGTGTTAAGTATGATAAATCATCAGATCGACATGTAAATATCAATCCTTAGCATATTTATTCCAAATAAATACCAAATTTAGTGGGACCTGTTTTTTTATAATTTTGAACTTTGTCGAGCAACTTTTTGAGAGGATTTTTGTTTGGTATTAAAAGTCTTATAATTTTAATTATTATAAGATAAGGTAAATTTATTAACGTCTCACTCTCGTTAATAAAGGTTACCGTGTTTGATGAATGTCATCATATCATATGGAACAAGACGAACATATGTAGGTTTATAGATAAAAAAACATTAGGTCAACACAACATATATATATTGTTATCATTTTATATGTATATTTGTAACCAACATATTCTAGATGGCCACTCACCAACCGGTGGTCACAGAACAGAACCCTATTATATAGAGAGGAACTTGCGTTAGGCGCATTGCAAGTTTGGTATAAAAACACATGTGCCCAACATTACATCTAACACATATAACGCGCTCAAATGTCATTTTTTATGTCTGGGTTAAGAGATGTCAATGACAGTATAATAACAATGTCATAAGTCCGGGACCAGGTCCGACGTGTTGGGCTTTAGCCTGGTATTCCCTTTCTTGTTGAAAATCTTAAGTACGATTAGAAATGGTTGTAATCGTTTGCAGATGGGTTGAACATCATCAATTTAGAACTATTTAATTACGAATCTGTGACACGTGGACAGACCGGCCAACCAATAATTACACTGACGGCAACCGAAATATAATGAAATATGCGTGACACAGTCTGCGGCCCTCTAATTTGTGGTGGGTGGGGTAATTATTTGACCCCCGCCAGCATAAATCACATGATGATGATCATAAAGAACGATGATATCATTGCCAATTATACACTACACACTAATTAGCAGACTCTCCGGTCAGTGAAGTTGACCTTACCATATTGTAACGATTCAGGCGGGAAGTTATTGCAGACAAGTAAGGCACCGCAGTTTTGTTAGACTTACTGCCGGAAAATAAACATGCATGACAGACAGTATAACTTGCCCTCAGACTTGTTTGCATTAAATACGCCTGACCATGTCACAATATTGGCAAACATTGCGCTAAGTTGTTGTTGTTGCTGTTGTCAAGAATTTCCGCCGCTATTCTTTGGCGTTCTTCTCTTTCCAGAGCACTGTACATGATAGATGTACAAAGTTTTAATATAATACTACATGTATATTGTAACATTGTTTTCAGGATGGGCGGATGTTAGGATACAACCACCAAACTTCCCGAATAGTTTCCTCAAAATTTTACCAATTCTTCATCCACGATCGATTCAAAATTCGCAGTGACCATTGACATGTTTGAAGTTGTCTACATATTCACAAGCTAATGGTAAACTACTGAAATATATTTTAGAAATCAATTACTGAAGATAGACTAGGTTTGGGTCTAATACCCAGAAACAATTTCCATTTTTAAATTTATTATCATTCTATTTTTTCTATTAGTGAAGTGCATAAATTAATTATCCATTTTGTTTATTGAAGACACGTACCTATCTTTTACATTTTGGGTTAGTATTTGTGAATTTGCGTTGATTGAATGTGAATTAGCTTGATGTAAGTAACTATGCTGGTTTTCCGGTCAAAATCTGAGTTACTACCTTCAAGAAAACTATTCAGAAAAGAAAACGATGTTCAGGTATACAGAATATGTTTTCTACTTAGCTGTAGACGTTTTGAATTAAGAAACCAGCGACTTAACACACATATATAACGCTGGCTTAGAATAAAAAGGCCGTAAGTACAAAATCAATATTTGGAGAAAAACAAGAAAAAAACTGTCTGAAAACTACTATTTACTTTTGGAAAAAAACAGACTGTTTAAACTTCAGTTTGGTCAACAGGACCACATCCGATTTTCATGAAAATAGGCTCATAAGAAGGGCATTGAGATGCAGATTGGAAATATGCATCAACCTTATAAGGTCGTAAGTTCTAATTCTAAGTCAGCGATAAATATACTTTTTTATATCTTGGCGAGATACCTGTTTAAATCAAGTCAAAATAATGAAAATACAAATAAACCGTGTAAGATGATTTGTATTTTATATCTACGTCTAAAATAAGGATTGCATTTGATGTAAAACCATATTTAGGACAAAAAGCATCAACACAAAATATAAATAATAATTCTATCTTAATTCAAATTAGTTTAAATATAATTGATATTCTATATTGCTATACATTTATATGTAATACATATTCATGATTACATAATCACCTGTTTGCGCAAGTTAATAATGGCCATACATCATAGATAAAAAAGTAAAAAAGGGTTGGGTCTGAAGTTCTTCCACTTAGAATCGACCCGTCTCTGAATACTAGTATTGCAATTCGGTATCATGTATAGAGTTGAAGCATCCGATAAATACAATGGTCCGACCTAAGTATTCAAAATCATTTTAAAAAATTATATAATTAATTTTCATTCCTTAATTCTCAACCTTAAAACTCAGTCAATATCACCTTTTACTCCTACAACTTTAAACATACATTTCAGCGTTTTCCCGAACATAGGATAGAAACCGCCGGGCTGCGGTAAATCACTGGTTAATTTGTTGGTATAATTTATTTGATCTCAAGACGTCTTAATGACTTTCCGCCAGTTTATAAAACCGGTCGTGAAGACTTGTAGTAATGGACTCTTAAACAAACAGAAATTAACTTAAAGACTCGGCGTCTATCAATCACAGGGAAACATACAATGGGCCGACTTCTCTCACCTGCCCGTTACCCCACCCACCTAAGTTTATCAAGATTAAGTTTCGCATAGTACAATAACTCAGAACTTGGAACCGATAATTTTCGTGTCAATTTCGGGGACCCAAGTCGTAAAACGCCGCAAAAGAGGTGAATGCAAAATGCTGCATAGTCTTTGCACTAGGGCCCCTAAATAGTAGAAAGGGGTCACACAGCTACCAACAACGATTCATAGTGAAACAAAAGGGCAACTATGCCAAACTTGCGTTTATATTACTTTGAAACAGCATTATGCAAATCAGGGGCGGTTTATGGGCTTTGTTTAATATAATATCCATTTCATTTTTTTTCTCATTTTCCTGAAAAAACTAGAGATTTGTTACACAATAATTCTGTCTCATTCATCTGGGAAAACTGCAGAGTTACAATTAATGTGTTTCCTATATTCTACTCAAGTAGAAAAATGTCAGGTTATATTTAATTTTTGTATAATATGTCGTATTTTTTCAGTTTGATTTTGAATCAGTTACGCTTTCAACACCCATTTTCGAGTCAGTTCCTGTTTTCTTATACTTATTCATATAAGGTTGATCGTGAAACAAGTTTTTCCAAATCATATTAGTCACTCATTTCTGATGTTATTCATCGCCACTAGGGTATGAAAGAATAAACGTCAGATTCCCTTTTATGCCGAGCGTCTAGCAACGGAAACACGGGCCCGAGTATTATTATCTTAATACAATAATGGTACGTGATATTCCAGCAACAATAAATTATTCTAGAGGTTTGTTGAAATTTAAGGCAAGATCATTATGACCAGCCAGGCAACAACTGATTCTTTACTTTGACTTGACAACAACTGATTCTTCACTTTGACTTGGCAACAACTGATTCTTCACTTTAACTTGACAACAACTGATTCTTCAGTTTGACTTGACAACAACTGATTCTTCACTTTGACTTGACAACAACTGATTCTTCACTTTGACTTGCGAATGAATTATTCTTCACCTTGGCTTGCCAAGGAATGATTCGTCACCTTGACTTGCCAATGAATGATTCTTCTTCTTGACTTGCCAAGGAATGATTCTTCACTTTGACTTGCCAAGGAATGATTCTTCACTTTGACTTGACAACAACTGGTTCTTCACTTTGACTTCACAGCAACTGGTTCTTCGCGTTGACTTGACAACAACTGATATTTCACTTTGACTTAAAAACAACTGGTTCTTCACTTTGACTTGACAACAACTGGTTCTTCACTTAACTTGACAACAACTGGTTCTTTACTTTGACTTCACAGCAAATTTGACTTCACTTTGACTTCACAGCAACTGATTCTTCACTTTGCCTTGACAACAACTGGTTCTTCACTTTGACAACAAGTGATTCTTCACTCCACTTGACAACAACTGGTTCTACACTTAACTTGACAACAACTGGTTCTACACTTTGACTTCACAGCAACTGGTTCTTCGCTTTGACTTGACAACAACTGATTCTTCACTTTGACTTAACAACAACTGGTTCTTCACTTTGACTTGACACCAACTGATTTTTCACTTTGACTTGACAGCATCTGATTCTACACTTTGACATGACAACAACTGATTCTACACTTTGACTTAACAACAACTGATTTTTCACTTTGACTCCACTGCAACTTTGACTTCACAGCAACTGATTCTTTACTTTGACTTGACAACAACTGATTCTTCACGTAACTTGACAACATCTGGTTCTTCACTTTGACTTGACAACAACTGATTTTTCACTTTGACTTGACAAGCAATGATTATTCACTTTGACTTGACAACAACTGGTTCTTCGAGTTGCCCTGACCACAACCGACTCTCACATTGCCTTGACAACATCTAATTCCTTACTTTACCTGGACATGAACGATGTCTTCACTTCACTTTACTTGCCAACAACTGATTTTTACATTGTCAACAAGCGTTTGTGAAGAAAACTTCAATATTGAACGCTGTGAATTAGCAACTTAATATGCTTTGCTTTAAAACTTCTTGACACTCCTGTGCATTATCCATTTGTTCTTATTGAACTGTTTCTGCAACATAACATGATACTTACATACGTATACATTTAGTTAGGTATGGGAGAAGAGAAGCCAGTTTCCCTTTTATGCTGAGCGTCTTGCAAGGAAATTTCTGGTACCATTTTTATTTTGTATTTGGTATGACGCGGCCAGGAATCGAACCCGAGACCTCCCGCACTCGAAGCGAACGCTCAACCACTAGGCTGTCGAGGAGGCGTAGTTCAAATATCACATACCAACTAGCAGACGCCGCTGGCATTGAAATATTTCGTGACTCTTCAGATTCCAAAAGAGGCGACTCGTTGCACTTCAGTTCAGCTAACACCCAATGGTAGATAACTCTAGTAAACCACAAGTTATGTTTGAATTGTGAGTTATCACCCTTTAGTCTCTAAGAGATCTTGTTGTTAGAATATCGGTATACTTTATTACACAGTGTATAAACGAGTCAACATCCGGTTATCGCAATAATGAGTACACGTTGAATTATATAGGACTGCAATAATGAGTACAGTGATGGAAAATCACCGGATGTTCCAATCACAATAATGAGTACACGTTGAATTATATAGGATTCAACAATGAGTACAGTGATTTGGTTTATACGCGATGTATTATATTACAAGAATGTCACTTTTCCCATGCATAGTTATGGGTGGACAAGTGATCTACATGTAGTTGTAAAAGCTACTGACTTCTGATTCAAAGTTTGTGGGTTCGATTCCACCTCCAGCCGGATTAAAACAGAAATCCTATTCCGTGTTTCCCACCTAACATTACTACAGTTACTGACAATCGTTCGGACGAGACTTTAAAAACCGAGGTCCAGTGTAAGATGCTTTACATTAGGCCCGCAAAAGAACCTGGGATGCTTCTGAAACTAGGGCATCTTCTGTATCATGCACTATCCCCCCAAAACTAAAGTGACTAACCTCTTCTGGGGGCCTCGCTCATATGGGTTTCCGGTGGAGGGGATACATAAAAGCATATAAATAAACATGCCTAGTTTAATCGCAAGCCTCGTGAGTGTCATGTATATTTGTGTAATCACATATCTATTGTATGAGTACAAGACACAACCGTTTTTTTTGTTAGTTTCTATTAAAACAAGGGAAACAACCTTATCGCCATACTACATATATTAGCAATTGAGTTATTCCCCCCCAAGTGTCCAGTCATTGTTTCAAGTGTTCAACAACAAAGTAATAATTATACACATTATACTGATACTATAAGTTAATGTCTACATTTCAACTATAAACTGCACATATTCAAGTTCATTTTCGGCCTTGATGGAGGTCCAACATAGTCCTAAATATATATTTAAAATCATGTACATGGAGGCCGTTAACATGAGCGAGCTCTACGTAGCTTTTTGTCTAGTCGAATAACGAAGTCATAGCTTGCTGGAAATTCAAACTCAGCTGGAAATTCGACTTTTTTGTCAAGTCGAATATCGAACTCAGAACTGGCTGAAATTCGAACTCACTTGAAATTCGACTTTTTGTATAGTCGAATAACGAACTCATAGCAGACTGGAAATTTGAACTCATATGGAAATTCGACTTTTGTCGTGCCGAATAACGAACTCAGAGCTGGTTGGAAATTCGAACTCCGCTGGAAATTCGACTTTTATCATGTCGAATAACGAACTCCCAGCTGGCGGGAAATTCGACTTTTGTCGTGCCGAATAACGAACTCAGAGCTGGTTGGAAATTCGAACTCCGCTGGAAATTCGACTTTTGTCATGTCGAATAACTAATTGCTGGCTGGTAATTCATCGTCAGCTGACAATTCGCACTGATAGAAAAATGAATAACAAACTTATAGCTGGATATTGGACACCAGCTGGAAATTGGCGTGGCTATATGCATATCGAACTCACTGCAAGCTCGTTAGCTCGTTATCGGCGTGTAGCTAGAAATTCAATTTTTAACTACGTCTTCCAAATTCCTGCCAACTTCTCGGAGCTCTTATACATTTCAGTTCATCAATTATCAAAAGAACAAAACCGGAGGTCAAGGGACACATACGTTTTGCAGCACAAAGCCTCTTCCTGGAAACTTCTTCAGCAACCAGTAGCCTTCTATAAGTGCTTTTGGCTAGGACATCAGTCCTTTAGGCCACTATATGCAGCGGACCTCCATCTAATGATGCACTGACAATATGATATACATGTATATATAGACCGAACTCGCGGGTACGAAACAATTATGCTATTTTTAATTGTGCATAATTATTTAGTAGTAAATAATCTTAGCATGTAGTTTAAATCAAATAATGCATTAACGAATGCAACTACTCTATCGAACAGTATACATCTTAATATCAATTTAAAAACCCAACAGTATCATGCACATTTGTTTGTTTTTCATTTCCTAATTAGATATAGTAAGCCTAACGGCCTCCTCAATAGCCTAGTGGTTGAGCGTTCGCTTCGAGTGCGGGAGGTAACGGGTTCGACCCCTGGCCGGGTCATTCCTAAGACGAAATAAAAATAATACCAGAAATTCCCTTGCTAGACGCTCATCATAAAAAACTGGCGTCTCTTCTCGCATACCCTCATGGCGATGGATAACATCAGGAATGAGGTGTCGAGAGTTAATATAATTTAGAAAAACTTGTTTCACAAATTATCCATGTTAGTCGCAATATTACATGACACAAAGACAGAGTCATTTTCTGAAAGGCTATCAAAGGTATCCATTTAACAGTCAACAAAGTTATTCACCATCAAAAGGGGAGTACATACTGACAATGCCGATAACTCCGTGACCTAAGTTATTCCTTAAGTTATCTGCCCTTGTTACTATTAGAAGTTTCACTTGCACGGATGAGCAAGGTTATTATCAGCAATTAAAGCAATTTTGGACAAATCTGTACGGATATCGACCTACCAGCTTTGTGACCGTAGCATTACTTAAATGGGTGTAACATTGTCGGATGTATAAGAGTACGGGAGATAACTCTAAAAGAGTTCTGTGACAATCATTATTTCAATAACGCTAGATTTGCGGCCCCTGATGTAATGTTGGAAGAATTGGAGTCAATTAATTAAATCTTTGTTAATAGCACAACTCCCTTCACCACAACTTTAAGTTTTTAAAGAGTTAGATTCTATAACGAATTTAAGTTTTGACATAACTTTAAGATTTTCGTAAGTGCTTTGATAAAACAGCACCCCGAAGTTTCTACAAGTGCTATACACAACGACTGCGAAATGAAACAGCCCTGTACATAGCCGATAAACAATCAGCTATTGTTAAAACAGCAGTCGATGGAAACAACAATATAGGCTTTGTATCACAAGCAAAAATGATACCAAACTACAAAAACACATGATCAATAAATTGTCGATGAAAATGCCTTGAATTTTGTATTATTTTCAATTAGCATTGTACCTGTATTATAACAGGTTGTTTTTATTATCAATTATTTAAATGTAATGTCATATACAATTTTCCGTAGAATTAAAAATTAACGAAGCAATTGGCTAGATCTGATATCAGCCTGATTATATACAGGTTATCGGTGGGCAATCACCAACCTGATACTCAAATGTTACGTACTGTAAATACATTATCAAGCGCTGGGGATTAATTTTCCTTGATTCCATCGACGATCTCTTATAAAACATCATATCTGTTAGAAATACTAAGTGGATAACATTTTTGCCTCAATATTGAAATCTGCGAATTTCTGTCTCACTAGCATGCCATGAATCAAATTTCCAAGAAATTTAACTCACACGATCAATGCGTTCACAATTTACCGATAGTTTTGTAAGGATGCAAATCTTGATAAATTGGACTGCCATATTTATGATTCAAATAAATGACATGATTCATGAAATCGATATAATCCTGTCAAATTATCGTCATCGTCACAGATCTAAGATTACTAATAGGGGATAATCCGGAATTCACAAAGTTCGGGGGATTTCCATGATGTACATATAATGTTGATTTTAATTAATCCTTTGCTACTATAGTGCGCCCATGATAACAAGAAAGGCGGGAAAATTTGGTATAATCCATTTAGGTGGATTAATCAGGTGTGAATGATTTATCCGTTATGTTTTTAGAACAAAACTGACCTTATCTGTTTTCTTTTGTAATGTGGAAAACCAACTTTCCAATAGTTGACAAAACCGATTCATGTTTGTAAACATCACATTATCCTGGGCGCACTATAATGCTGTTGTGATTACATTAAGCATCGCTCAGGTCAGGAGTTTATTTACGTGTGAAGTCGACCAAAGATAACTCTGGCATTCGTTTTCAAAAAATGAAAAGAAAATTGAATGCATTTTCGATGTCCATTTTTGCTCAATCTTGTGAATAACCGCTTTTAATGCATACTTATACTATTCAAATCTATGCTGATAACAAGCGGTCAGCAGTGTTTATATTATCCATTGTGGTTTATATAGTCTCGTCAGGATAAAAATCCAGTGACGCAGCGGTCGAGTCCACTATGACGGTGTTAAACCAATTATAAAGCCTTGTACTGAACAAACAACTATAATTTCAATGCGTAACTAACATACTAAACTCCGCTCTACCTGTTAAGACAATGGTTGTGATTTTTTGCGTTCACATAAACTGCAACGTCACTGTCACAATATCCTAACTGGACTATACACAATGTTAGAGTTATCTCCGGCGAGCTATGATAATTTTTATCGAATGAAAAAAAAGAGAATTGTTGGGAAAAAAAGGCTAATAGCGACAAAACAGATTAGTCGATGAGCATCCGATGTCTGGTCGGCCGATGCCCATCCGACACATTTAGGCCAGGGTTCATTGAACGATGATCGGCCAGCGTCCGAAGTTAACACGAAGCCGAGATAAAGGGTACACATCGGATACATGGGCAACGCCCGGTACGGTGACCGAGTTATTTGTGACCCAGGTTTAACACCTGTTATAATACGCCACTTTCACAATCATATGAAATAGATTGGTCACAACTCAAAAATGGGTCTACGTCACTTTCATGATGTGAAGTTATTTGCTTCGTTCTATTGACCAATCATATAATCTAGCGTAGATGATACACTTACGATACAAGTCCTAGACCGGATAATTGTAATGTCAATAAACGTGTAACAAGATGGTTGCGATGTTAGTGCAAATACGTCATCAAGTAATTAGCTTGAAACTATGATGCAATCTTGCATTGATTTGCAAGACAGACACAAATACAGCCTAAGTTGATTGCATATGTTTCAGATACAGTGAATATGTAATAGGAACATATTAAACATTAACAAAGCTGCTAGATCTACATTTGTTTGGAGTTTATTTATTCAGGGTACACGCCGTGTCTCAACCAGTTTTCCGTTGTTTATGCTGGCTGATTTCCTGGCCTGTATCCTAACAAGTACTGATTTATATGTCCACAAGGAACATGCAACTTTTCCTCATGTAGGCAGCAATCAACATTACTGTCATATTTTCAGAACATAACAAACAAATGATATAGATAAAATCACATGATCGAAACTTGCTAGATCTTCCACATGTTTTCCTGCCTTGATATTAAATTGATTCAATGCAAGTATTTTGACTTCACTAAAGGTAATGTGTTTGTTATATACAGGGTGTTAAAAAGGGTGTTCTCAAAATTTAAAACCATACTTTACTCTGAGCAGTATGCATGTACGCCGTGCACAATTTTCATGTCTTAGTCATATAGCTTCATTTAATGCCAAAAAAAGAACACTGCTAGGACCCTCAACCTGAAAGTTTTACATTCTTCTGACATCAGAAAAATAAGCTATTGAAACCTTAACGTTGAGAACGAACTTTCTTAACACCCTGTATACCTTTCGATTTCTATCCGTCCATACCTGATCGATGCACTAGACAAAGATTCTGCTTTCATTATTTAACTAACCGGCTGAATCAGAATTAACGATGATGGATCGGTTTAGTGCGCATGCGTTATTTGTCATATATTGCTCCTTTACCCCAACCACTTCAGAGCAAAATTAAATATACCAGTTTTTTTGTTTCTTTATCATGTTTAACAATGTGTACTCAAACATATCTTATTATTAAGAACACACCCATTATTTACCAATGTCATATTTGAACATCACCACAAATTTACTAACTTCAATGTAATTATAAAAAAATCATACACATTTCAAATTGGGCTGATTACTCGGAAAACGAGTTCGGTGACCTTGTTTTGTTTCATCAGAGTTTGTGTCAGAATAGATTATTTTACTTCCAGGCAATAATCGGACAATGTCTAAATGTGGGATCCAAACCGCACCAACATCCTTAAACCCTGTCGGAATCTCCGAATATGGATATACTCCTTTGTTCCTTAACGTGCCCGGTGTGTGTCGCACCGATACACGCGAGGCTTCTAGGTAACCACCTAGTTCACCTTTAGTCGGGGGTGAGGCACGGAAAAAAATCAGGAATGACCATGAGCCCGGTCGAGATTAAAACCAAGGACCACTAGATCCTTCGCCAAGAGCGTGACCTTCTCGACGAACGTGATACCCAAGTGTTTTATATATAAATATGATATTTATAGTAAAATATGTATTATTGTTATGGCGTAAAAAGTCCTTTTCAGGACTGACTATTCAAATAATTATTCTTACAACTATTCTATGACATCACGTACAAGTAAATTGACATTTTGCCGAAAACAAAGCCTGTTCATCACTTCACGATTGGCATTCAACATTTGAAATACCACTGTGCAATGTGAATTTCCCAGACAAACTGGTATTCTGGTGTCAATAAAATATAAAAGAACATTTTATATTAAATATAATGTAGAAAATGGACGCCTTCTATGAATACTTAACACATTGTCAGCTTCTGGCAGCATGAGTATTGTATGGTCGGCATCTGGGAGGTTATGGTACAATAAAAAGCTATTATGACCATTCGTGTATGGTGTAATGCATGCATGAGCATTTCATCATCTTTATTCTGATGTCCGAATACATAATTATAGTCATATAACCAGAGTTGGCATCCACTTTTAGTTTTTACTTTGGTTATGTATCCTTCACATTAGACACTTTCGTTGAGTAACAAATTTGACCAATCAAAGAGCTACATTTGTCCATGTGACATATAAACATTTTAGGGTAGTGGCCAAACCACAAAAAGAGGCTTGAAATGGGTGAAACCCCTCCCCATAGTAGCACGTTTCATAACCTTTTGTAATAAAGAGGAATGTATTAGGAGTTGGAAAACGATGATGGTGAATCTGAGATCAATGTTGGTTGTTATTGAAAATTACTTTTTATACGTATTGTGTGTGTTTTAGAGCGATTGTACGTAATAGTTTTCCAATTTTAGAACAGGGTATATATATACGGTACCATATTTCCCAGAATAAACAATACGCAGACATCATTATTGTTGAATCATATCACATTATTTGTTATGCATGTCACGTTTAGCATTGCCGTTCAGTGTTTATTTGTCATGCTGTCGCCGTAACAAAAGACAGTTAAATACTGCGAATATCTCAACGCACGGCAGTAACATTTCTGGAGAGTTTGTTCTGTCTCCAAATTAAGTTTGTTAATTACTCTTAAAATCACACTAAAATATAATACAACATGAATAGTATGTTCGTTTATACACACCATTTAAGGATATTTAGATTCATCAGATCTTGATACTAAATCTTCAAACCTAATGTTCTCGTAAATGTGTAACTATTGGATAGTGAACTTTAAAATGTTGTACTATTTTGTAGATAATGTTGTACTTCATTGACAAACGCGACACAGGGAAACATTTACAAGAATATCAATCATTGCCATTGCTGAGTTCGTCATTGAAGTATACCCTTTTAACACGCACATTTAACTTTATATATGAGCCAGTCTCCAGGAAAACCTGCTATTTTGACAAAAATATTGACTTTAGGATTTTCCATAGTATTGGAAGATAATGTTAAATAAGCAAATTGCAAACGAAATTATGTTAATATCTTCAGTTTTAAGGAAGTTACAGCTGTTTTTGTAGAGTCCATATTCGGAGCTTTTTGTGTGCTGTCGCAAACGTCATTCAAACGTTATTCGACGTAACTGAAATTAATATTTCATTATTACACCATTTGATTAATTCTTGACATTAACTGTTCAAAATAGTACCAAATTCTATAATTATGTTTCACTTTTCAAAATATATATCAAAATCGAAATTGTTTGCATTCAGAGAAAGGCTACTTCTGTTTTAGACAACTAAATCCTCGTTTTTCTCAATCAGAGTACTTTTCTGAAATTGGTCACCATAGCAACGAAGTAAGAGTGTGTTTTCGACATAATTCATAGGAAAATTTAAAGGTAAGGTATAGTACTATATGGGTCAATTACTTAAAATAGAATCAATAGATATGCATTTTTCCTTATTTTAGAGCTTTATCAAAATCTCGTTACATATAGTAATTGCATAATGTCATTATAGCAGGTTTTCCTGGAGACTGGCTCATATATTTATTGTTAGATAGGATTCTTGCATGTGTTATATAGGGTGAAGGAAATTCGTTCACAACATTTAAAGTGGTACTCAGCTTCGATTGTTGCGAATAAGATATGAAAAAGTGTGGACCATATGGATAGTAATTGATATAACATTAAAAATATGGCTTCATATACTGAAATATCAAAGCATAAAACCATTGTATAAGCCATTTTTCTGAACAAACTTGGTTATCTAGATCTGTAAAGCAACAATACACAAGTAAAGGAACAACGTAAAACTTGAAAATCATTTCCCCGCGGGTTGCCGCAGTGCATTTAATCATTTCCGCATTATGTTAGGAAAAAAATACAATTGTTGTGAACAAGCAATATTTCAAATAAGAGACATGCGACGGTTTTATAACCAAAGCTATTTACAGTTCCCTAGAGTAAACAAGTATAATTTATAAATTTTAACTATTTTTCGCTGAATTATCGATCAATGAACGCAGCAAACTAAAGCCGATATTACAGAAATTCGGTGAAATATTCAACACCATGAACCATATCTGACATGATCTGTACACACACCGTACCATACTCTGATATTTCTCCGGGAGAGTCATTTAATTGATTTTCTATGACTGATGCTGCTTGTATGGCATACGCTTGTTGAATTGGTAGTATTGTATATATGAAGCGACAGCGGTCCCAATGGTAACTCAAATGGATATAAGTTATAGCTAAGTTGTTGCTAAGGTTCGGACAACTGGATTCATAAACTTTATTGCTGATTGTTTTTCGGGGATTATACCGTTTATATTCCTACTGATTTTGGTATGGAGATTCATGTGTTAACCTGTTTGATCAGCATCGCCTGCTCAGTGCTCACCCATTCATCAAGTAAGTGTTGTTCTAAATATATTTCTTTATTTGTTCTAGATATACGTACTTCATTCTTGTTGATCGTATCTCCTTGTGACACAGTCAATATTTCGATGTGGCCCATTCTACGTACGCCCCGTATCGTTTTTGAGGGGTATCAGAATTGGACAATCGTTCATTATATTTTCAATCTAACGTATATAGGGTGTTAAAAAGTTCGTTCCCAATGTTTAAGTTTCAAAAATTTACAGGTTAAGTATCAGAGGCGTCTACCATTGTTTTAATCATTCTGGCATTAAATGTAGCTGTTATAGTAAGAAATTAAAAACTGTACACTGCAACATAGGTCTGACAAAATTTAGTATGAACTAAATTTTTTAGAACGAACTTTTTAATATCCTGTACTTTATTCCAAACATTCTTCTCTCTTTCTTGCATACGTTTTCTCGTTTGATCGTATGTCTTGTGTGCCATGTTATAATGATAAGAATAATATAGACAACATTACCTGGCGATTAAGACAGACATGGACGAATGGGGACTGGTTCATATATTTCTTTGTGATTACAGTTTATTTACGCCTGTCTCAGTAATTAATGGTTAATGGTTGTTGTAATGACGTTGCAATTATTAATATCTCCCCAAGTCACATTATTATGTGAATATATACATAAACCAATTTAATGCTTCAATTTTGATAATGTAATAATGCGACATAAAGGGATGTTTTCAGCCACTTTTTCATCACAGTGGCTCTGCTTTCGGAGGTTTTTGTAAACAGGGTCACAAAACCGATTAGGACATTATAAATAAAACTCAGATGGACATAGTGCATCTTTAACCAATGTGCAAAAAGATCTGGGATATATATTTTTCTCCACATGGTTATTTTCCGGTACATGCGGCCATGCGTGTATAAATGGGCGTAGTTATTGTTGAAACTACTTTAGTTACAATTGTATTTGTCTACCTCATTATAACTAGCAAACAGTTGGTGCTTTCTTTCATGACCTATCTTAAACTATAGAAAAGCAAGATTTATAATATGCCAATGGTATATCGATGTAATTCATTGTTCGCAACCAGACATGCCATGTTCCAGATATGAGTGGCACAGTCTTTACCGTTATACTTGTATTAATGTTTTGTTCAAGATCTGGAATGTGCAGTCCCAAGCCGGGTCGGACTTGAACGGAATGAGGAACAACAGAACATGGGCAGAAAATGCCACAAAACCATAAAATACAGTGAACTATTTATCATGTTAAAAATGACAGAATTGGGTGGACGATAAACGCCAAAATGAGACACCGTACAGACAAACTGCTGCCTTTACAATTGTCAACTTTGAGCACCCTGTCGGTCGTCTTATTACTTAACTTTTGGGGCTTAAGGCAGCTAAAACTATGTAGTTCAGTAGTTATACTGTTTTAACTGGGTCATTCAGCGTAGACAATCCGCCATTTGTTTGCTGAAACTTTTCCATTCAGCTTTTTAACAGCTGGGACTAGGGCTGTTTAATTTTCTTGGTTGGCAGTGTGTTGGGCACTTCTTCGTTTAAGGATTTCTGACAGTTAAAGCTATGCATTATAGTCGTTTTGCTGTGGAAACTGGGTTTAGTTAGCAATGGCATTCAATCTTTTGGTTGCTGAAACTATTAATTTATTATACTTTCCGACAGCTTGGATTTGGGTGGATCTTTGCTTGTTTAGTAGGACATTGTGCCCTGTATGTGTGTTATGTTTCCTGTGCTCGGTTGGTTCAGTTGAGCATTGTGCTTTGTGTGGTTTTAATGTTTTATGTGTTCGACTGGTTAAGTTGAGTGCTGCCTTCCCTGTCTGACTTAATATAATCTTTTCGCACCTTTCAGTCGTTATGTCATATCCTTGTCAACTTTGGTATTTATTTTCATGACTTTATCATTTTTTATCTATTTGTAAGGGCATAAATAAGGTATATTTCATTGTTATAATTACTATACAAAATGTATATGATTCGTCATCGTATTTATTGAAAAACATTATAATCTTCGTATATAGGTTGACATTTATATACCATTCGTGTTTCTCTGTCTCTTGGTGATATGAGCGTACGTCTTGTAACAAATTAAGAATAAATATTACATAATATACAAAGAATTAATAATAGGATATACTTAATGAGTTCGCTATTTGGTGCAATGCGGACGAACAAAGGGCAAGGGTCGGAACAAAATGTCAAATGTTTCATATATTTTCTACGTTCTGACAATGTCGACGATATAAATTAGTATTATTGTTTGTTTTATATTATAAAATTCCGCTGTTCTACCAACCGCTGACACAGCTATTGTTGAATAGTCAGAGAAATTACCAGCGTGTGTTGCAATTGTTATCGAGACAAGAGCAGGCTTCCTGGAAACTGTTTATGAGCTTTGTGTCGCCTTTTTATTAAATCGACTACAAGATATCTGTTGGGGGGCTTCCAAACGTGATCGATACTGTTATTTCCTCCTTGTAGCCAGCTTTTGACCCCCAGGGGTGTTATCATCGACCATTATAAGACGATATTCATATATCATACCCGCCATATATGGCTGTGTTTCGTGTCCATTGTTTCTTTATAAGTGTCTGTATCTATATTGAGTATTATTATATTTTGTAAATAATATGCAGTAGATGATAAGAGTTGTATTAATATGAATAAATACATATGTTCTGTTCTGTATTTATATCCAGTCTAGAGGATACTCTTCTAAACATACATGTAACATGCATGCGAGAAGCTTAGTTCAAAGATAGTAATATAATTTGAATTAGAATATATTTACACAGGCTAAATGATGAGTAAATATTTTGTAATTGGCATTTTTTACATATTAAATTATGGTGCTCTAAGATACAGTTTAAAAGTTTAATCGCTGGAAACATTGCAGGAACATTTAATATTATAAAAAACGGCAATGATATTGAGCGTTATTCATATTATTCCGTTTTATGGCTGTGCAGTTGCATGGAATCAATGGTATGTTCCAGCTGATATTTCTATTTCAGACACTTTGGGAGATTGTGGCATTGGCATTTGATAGCATAATATAACCACACCATTTAAAAAACCGAAAAGTGCACATGCTATATAAGTCTGTATGCCGTAGATTCACCATGTTTTTGAGCTGATGCACATGTTTACGAACCTCCTCGATAGCCTAGTGGTAGAGCGTCTGCTTCGAATGCGGGAGGTCCCCGGTTCGATCAAAGACCGCGTCATACCAAAGACGTAATAAAATCATTGTACCAGAAATTCCCTAGCTAGACGCTCAGCATAAAAGGGAAACTGGCTTCTCTTCTCGCGATGGCTAACATCAGGCATGAGGTGTCGAGAGTGATTGATATTAATTGGACAAACTGGTTTCACAATCGACCTAACATTAATTAGTATAAACTATAAACTAGCTAGTGTCTGGAAATAGACGTTATCATTATTAAGAGTTGACGCCTGTTATTGTTACTAACAACATAACAGTTGCTTAGTAAATACCTAGCTAACATATGGTGCTATTTAATAGCATATGAAACTTATTGCATTGTAACTACTGATCAACAATAGTTGGCAGATCTCCGTGTTTGTTTACGAACATGTGATTAGCAGCTTATTATCTGCTAGAAAAAGGTAGGGCTGGGGTGGTATTCACAAAGGATCTTAAAGGAAAACTTAGAATTTTCTTAAAATCTTAAAATTTTCTTAAGTTTATCAGCTAAACTGTAAAGTCGAGATTATAACTTTTTTACATAGTTTAAAAGCATTCTATAAAGAGCTTCAAAAATCACAAAGAAAACATTAGTTATTCTTCGTTTCTTGGAAAATATGAGCAGCTCAATTTTTTAAATTAAGTCAAAATATTTAAGTTTTCGCTAAAGATGCTTTGTGAATACCAGCCCTGGTCGGGATGTAAATATGCTCCAAGAAGTGACCGTAATACGTCTGTGATGGCCATCCCTTTAAACATGGGTTACCGATCTGAAAAAAACAAAACCACTTTGTAGCAAGTTTACTAAAACGCATGCTTACATAATGTATTGCACACCAGTCGTGTCACTTTTGAGTTTAAATAAAAGCAAATGCAGCACAATTTCTTTAAAAAGAGGACTTAGACGAAGAAAATCCAAAATGACGTATATGATAAACATAGCACTGTTTCCTGGTGTAAGACGTACGCAGAAAGTACATATTCTTACCTAATAACAAGGTGACAAACAATTAACGTATTGCATTCATTTTTGTAAACAATTACACAGACGAACGAGCATAAACGTAATACCGTAACGAAGTAAAGTTCCAAACACATAACCATATACAAATTTAATTTACAGCCTAACCTCTGCATACCTCCTATTTTCTCCTACCAGTCCAATCTTGTGCATGATGCCTCAGTGTGTCGCTTCCATTGTCAGGTCTTTTTCCACTAATCGGATTTGGATTATAGTTTATACTAATTTATTTAAGGTCGATTGTGAAACAAGTTTTTCCAACTTACATTAATCACTCTCGACACTTCATTCCTGATGTTATCCATCGGCACGAGGGTATGAGAGAAGAGAAGCCATTCGTGTTAGTACATGTACCTATCCTAGTTTGCACCGAGTCCTAGATATAGCTATATAGTAAAGGGTTAGTTAAAGGACAAATTCTGATAAAATCACTCTCGAGTGTGGACAATCAATTCCTTATTTACGGTAAGCCACTAGGGGAGTAAATGATAACGTAACGAGGATAACGTAATGAAACGATAATTATGCTCTTATCGATGACATCAAGAAGAAGAGAGAAAGTGCACTTATCTTTAAGGAAGTCAACGGCTTAACTAATCAGTATCAATATCTGGAGAAGGTTTTTAGTAACAGAAACACAATATATGTACGCATAAAATGGTACACAGCCTTTTGTGAAACATGATGTACTTTTTCAGCCATATGTATTCAACCAGGGGATATTTACCAAACAATTGTTTGTGTTAATTAAGTAGGTCAAACGTGAACTTTAACATAAATAGGGGTGTACTGGAACGGTCAGTTGTAAAAACAATCTTGGTCATGTTGGTCCTAATAATGCTTTAATACAATGATCATTTGTTCAATAAAGTAAATAACTGTCAGAACAGGAATGTTAATTCAAGGAAGCTACTAGCAACCAACTATTTCGTTGTTTACTCAGTGTAATGAGGCCAGGGAAATAGGTTATTAATCACTGTTATTCCAATTAACGGACGGTGGAATTGGGAACGAAAGAGAACACTGACGATATCTATGCAATAAACAAGATATCCCATCGTATGACTGACAAACCTCTGCAATTACTCTCATATATACGCGTCATGGAATATCGCCCGTTTAGAAATGCTGTGTATTTTTTTTCTGGTGGATCAATAAGTCGGCCTATTGTTCGGAATTATGCTCATCAATTATTCTGCGTGTATAACAAATCGATTTTGCTCTCTGTACTAAATGGGTGACGTCGGCTGATATATCAAGCGGATTATCTGCAAGATGATACCATAGCTTTAAGACGTTCAATAGTAAACCCGATGGTGATGTCAAAGAAGTTGCAGAAAATTGCATTATATTTGAGCTTTCTAGAATTATATCAAAAATAGAATGTAACCACCAAACACGAATAACATTTAATGTATATTCATTCAAATACAACGTTTCGCCTAGAAGGCGTCTTCATGTAGTTTTTTATTTAGCTTTCTAGAACCGCATAGCCAACAAGATTGAAGTTGCACTTCAACAGTTCGGTAACATGAGCGCAATAGAACTATCTGTGTACCCAGGTGCAATGTATTTCAGTTCATTCAACCCGTGACAAACAATAACAGTGTACACAATATTGAGCGCCTATATCGCTGGCTTAGACGAAGAAGGTCGTAATATGAACTAATGCACAGCATATGTAGCGGACTATGTCAGTTGTCCTACATTATTTGTAACATGCTCATCTAGTACTGGATTTTTTGGTGATGCATAACTTCACAAAAAATTGTTTGGTTACGAAGTTAAGAATCTGGAGCAAGCCGTTTCCAAAAGGCGCTACCGAGCGCTTTCCTACGTCTATGCAACCTATCGAAGCGGTTCGTTGCACAAGAAAGCGCGCGATAGCGGTTTGATACGAAATATTGGGTACAAAGTAACGAAAGACGATACAAACCTGCTATCGTTTGTCAGTCCGAATGAGCACGAATAATACATGTTTTTCAATTTGTTTAATTCTAGGTCTACTTAATTCAGGGGTAACTAATTTAAAAATGAATAATTAGATATAAACACAGATAACAACTGATTTCTAGGCCTTATTTGATATTTTATCTTTTTTTAATGGGTTGCATGAGCATACCAGATAGTACTTTTGTTCAAAAGAAAAGGCTATTTTCATTTCAATTAATCATATTACGATTAAATATCAAACATCTTTAATCTTAATCACCTTATTTTGTTTAATAAACCCTGCAAATCGTCACAACATAAAAGAGATTTAGACGGAAAATTACGGGTTTTATTGTATCCAATAACGACAACAACAACATGTAATTAGTTTTCGCGACCTTCATCCCGCGAATATTTTTTGACGATTTTGGAGGGATTTTTTAATTACATCTCGGCGAGGAATTACGAAAATGCATTTGTTTTACTTTCTTTACAATAACCTACAACTACGATGTGGATTATCACCGTCCGGTCTAGATACGTAAATACCCGAAACGGACTTTAATTAATTGTATTGCAAACTTTGCGATGGGAAATAACCGAAACTTGTGTCTTTTTCATTAGATTTTCTTAAGATTGGTTGATATTTCGCGCATATGAACGATTCCCGCTCGACTTACTTCGTTATCTAAGAGTAATCATGTGTCTCATAACAGTTTGTAGCATCCTTTATGCACTGAAAATGTTAAAATTTCCTTCCGAAGTGGGCAAAAAATGGCTGCCTTTTTTGTGTCCAAACATTCAGGAAATAGCCCTCCCCATATAAAAAGATTGGTTGCATAGCAACCATGGAAGACTGATAATTATTATCTTTTCTTTTCTAGACAGGGGCCTACGCTAGTTTTTGGAATATTTTTAAACATCATTAAAAAATAAAAGAAAATTTATGAGCTGCCGAAAGTCGCATTTTAATTTTTTTTGTTATTCTATTAGCAGCCATTTTCTAGTATCTTTGCTTCAGTGCGGGATTTTAACACACATTTTTAGATCCATTAGTGAATTCAAACTCTGACCAAACCACGTGCACACATGTTATCGTAAACCGGATCTTATCCGTTGGGCTTCGCCCAACGTATAGTGCACTATTACCAAGTACAAAATGGCTATTTTGAGAAAAAAAGAAAACTACTCTTTACTTGAATGAAAAAAAAGCTTTTTCAACTTCAGTTTGGTCATCAAAAACCTTTCTCATAAGAATCGCCTTGTGATGTAGATTTCCAAATATGTACGGGTCTAATAAGGTCGTTAGTATAGCACTAAGATCTTCCCGTTCTAAGACAGCGATATACCATTATAGACAGCATTAATACACAAACGATCACTGATCTGTTCGAGAAGGTCTTGCTAATCGCGAAATATCTGAGAGTTTGTATCTTGTGATTTTGACTTTTGTAAATTATATGCGACAAACAAAGTACATTAATTGACACACAATGACATTTGTATCGCATTTACTAATTGACCACCTGTGTCTTATTAAGCTAACAATAGCTTCATTTCTTAACACAGATACATTGAGGTTTTACATGGATCGAAGAAAGCAAGGAATATATTTATATTTATATACTAGTAATAACTATATCGTTTATATTAATCTCGAATATAGAGGATCTTGCATGAGTGCTCATTACATATGAGTTTTATTAAACGAGTGGACAAAATGATATGACACCGAGTGTCATATTGTTTTTGTCGACGAGTTTAATAAAACTCGTATGTAATGAGCACGAATGTAAGATTCTATTTATCACATAACCTTAGAAAACGCTCAATATTGTTCAGAATGATGATGTACGCTGCATAATTATTATGTTTCAGTCAAAATTTAGCGGTACAATGAGCGCGACGTCATGGCGACGTTGATATTATCCTGACGTCAGTGACGGATCAATGCATGGATTGGCTAACGTCACGTCAAACTAGTTTAAATATTTATTGCACGGTCTGTGAGTGCCGAACGATATTTACGTCACTACTTTACGGCACTCCTGGACCGCATGTTATGTGATAAAGTAACATATTCGAGCATATAAGTATACTAAATATATCTCTGGCTTAGAATGAGAAGGTCGAAGTACAAAAAACGCTATTTTGAAAGAAACAATATTGAAAACTACTCTTTACTTTTTGTAAAACAAGCTATTTCAACTTCAGTTTGGTCAACATGACCTGTTCCGATTTTCATGAACATAGGTTCATAAGAAGCCCCATGTGAGGCAGATGTCGTAAGTAGCACTATCTCATTCAAAGCAAGCTATATCACTATGTTATACACTCGTGGCATTTTATAAAAGCTTCTGGCATTTGCGTACCCCTTTATAATTAATTATTAAATTATTGCCCGTGTGTTGTTGTCTGATGAAATTGCTTTTTGCCAATCGATAAAAGATGAAAGTTCAATGATTAGATATATGACTAAAACTATGATTATCATGTATTGGAATGTGATATCCAAATATATCGCCAGCAAAAAGTAGAGTGACTTGCAACCATCAAATATCAATTATGCAGCTGCTGTTTAGGCATTTTGGTACCTGGAATTAGGACTTGTAGCGGTTCTGTTTTGTATTGGGCATTCTGACGCGTGTTTGTCTTGTGCATGTTTTAGCTGTTTTCTTTTTGGGTGTTCTTTTTTGTGCATTTCGAGCCCAGTTGTTTAGTTGAGTGCTACCCTCCCAACATCGAACAAACATAACGCATGAACCATGTTAATAAATGTCGTGATTAGGAAGCCCGAAGACGCCGTTTTGTCTCCAATCACACAAATGGACGGCGATTACTTCGGACATATTCGAGATAAACACAGAGGTTCAACATTCTGGCTTATATTGTTATGTGGTCGCCTGAAGTCGCTGTACCATGCATGCAACGCGATAGGAACCAAGTTATAGTGGTGTCATTACTGCGATGTCGGGAGTCAAGCCTTTGTCCGCGACCCTGTGGTGCGCATAGTTCTAACGACAAGAACGCAGTTTTGTCGCCATGCTAACTTCGTACTAACTCAATGAAAAAAAACCACAAATACACAGTAAGCTAGTGACAGACTCACATTAAACACAGTGTGGACTCGTTTGCAGAGGTTACATCTTGAGCATTATTTAATCAGAAGGCGTGGTATTGGGTCGCGCTTGAGACGCTGCGTACCTACAAAGATCGCAGAAAACAGGACCCAATGTAACGTTTAACGAAATCTGGAGTTTTCCATACTATTTCCGTCGTCCATATAAATTTGAGAGTGCAGAACACTGTAAGGGTGTTGTTATGGCCTTCTTTGATAACACTGTATTCAGATGAGATTTCTTGAGCTGGTTTTAAAAATAGAAACCCATTGTTGAATTATTATTGAAATAGTTTTGTACTCGCTATAGTCTTTTATTCGCGAACATTAACCCTCGCTAAAAATATCTAACCTTTCTCTGATGATATTTTTCACCGTAACTAAAACCAGACAAAAATATCCTGGCGAAACTATATGTATATTTCAATTCATGAAATATTCACTCCCATAACAATATCGTTTCTTACAATCGATATTACCTTTCACTAATGGCGACATTTGTAAATATATGTCTTGGAGGAAATTTCTGTTTTTGACATTTTATATAATAGACTAATGGTTCGGGAAATGGTAAATTCGTAGTTCAGCAACTGCAAGCGGTTTATGTCTTACGTAGGTTGGTTGTAAAGATCATCCATACAATTTAATGTTAATCAACAAGTGGGCACCACGATCAGCACGTTTAGTTGTCTGTTTATTTAAGGCCTCAGACAATTGCTAAATTCAGATGGTCGATGACTTACAATGATGACGTCATTTATCTATATTCAGTCCTGAACCGTTGACGACACGTGGTATATACCGTATACTGTATAGACACAAGAACCAAAACAATGTTCATCCGTACACGTAAAAAGGACACCATAAATTAAATTTAGGTTTCATTTGTCAGTTTAACTCCGGTAAGTAGAATCTATAGTGCGATTGTGCACGTTTCTTTCAAAAGCTTTTTATGTCGTCAAATTTAAGGTTTTGGATAAAATAAGCATTGTGTTATGATGACTACATTTACTCTTGAGGTTAGACCAAAAATAAATATAAGAAAAGAAAATGTATTGAAGCATGACGGTACTTTCATTGCAAATCTTACTCGATCACAAACAAAGTCAACATGCCACTAAGAGACAAAGGTTGTTGTCGGGAACATAGTAAAAATTATAAGGAAGACATTAATATGAATCATATTTATGAACTTAAACTAAGTAAGAGTTTGTTCACTTGAGTAAGATAGTAAGAATGATATACATTTTAGCAAGTATCATTAAACAGTTTGTGTGTTTGTGAACGAGCAAGATTTGCGATGAAAGTGCTATCATGCTTCAATTAATTCACTTTATTAATATTTATGTTTGTTTAACTTCAAGGGAAAAGGTAGATCATCATAATAATATGCTTACTGTATCCAACAAATTTCAAATTGAAGAATAAATGCTTTTGAAAAAAACATGCACACTCCCACTATAGATTATACTATGTGTCCTTACTGATCATATTACTGGAAGTATCACATAATATGGGTGTGGGTCTAATGAGTTATAATTCATGTCAATAGGAAACATTGTACATCGAAACAAAATTAGAGTATGAATTATAAATTTGAGACACCTTACACGGTGAACATACCCCCATACGATGTTTTCAAAAACCGACAGCTCAATGCAATAATAAACGTGTACACATCCACTAATGCAAAATCAAATCTGGATATTTTGTCTCCGCGTTTTAACACATTTCTTCCACTTTGCTTTCTATATGATACTGATGACGTTTAGAATTAAAAGCTTCCTTCTATCAAATGTAGGCTATTTGCCTAATTAATAGTACAAATTAAAAATTTCTGCGTTTTAAGCCATCTTGAAACTCTCAGAATGTGATGACATTTCTGATGATATCTTTGGTGTTACTATGACATAGTTGGACGGTCTTCTTTATATTCAACAAAAACTTAATTCTCTAATATTTCTGTCAATACCAAAACAATAACTATTCTCCCATACTTCTTAAGTTATTAAGCATTGTTTGTCGGACATGTTTTTGAACCCCTTCTACATGTCGATGATATTATCTACAAATTCTACAACTAAGTAAAATGAAAAGTGATTTCAGCACTACGGTTTGTCACAGAGTAGACCGAAGGTGTGACGTGCCCCTAGCAGGAACGTATCAAACTCATAGTCAGTGACGTAAAGCACAATCATACAAACTCAATTAGTGAAATATCGATCGGTTAGAGTAGCTTTGTTTCAAATGTATGACGATTCAACTATTCAGCACACCTTATATGTAGATATTGTATAATGCTTCTAGCTTGTCGTACAAACCAAACTATTTGTAAGCATTAGGTGCGTCTTGGCACTGTCTCGTTTATGGAACAAACCGCCCTGTGGAGCAATTAGACTTTATATTTACAATCATGATGTGGAATTACATGTATTATGGTAGACGTATGCATATCGCAGGTTTAAAATAAGAAGGTCGTTAGTGCTACTTAAGGTGCATCTACACGGTAAGTTTTGGTGTACAAGTCGAAGATGTACACTTCACAAGATGTACATCTTCCCTAACTACACGGTACATCATGACTTATAAATCACACGTTATTTCTCTCCAAACACTTGTTAACAAAGGAGTCGGTTGAGGAAGACCTATTGATAGGACTGTGTGTAGTGGTGATATGTATCATACTGTATGGTATAATTCTATGAGTAGTTCTGTTTCGGTGTAACACCAAGCCATTTCTGTACTGTGGCGACTATACAATGAATGTGTCGTACATCTCCCGAAAATGTGTGGTAGAAGTGTACTCCTCGTTACTACACGGTACATTATGACTTATAGGTCAAGATGTATACACCAAAACTTACCGTGTAGATGCATCTTTATACGACTCAGGTATATTTGAAATCTGCATCACGAGGCGCTTCAAATTAGCCGATTTACATGAAAATCGGAACTGCATGCAGTCATGTTGATTAAACTGTAGTTTAAAAAAAATCTTGTTTCTCCGTAAGTAAAGAGTTGTTTTCAGACAGTTTTTTGTTTTGTTCGCAAAATATCGATTTTGAACTTACGACCTTCTCATTCTCCGCCTATACAGTTAATATATTAATTCGCTTGATCGACCTCGTAATTTTAGTGCTGCATCGTTCGCGTCTGAAACATGTAGTGCCTTGCACGATTCTACGACCCGGTACGTATACCAAAGCACTTAACTACGAGTAGTACGTATCGATCCATTGCGTAGTGGACATCGGGTAAGGGACATTCCACTAATGGGTGGCAAAGGCAATTGCAATGTGACTGATTTTCTTGAAGTGTCGGAACTTAAGAGATTGGTTGACATAGTATCGGAACAATTTGTGGCCGATCAGGCCAGTGTCAGGACAATGTGAGTGGTTGGCCAAAGGCCAGGACAATTTTATATTTAGTGTTCATGCCGAGAACGAATCACTTTTATCACAATAATAAGCTACATATTTGGTCTGATCAAAAATATACCAAGACGTTTTGTTCACACAATAAAATGAATGCAAACTTTTATCAATTTACAAATCCGGATAATGATGTCTAGTCCAGTCTGTATAATCGTCGGTAAGGCTATGTATCTAATGGATAACTTGTTTACTTGTTGCTTTATTGTGTATGTTGCTATTTTTTGTGCAAACCATTCGCAGGCTTGGAACATTTTGTTTAACGTTATACCAAAGACGAAATAAAATTTTATGGAGTATCACCATTTCCACGAAATGGGAGACGGGTTGATGAACTTGTAATCAAAACGGAAAACTGGTTTATAAACTCGTAATTTAAGTTGGAAACTGGGTTATGAGCTCATCATTACAGTTGGAAAGTGGTTTGTTTTCTCTCATTCCATTATTGCGACGGATGTAATTAGGAATCATTGATAGAATCTGAGCATCCATTGGAGCTGTAGTGTAATTTGGCGAGTGTCATTTCAATGTGGTAATCATTTGACTTCCGCTGATAGTAAGATGCTAATTTAAGACACGATTCAGCGAGTCTTTTTTATGAAACGTATTGCGTAGGCTTATCTTTTCTACTGGGTCATTCAGCTAGTTATAATTTATTATACTTTTCGACCGCTTGGACTTGGGCGGATCTGCGCTTGTTTAGTTGGGCTATGTGCTTTGCGTGTTTTTAACGTTTCTGTGATCGGCTGGTTAAGTTGAGTGCTGCCTTCCCTGTCTGACTTAATATAATCTTTTTACTTAAAATTTATTTTTGGGTAATACGGCTGGTACGTTCTGGGTCGGTCTCTTGTGTGGTGGCAATGTGCCGGCACCGTTTCTGTATGGTTTAGAATTGACTCTGCATGCACGCTTTTAAGTATCAAGTTGAACTGAAAAGGCTAATCGAATTCGATATGAATTTAGTTACTCATTTGCTAAATGAACTGAATTCTTACATTAATTTCCCTAGTATGCCCGGGTAATGGTGTTTTTCTAGGTCATCCGAACGTCATTACCATTGTTAATCCGTATTGATTAGTAATTGTAATGTACCAGTAATGTTCAATATTCGTGCGTTATCGTAAATGTACATTAACACCGACCATGTAGAAAGCCATTAATCTCCCATTTCCAACAAGTACATTCGATAGTTCCATGAATCTCTGTATTAAAACTACGTAAGCAAATGAAAACAAAGAGATGGGGAAGTAAACACGCCAATATTGTTGTTGAACATGATGTAATTCCAATCGTGAAACATGGTAATAGCCACAAAAACCTGATTTTCAAACTCTTGTGAAACTGGGCACTAACATCCATTAAAGTAATAACAAATCTGACAAGGAAGACAAGGAAGACAGCATTCAATAACAACAGCAGAGCATGGAAGACACAACAATAACACACATATTACAAGGCACCAGGCACTACACTCAACACTCAAATAATAAAGTTGTCATAAAATGAGCTATTATTTGTCCAAGATTGTAAAGGACAAGGTTCATTTATGGCTTAATTTGGCCCTGAGTTTTCTCGAAAAATAGAAATGCATCTTCCTATAAATATGTCCTATGTTTCTAATAGCCTAACACTGTCTTTCAAAAAAAAAAGCATACTTTTCCAAATTTCCCTCGTAATATGTAGAAAAATCTACTTAATGTTTATCAAAAATTGTCATTTTTTAGCCATTTTCATGGCTTTTCATGGACCAAAAACCACGATGGCACTCTTGCGATATAAGATAGTTAATGAGTGTTGAAAATTACTTTTGATTAATTGTCTTTGCTATTTTGTACTATTTATGAGGTGTAAATGTTGTAAACTATTGAATCTGAGTGCCACACCCAGACTGATGAATTGCAAATATAGCATACAAATACACTAAATTAAACTAGGAAGTATAAGCCAAAAAAACAATATTTAATATCAATTTAATATTATTACAACTTTTTGCTCTAAAGATTGCCACAATGAACATCAAAAGAGTGAATTTCAATATTTGAGTGTTAAGTGCTGAGTGTAAGTACTCGTTGTAATCCAGACCCCAGGGCCATACATAAAATTGACCAAGAACACAACATCAAACTGAATAGTTACAATGTCCTTCTTGCATATATGCTACAAATGTCAATTTGGCCCATATCTTATTTCATTACTATGACAGGGATACTTTGAGCGTTTGTAACGTTAATTTATGTTTAACTGATGCAAGTAATGAGTTGTGGACACCAAATAGTGTATAGCACATACAATATAATGTACCTGACGACGCACTAAACACATACAAACATAAAAAAGAAAATCGGACCGGGAAGGCAGCACTAAACTTAACCAGCCGAGCACAGAAAACATAAAAAATATCACATACCACAATTACATGGAACAATGCCCAACACATAACTGATCGAGAAAATGATTTTAACCGCCGAAATCTTAGTTTCAGCTGTCAAAAAGTCGAAAGTTAAAGTCCCAGCTGTCAAAAAAGTTCGGTTTATGTCTTATAACATGGCCATAAGAGGGATACTTTGGGCGTTCTAATATAACGTTTATGCAATTAATGAATTCTGGACAAAACGCCGCTTTTCCAACAGAGAGTTCTTTATTGACAAGACGACACAACCGCATATTAACAGGTGACACAATGGCTACCAGGGAAATGTATATACAAACATCTAACTTTACTATTTCGCAGAATTGTACAGTATGTCACTTCAGTTAGTGGCAATATTGGTACTGTTGCGGAAAGTTAAACTTGAAATTCTTTTTTAAATACATCGTGCATGTTCTATCGAAAGGTGTGTCTATGAATGGGGCAACCCCATCAGTCTTCTACAATATTCAGTAGGTTTATAATAATTATTATGCAACACATAATTACATTACAACAATCACGACTCTCTCTGTGAACAGGTCCTTTCAGACAACGGCCACTACGCAAAAAGATAATATTAAGTTGGACAGGGAAGGCTGCACTTAACCTGTCGAGCACAGAAAACATAAAAAACATACAATACACAATGTCCAACGCATAACCGACCGAGTAAATGAACTGCCCAAGACCCAGCTGAATAAATTAGTTTCAGTAATAAAAAAAGATGAAGACCTAGTTTCAACAGTAAACAGCTAAAATACCTAGTTTTAGCTGTCTGAAGTCCTAAAATTTAAAGAATAACACTAATAAAAAGCTGAACGCAAGGCATGTTCATGACTGCCGGATAATTATAGCCGCATTGTACGGTTAATGTTGTTGTTGTTGTTGTTGTTGTGATATTGAACTGTTGCAGCATATAAAGAATATAACACGCACACATACACAATGACTAATATGCTATCATGTATATTCATAAATATTTCTAGTCATAACACATGGTTTTGTATCAATTATGCATTGTTTGGCAGGGCATGGTCTAACAACGAAACGTGATGATAGCAAAAATCAATATCGTTGTGGTCCCAAAGGAAGTGGGGAAAAGTTCAACATTCCAGAACGGACGAATATTGTGGCCCACAGCCGATCAATACAAAACATGAAGTCGAATAAATGAACGTGAAGACCTTATTCAAAGTCCCAATACGAGATGTGTATTTATACTCAGCATCCAGAATGGCCTCATTATCTTGAGCTTCTCCAAAACAAATATTTAGAATCGATAACAAAATGAGGTCATTTAAGTATTTTTCATCGTCAATTTCACCCGATTTGTTTACACTCGCTACACGGTAACGTCCGCGATTCTGCTGAATCAATCAATTACGTGTCATTCAATACCTTATGAAACTTTCTAATCTTGTTGGTTGTATTACGATATGACTTAATTGTTTACTTTTATTTTCAAACGCGAAGGGAATATGGTATAGGTAGACGTCATTCCGCCCGTCCGCCCGGGCATACGAATGGCCACTTGTTTGGTGTTAAAGAACATAGAAAATACCCAATACATGTCCATTCGTGCGTACATTCTATTCATTCCGCAAGTCTCTTATTGAGTAGTTTGTCCCTTTTTGGGTACTTTTTAACAAAAGAAATACTCAATTAATTTGGAACATTTTTGACATCTGTTTGTTATAATGAAAACAATTTGTTTCTGATGGATAACTTAAGTTCGGTTGTATATCAAAATGAAACTTGCTGTGTAGGTAGCTTGTGTGCAGACGGCACTAACAACGGGGAGTGGTGCCGGTGGGTGTCAAGGTCACCATTATTAAAAATAGAAGAAAAGAACCCATTCATTTTATTCTAATTTTTGTAAGGATTGAGATAACATGACGAAAATTGCTAGCTTTGTAGGTTACGAGACAACATTTGGGATTGACAGTTGAAACAAGATCACTGTTACTAAAATAGACAAAACTTTTTCGCTCCATAACTGTTATTAGGAATAAGATAGCATTGTGAAACTTGACAGTGGGCTGATGAGGATCAATGTCACAGTTATTAAAAATAGATAAATTGATTTGCTCAATAACATTGGTTAAAAATGTTATATTATGAATTTTGCTATGAAGATAGTAGCTTTGTAAAGACAACAATTGGGATTGAAAGTGGGACTGGTTGGAACAAGGTCACCGTTAACCTGGTTTTCATGTAATGTCTGCTTCTTGGTGACTTTGTTTATTTTGTATGTAATAAATTTGGATAGAGAGAAAAATTGTTTGTGCATCTCAAACACTTCTCGTATGGTTGAAACCAAACTTTCACATAACTTATATTGACAATATTGTTTGTGTTCAATAATTTTTGGTAGTTGTTTTCCTTTGGGCGGGGGATATGGCGGTCTGTGATTGCTTCAGGTTCAGTTTGGTGGTAAGGGTTATGGCGGGTCTTGTATACATATATAGTCAGTGAATGTACTTTTTGTGCGCGTCCTTTTTGTAGCTTTCATGCTCGGCTGTTTCTTTTGAATGGTACCTTCCCTGTTGGATTAGTTATCTTTTACATCCAATTCTGAGTCCGGGTGGCTTTTTTTTCAAATGCATGCTGAAAGCCCGATTAAAATATACGACTTTTCTAATATCAACAAATGTAATGCGTGTTGTAAACAAGGTATAAAATGCGCTTCACTTCCAACGTTGTAATCTGGTCTACATTCGTTCAATCAATACGAGTCGGTACATTATACACCATTGTTGGATAATTAATCAGTCATAACGACAGCCAATTGTCCAAACCAATTTTTCCTGGAATTAAAACGCACCCAAGAGATCAAGAGTTTCAGTAAGTGGTCGTTAGTTTCCAGTATTGGAGAGTTATTGTATCATATCGGTAGACAAGTGAAACAATGGTATGCATCGGTACGTAAGGTTAAAAATACAAAGCTCCAATGTTTACTTTGCCTTTCTGAACATTTTCTGTTATACATGTAACATTTAACCCAATATTTGTTAAAACATCCGTAATCAGAAACATTGCATGGATGTGTAATTATTTAGACCTTTCGGTCAATGATAATCCAATGGGGTCCTGAGTTGCTGAAGGGATAGAAAGTAGACGAGACAGTGGCGTGATACAACGAAACTGGATGGGATAAATAAGCCTTTTTCGAACACCTTCGAAAAACTTGTTTTACAATCGACCTTAACTAAATTAGTATAAACGTATATTTTGGATATGTTCGCTTGTAGCCAGGGCATTAATCGTTACTTCTCAGAAATAGCCATAATTAAATTAATTAATTATACATTTCTCAATATGTTGGAGAAATCACCATACTAAATGCCACGGAAGATAATAAAGTTTAAATTGTGATTTTATTAAGTTGAACTAAAATTCCACCACCAACCCCCTGTTGTTAAAATCTGTGAATTGTATGATAAACCTCATGATTTATGTGAATGGCGAAAGTAATTAGAACAGTCTGTGTATCAACATCATTAAAGTATCAATGATGCTACCAGAAAACTTGTTTCAGTGTATTCAGACTCTCATTAAACATTCAATGGAACTTCTTGATCACAATTGGTTCACTCATCCAATATTTGTCAGTAATCCAATATTGGTTGAGCTGTTTTTTGGTCTTGCATTGTAAACCAATGTCCCAATAAATCTCTATTTTATTCCAAGCGTGTGATGTGTTGCTACTGTTAGCTATCCCTACGCTGATGTGATCATCACATTCTAAATCTTAGATACTGACCATGGGTGGTATTCAATATTGATCTTATTTAATTAGAGAATAAGGATATCCAATCATATCAACTGTTACTGACCAAGAGTTTTATCTGATAGGTTGTCCTTGTCCTTAAGTCAAGTAAAATCATTACTGAATACCTTCCTTGATCAGTACCTGGAATTACAGCTTGATTGTGGCGCTTTTTTTTCTGCCCATATATATTGTAGTTTAAACGTTCACGTCATATACTATATTTAGGCTATATTCTGTATTACCTCTTTTTGATTAGTACATGACTTTAAGAACTTACACTGTGCATAAAGTTCTTGGCTTTAATACAAAAAGCCTTTTTGTAACTTCAATCTGTGTCGTTATGTATTCAAACATACTAGCTTCACCAGTCACCATCACCACAAGGATTATAATAACCGGTGTATGTCTCCGTCTTGGTAACGGTCTTTTATCTTTATAAATGTAGAACAAAGTGTCTACCGGTCCTAGAACAATGTCACTCGCCAAACGTCAGAAAATGTTTCTTCATTGTTTCGCATGTCAGGTCATGCTGCAATTTACTGCCTTTTTATCGACGTTTTTCCTGTATGTTTTTATGCCAGCCTTTGAGCGTTAATGAAAAACAACAATTGCGCATTGTCTGATAAACTATAGATTTTTAAATATTCTTTTGTAGGTACTAGTGACAGTTAAACTCATTGTAAATTTAACCAATTAGTGGTGTATAATTTCCGCTTTCAGTAATTCTTTTCCACATATATAGGGCAAAATGATTCCACAGGAAAGCGTTTACACAGCGTGCTATTAACATTCCATTATTGACACATACGTGTATATATGCCTGCCATATTTCAGCGGAAAGCTGTCTGGCAAAAAAATGCTATGCTCGGCATTTAAATTTTTTTAAAAAAAAATAAACGAGGTTACCATTCCCATGTCCGAGTGATTGAGGCATGCGTATTTGAAGTTTGAATCTTCCCGAATGGGTATTGTTCTGATATGACCTGTTGGTGAGTTGCTAGCGCTAGTTAAACATTTCTTACACTATACCAATCTTCCTGCCTAATTAAAGAATAGAAATCGGGAAGTACTGAGATAAAAACATAGACGAGTCATTTGTCAAATTGGGAGACCCTTTCAAAAGGGGTGACACTTTTATAAACACTCCCCAATACAGTGGACCATATTGAACATTGATACACAATGTATCAATACTGATATTTACTGTCAACTATATTTTTAAAATTAAAAACATAATTCTAAAACATGATACTATTTTTAACAATTTATGTCAATACATGATCAAATGGTGTAATTATGAAATTCTTGTTACAGTAACGTCGAATAACGTTTCAATGACGTTTGGCGCTAAATAGGGACTCTACAAAAGCTGCTGTAACTTCCTTAAAACTCAAGATAATAACAAAATTTCTTATGCATTTTGCTTCATTAACATTATCCTTTAAGACTATAGAAAATCTCAAAATCAATAGTGAATTGATAAACAAATCTAGCATATTACAATATAATGTTTTAGACGTATTCACAGATGACTAAACGCACGCATGTCTGAAAGTTGGCTTTACACTGGTTGTTTGCATTTACATGCTACAAAACTACGCACTTGCTGTCAGTTAGCTGTACGATTGTTAATTGATCATTGTTTGTTTGTGTAATTAAACTGTTGTTCTTTCTATCCCCTTTGATCTTTCGATTACTGTCAGTACTACAGACACGTATGTTGTTACATTCCGTGAATAATTCATTATTCTAACAGTGTTCAGAGGAATAAGAAACCTAATTCCTGCTTTGAATGGCTTCAAGTAAAGGAATAAAAGAGAAATGTAATAATGTAATAATACGAAGGCAGTACAGATACATTGAATAATGCTTTAAGAGCTACCATTACGTATTATTATTTCTAACATGTTTCTTAATATAATAATTTACATAAGCTATTTGAATTGTTCAGACGTTTACATTTAGATAATATACTAAACTTACTTGCGATGTTTTCGAAGCTCGTGGCTTGCATTTACCTCCAGTGCAATGTACAGGTAACAGTATCATCAATAAAGAGTAAACACAATTTTTTTTTCATAAAATTTATAATATCTTAGAAAGGTTTATAACACGGGAAATTGACAACACTGTCACTGAGGTACAGTTTGTTTTTAATAAACATTTCATTCATACTGGTGTTATTTTTAATAGTATTACAGAATCAGAAACTAGAGAGCTTCGTCTTTAATTTGATGTCAATATTCTTAAAATCCGTCTATAAATAAGAAAACAAACCTACAGGGCGTGATATCACCTTCTTTTTTCTTGTAAAGAATATCATATGCACCTCAGTGATTGAATGGACACCGTGGTATACATTTCATGGTTTAACTTTTTTACTAGCTGATCAATTTCGATGGGATTGTGCATGCAGGTAGTTCTAACACGATGTTGTCTATGAATGTAATTACTTTATGAAGATATCGAAAGCCAATTCCTGTTTTGGATACCAGGAAATTCTGACCACTTTAGTACAAATGCACCTTTCTAAATTTAATAAAAAAATATATATTTATATTTTACACTTTAATAATGATACAGTTACCTGTGGTACAATGTATTGTGTTTTATAGCGATCTTCTCTATGTATAATGCGTTTATATTTTTGTCATGATAGTGTTTTCGGAATACCCTCTGTCTTTTGCGAGCGATGTTAAAACCTGTACATCCAGGCCATCTTAATCAACGAACGTATTTATCTGCCTTAGCATCTAGGCTTAATGTTATTACCTTATATACACATTTTAACTCGGCGATAAACGAGCTAATGCACAAGAAATCAGTTCAAATAGAAATTTGAAATTGGTACCTTTCTATATAAAATTGTGATCTTTTTCAATTGTTTAATTTCTGAAAGGCTCCCTCTGGTGTTAATAACAATTATTTTCTTGTTTGGTTATGGATTTGCATTCGTTACGATGACGTCATCACACTTAAGAAAATAATTGATATTTCCTGATTATTAGGATGACAGAAAGTGTATATCAGCTTTTAGAAAACCCGAACATCGCCCCGAACTGAGTTCTCTTTATTTTTAAGAAATTAAATTTGAAACAAGCGAGTTTTGTATTTTTATGAATGCAATTGATAGTGACAAGCGTAAGTCAAGGTAGAATTACGTTATAGTTAGAACATATTAAGTAAATTTTAATGATTAAAAAGGGCGGAGCGAGCGAAGCGAAGCGAGTCCTTTTTAGTCATTAAAATTTACTTAATATGTTCTAACTAACTTAGAATATAACATTCTGCATTCTGATTGGCCGATAGAAAGTAGCGTCAACGCATGACGTAAAGTCTGTGAAGAGAAAATTTTAATGATTAAATTTTCAGTTAACCGCCAAAATGCGGCGTTTTCATTGGCTCATAATGTAGGTTATATTCTAAGTTATAAAACACAGCGAATGGATGTTTAGGATGTATATTAGTCATACAGTAACATGATATATTCACACAACATGTTTAATAATTCAGATTGTTTTACTCGGCTCATTCGTAATTCATTGGAAATTGTCTGAGTAACTGAATTTGAATGACGAATAGGAGGCCAATGGTGATAATTTGGTTCAGGAGACATTGTTTCTCCTCAATTTCGAGATTTATTCTGGGTTTTTTTTTATTGCTGAAGCTAAGTCATTCAACTGAAACAATAGCATTCAGCTTTTTAATAATGTTATTAGAACTTTAAGGACTTCAGACGGCTTAAACTAGGTATTCCAGCCGTTAAACTGTTGAAACTATGTCATTCAGCTGAAACAATAGCATTCAGCTTTTTAATACGGTTATTACAAATGTATTTAAAAATATTTTATAAAGTTAACTTTTTAGTGTTTCAGACGGCTAAAACTAGGTATTTCAGCAATTTTCCCTGTCCGACTTAATATTATTTTTTGTATGTAATTTATATCACTCAACAGCCGATATTGGTTAAGAATCTTACTTCCTTCTAGTATCGCTTGTAAACATAATCTCACACATTTCTGATGTGAAAAAAATGTCTTCGAGAACACACTGTACTTGTGGAACGTTTTATAGTGCCTTATATTTATAGACACATGTTGATTTTCCTCTTCATGTAGAAAACCTGCTGGTGCCTTGAGGAACGTTAAGCCGGCACTAAATACAATCCAGGAAAACTGGTCAAGTAAATTGGTCACTGAATATGGTTGAACATTTGTTAAGAAATCCGCCACGTGATGTCAATTAATTGCAATGGTGAATTCGCCCGACTCACGTCCACGTATCAATTCTTTGGTGTGATGTTGTGTTTTCATCTTTCGTAATGGTGCATTGGAGGATACTTTGTGGACGGTACCAGAGGGCATTAAGCGTTTGTCTGGTAAAGGAACAAATTACACACAGGAAACGTTGGCAATGTGTGAGGACAGACAATCATCTCACATGCATAGATCATTGGAGGGATCCTGGAGGGCATGCTGTATATAGATTTACCACATTGAAATATTCACAGTTTATTGTAATAACGAGTTACTCAGTTCAAATCATCACCACTGAACGATTAGCTTGAAATGAAAAGTCATGGAATAGCGGACATGTTGTGCTAACAGGATCATGAACACTATACTTGTACACGAATAGAATAATGTTCTTGTAGTCCTGCAGCTGTAACCAACATTAGATAAATTAAATTATTGTGTAGGAATGCATGACAGGGACGTATTATAAAGATACCAGACGTCTTATTGCCCGGTGTATTGGTATGGTTGATGAATAATTCAAGAGCTAGGAGTAACGTATATAATGACATGATCTCAATAATGCATCACTATGTAAGATCAATACAACCATATATTATTATCTGAAAACTATATAAACTTGGAAGAAAGAAATGTCATTAGAGAATGGAATAGACAAGGGGACGTTGTATAACATGTTGATGCCAAAACATAATACAACGTCAGACAGGGAATGTAGCACTCAACTTAACAAGCCGAACATAGACGATATAAAAACACATACAAGGCACAATGTCAAATACATAACCGAACGAGAAAATGAACTACCTAAGACCCATCTGTCCAAATGCTGAATGGCCTAGTTTCAACAGTAAAACGACTGAAATACCTAGCTTTAGCTGTTAGAAGTCCTAAAAAGTTAAAGAAAAACGGGAATACCAGGTGCGTTTATGTTACTTAACGTACCAATATATACTTTCAAGTAGTGGAAATGTGTACTTAAAATGTTTGCAGAATACAGTTTTTAGGATGGAAGTTTACTAAGCGTTTGACTACATGTATTTAATGTAATTCAGACAATATTGCTAGAAGCACTTTGTAGCACATCATTTATGGAACTGTTTCAGCAAAGAAATAATATATAGACACCATTGTTGTACATGGAGCATGCCATTATCATTTAAGCACACATACGGAG